>CM034532.1:9016377-9588877 GCA_020002185.1 Paraescarpia echinospica | reverse complement strand
GGTCATCCACCGTGGTTTTATAGACAGGGGTGCACGTCAGCCCCCACGTACATAGCTAGGGAGCATAGGTCATCCACCACGGTTCAATAGACAGGGGTTCACGTCACCCCCTACGTACATAGCTAGGGAGCATACGTCATCCACCACGGTTCTATCGACAGGGGTTCACGTCAACCCCCACGTACATAGCTAGGGATCATAGGTCATCCACCACGGTTCTATAGACAGGGGTTCACGTCAAACCCCACGTACATAGCTAGGGATCATAGGTCATCCACCACGGTTCTATTGACAGGGGTTCACGTCAACCCCCACGTACATAGCTAGGCAGCATAGGCCATCCACCGCGGTTCTATAGACAGGGGTGCACGTCAGCCCCCACGTACATAGCTAGGGAGCATAGGTCATCCACCACGGTTCTATTGACAGGGGTTCACGTCAACCCCCACGTACATAGCTAGGCAGCATAGGTCATCCTCCACGGTTCTCCAGCGCCTCGACTTTGGGCGGTCCTCTCAATCTCCTTCCATGAGTAGAAGCCCCTCATTATCTCTGCATCCGTGTCCCTTCGCCAGGTATTGTTTTAGCCCTCCTCTCCTTCTTTTTACTTGAGGGTTCCAAGTCAGAGACTATCTTGTGATATTCGTGTTTGGCTTTCTCAGGGTGTGTCCAGTCCGTGACGTATCACAAGTGTGAGTAAAGAATTGTCTCACACGTTTGCAAAATCATAGACACCTTACGCGTGTAGACCGGTCCAGCGTCAATTTGTATTATCATATGGTTAATTTACTAGGTGGCGCCACACAGCCAATATATTTCCCCGCGATACGTGGTGACGACCAACCTCCACTCAACGTAATGCTTACGTATTTTGGGATTCTGCGAATTTATGCGACGACCCCCTAACAGAACTCGACCAAACACATTCAGATTCGGTTACAATGTCTTAGTGTTCAGTCGGTGCCAATAACAAATGTTCAGTCACTCTGAATTTGCATAAAAGATTCGCGGCATCTCGCTTCGGCGGATCAATGCAGGGTAATATCAGTTCTCTTTGCCTGGAATGCTGTTCCAGAATGCGTGTGTTGTGTAGAAGGTTGTATCTACGCGAATGCATCGTTAGCGCAGATATTGTATCGTTGTTGCTACGTCACAACGTGCCAGGCGTGATTAACCGAACGAGTCGCTTTACGCGTTACATAAACCTACTAAAACCCATCTTAAACCCATGGTTTGTGTTGGCCAGAACATTCTTATGCTAGCGTTAAAAACAAATGTATTAATACATAATAATACATGCCTCTGGTTGTCTGTCAATTCTGCCTAGAAGCAACAGCGTTGCATTTTCGCTTAGTTGGAAATCTAAAGAATCAACGCAGACATTACACATGTCTTCCGAAATAGACTGCCGCGGTCAGGTCCGCATATCTGCAAAGCTGCGTGTGCTCGAACCTACTTCTCGGAGCGATTAACACCTCACGCTCTCTACGTACGATAGCGCCCCGCGTCGTAACCTCCGTCTATCTAGCCGAGGCTGGGGTATCATTTCTCAGATTTGATGAGCAGGCCGCGGCCCCGGCGTTTCCCATTTCAGCGTTTTCACCACACCAATTAACGTTACTGGTTGTGCCGCTAGACGCTCGCCACGGTGCAATTCCGGGCAGGAGACATTTCCTGTATAATTCCGAGAATTCCAGGAAAGAAGAGCAGCGCATATGTTGCCGCTATAGGTGTAAGTGAAGCGGGCGGATGCAGACATTTATCGATGTTGAGGTCGGATGGGGTCGGCCAGGTGGATATATTGGGTGACCACGAACAGCGCAAAGACCACGAACAGCGCAAAGTCATGCACATCGCGAATCTGTATTGTGGATGTTCATGTTTACCAGGTGTGAATAGTTCATGTAATACGCGCAGTCGGTTTAATAATAATAATGCATTTATTATATAGTGCATCTAAATAGTACTTCTGGGCGCTGTACAATGGTTATTACAAACAAATTAATAACATGTATTACACTCCAGCATTGTTACGTATAAAACAGCGACAATTTTGAGACGAATGCACCAACCTTTAAAAATCAGCCCCCTGCCAGGACAGACACTGAAATATCGGTTAGGTTTGGTGTCGTATTTGTTAAACGGAGATATGGCAATTTTGTGAATTGCACCTATAACGTGTAGATTAACTTAATTTCAACTACATGCGAAAGGAAAAAGAGTTTTCCACCATGTTTTGTCAAGATTAGAAGGGCTTATATCGCCGTTCATTTTTTAACAAGAGAGACAACAACATTTTTTCAGCGATGGCTGTCTCCTCGTTTTCAATTGTGTTCCACTAACTACTGTCGGGACAACGCAGATATATACGATATTTCTTGAGTCGTTTTATATAAACGATCGAGATACTTACGTCGCATGCAATAGCTTACTTTAGGATGGCTTCCATGTTTTCCCACGCTGGAATTACCGCGATATATAAATATATCAGCCGCTGTAACGAGTCAAGTGCATTACTCGGATGTTCAAAGCCCGGCGACTATATTGGATGTCGGCATCGGCAGCCGAACAATCATTGTACGTTGTGATATGTAGATCAAATGAATGGTGTCTTTCAGGCTCTCACAGACAGTCTATTTACATGTTCCCCCGTGTGATGTAGTGGCTCGTTTCGAATTAAAATAGTGCCATATTATAAACGATCCCCGCTGGTCTGTTTACTACACCGGAATGTGGACACACAGTGGAAAATGGACATGTTATGTGTTTAGTAAGTTAGAAGTTCTAGAACTGATCCACTTGTGTATATGGCGCATACATAAATAGAACACATTTGTTTACAGGTAAATGATTGTAGTAGTAGGCCTCCCTGTCCCGAAGGGCAATAGGTTCTGCGCCTGAAGAGTCAATGACTGGTGGGGCAGCGTCTGCTGTGACTGTGCAGGCCAATCTGTGATTGACAGCCCCTTGCAGACGTATTCGATGGCAAAACTGGTGCGCCGTTCTCACGATCCCTTCGTTGTCGTCTCTTCTCCATCCAGGTTGCGTTCCGCTTCTCCGCGCTGGTTTTCACCCCCTCACGCACTTTTGCGCGCCATGTACTGCGATCTATGGTAGCTGTCTCACATGACGTTGTGTCAATGCTGCATGCATCCTTGGTATATACGCTATAAAAAAATACAAAGTGAATCACTGTGTATTTTGTGTCAAAAAAGGTGTGCAAACCGCGCAGATATAAATCAACTATGGACATTTCGAAATATTTGAAGATTATGGGTCAGGTTTCCAATTGTTTGCACGGTTCTTTATTTTGGACCAGCCTAATGAATTTGTTACTTCCAAGCATTTCAAGTAAGTCTAACTCACTGAACACTAAAATAGTTCCGCTTTCACAGGGGAATCGATATGGCAACGTGGTATTACAATATCACACTTGCTCGCATTACGCCACCTACGTCTATGTTCCGTATGCGTCGTCACGGTTCTGGTGCTAAAGCTTTGACAATAGACCGGGCAGACGATGTTTGTTAAGCGAAAACAGTTACATAAAAGAATGTTCTGGGTAACGTGAAATTTACGTGGCATTCTTTCACTGCGCAAGTCAGACCAGTCGATCAGAGAATTAATTAATAATAATAATAATAATAAATAACTTCTTAAGCGCCAATATCCTCAGACAATCCGAGCTCAGTGGCGCACCAAAACCAAAGGATTAAGCATTCTCGTACTCGTGTGATAGGCGAAAGTCGTCAACAAATGGATGGATGTGCTAGGAAGCTAGGGAGGATAGGCGATATTGAAAAGATAGGTTTTGAGGTGACGACGAAATGTAACAATATTTTCTGCTAATTTAACATTAACGGGAAGCGAATTCCATATAGTTGGTGCGGCAACTGAAAAAGCTCGAATTCCAGCCTTAGTCTTAACTCTAGGAACAGATAGCAACTTCGAACTAGACGACCGAAGTTGTCTGGCTTGTCTAGCCGGTGTGAACATTGAATGTAAATAACTAGGTTGTTTGGATGAAAGGGCTTGGTAGGTGATTGTGCAGATCTTAAACATAATGCGATATCGCACGGGGAGCCAATGCAGTGATTTTAGAAGTGGCACTGAGCGGGAGAATCGAGGAGATTGTGTGACTACCCTTGCTAAAAATGTTGGACGCGTTGTAGTTTTGCGATATCCTTGATAGCAATATTATGAAGGAGGGAACTGCAATAATCTAATATGCTGCTAACAAGAGCTGTTGCGAAAGTCTTAGCGACAGAAAGCGACATATGTCGGCGAATATCACGGATATGATAAAAACAGCAACGGCACGTTTGGGATATGTGTTGTCTGAAATTGAAGTCGCAATCAAAGGTCACTCCTAGATTCCGTACTGATGCTGCTGGTGTGATATTTTGACTCAGGATGCATGTTGGAAAAAAGTCATTAAGTTTACCTCGCTGCATTGGAGTACCAATGATGAGGAATTCAGTTTTGTCTGCATTTAACTTTAATTTACTATCGGTCATCCATAAAAAACATCTTGAAGACAATCGTTGAGTCGGTTTAGAGAGTGACTTGTATAGGGCGTGGCCAAGGAAATGTAGATCTGTGTGTCATCTGCATAAAGGTGATGATCCAAGTCATGACTTTGGATTACAGAGCTGAGTGGCGAAGCGTAGAGAGTGAAAAGCAAAGGCCCAAGAACGGAACCCTGGGGAATGCCACATGAAGTGGGGAGTGAGATTGAAAAGTAATTATCTATCTTTATACATTGATGTCTATTGGTAAGATATGAAGAAAACCAGGTCAGAGCTGTGCCAGCTATGCCATACCACATTGATAAACGTTTGACAAGAGTGTTGTGATCAATGGTATCAAAGGCGGCAGACAGATCAAGCAAGGTAAGTGCAGTTACGTTGCCTTTATCAATGTTTAATATAACATCATTGTGTACTTTTAGGAGAGCAGTCTCTGTAGAATGAAATTGTTTGTATGCTGATTGGAGCACACTGGATAAACAAGTTGAGCTAATATGACGCCTTAGACGGCTTGCTACGACTTTCTCAAGTATCTTAGAAATAAAGCTAAGATTAGAAATTGGCCTATAATTTTTGAAATCATCTTTTGGCAGAGAAGTCTTCTTGAGAACAGGATTTACATGTGCGTGTTTAAAATCATCTGGGAATTTACCCGAACTTAGTGATAAATTTATTATATTCGTTATTGTACCAAGTAAAAAGTCAAGACATGCTTTTAGTAGTATGATTGGTAATGTATCGAGATCGCATGACTTATTTGGGGAGGACATTATTATTTTCCTCACTTCATCAACTGTGGCTGGCTCAAACAATACAAGTGGAGAATTTACTTGTGGGGAGTCCACATTTACAGTACTTAAAGTGTGACATGGAAAAGCAGAACGTATAAGACTTATTTTATCTTTGAAATGACTAGAAAACGAGTCACACAGAGATTTGACTGACACATGACTAGGTAGAGATGGAGGCGGCCGTCTGTGTAAAATATGATTTATGCAGTTCCATAGCTGACGTTATCAGAGTTACTCGAGACCATGTTTGTGTAATAATTTGATTTAGCTTTGGCCACTTGTCTGTTGCAGTAGTGACACTGTTTAGAATATCGTGATCTGTCCAAAGGCGAGCGTGATTTGCGCCATACACTCTCAACCTAGCTAGGAGCTCCTCCAACGTTATGTAATAATGCTACTGTTGTGGGATAAATTTAATGTATATTCAACGAGCTCTTTGTTGGTTAGTAAGTTACCCTTGGAGAATTCGGTCCCAGTTGCATTAAAATAACAGGTACATGCACCGCCGGTAACAGAAACCGTTCGATAGGTTCCTCTGAGTGTTAAATCCGTCACTACAACAAAGAAATGGTGGTCGGGCGAATCGGAGGCGGAAATTAAACACCAGCCCTGCCCTGTTGGGTTCCCGTCCCATCAACCTGCGAGTGATTATACTTGCAAAGTGACGCGGCAATCGTAAAACGAGACTTGGTTACGTATAGTGATTTTAAAGGGGCGCTTTTATTGCCGATAACGGCGCAGACCAAGTCGACGCTGGGCTTGCTGCCGTGTCGTCTCAGCATATCGCAGTAGTGAAAATTGCGGTATTTGCACTAAAGTACCAAGTATCATTAAATTCAACCGCGGCTGACAGGTACTATAGTGGAACAATAAGCAAAATTAAATATCTTCATTAAAAACTCATTTTGGACAGTGTGGGATTCATTTAAAATAGTGTACACTTGCCCGTAAGAATATAACATTGCGCCCATGCACAATGTGCTTTGCAAGTTCAAGGACCGTTGGTGAAGTCTTCCCCTATTAGGAGTCGCGACCCCTCGGACGTGCTATGATTCACGCGAAATAACGACCTGGCCATCGTGAAGTATCGTCGCTTTATCGCCAACATAACAATAGGCAAGGCGAAGGAGGTGTAAGTAAGTGTCAGCGTGAATTTTCAGTTTCCCCCGAGGCACAATCACTCGGCGGCGTACTGGTTTCAAGACACGCAGTTTTACCGCGTCACAAGCCTCACGTTAATATCACTGCGCAGGCCAAACTATACGTTTTGCATCGACAAAGTAAATGTTTCCGCCGTGCAATCGTGATTACATAACGTTAATTTAATAACACAGTTATTGAAGACGTCAGACATGATATCTGTATGAACCGAACGAAAATAACAGATTCGTCCACACTCGCACGTCGCATCGAGCGATCTGTAGCGAACAGTAGAAAACCGAGAGATTGTAGATCTACGACAACCTACTAACTTTCAGGACCACTAAATCAATTATACGCACGCGCATATTAGCAAAGCGCTTGCTTGCGTTCGTATACAATTCATTTCTGCCGTCAAACATTGACATATTACATCACTGCGCTGTCAAACGTAACATACGTTACGCCACGCGGTTTGTTAATTTGTTACAGCGGTGCTCTGCATAAGAATTCGACCGCTAAATTGATTATTTTTACTCTAAAAAAGGATTAAATGTGATAAGAGTTTCAGAGTGAGTGTGCATGCCGCAATGTCTGCGCGGAGATCGTCGAAATGGTGTTGGTCGGAATGTAGGAATTAAAGTCACAGGAAGGAAAATAAACACCATTTTAAATATGAACCAACATATTAATGCTAATTACTACACTGTAATATACATATCATTTTTTTTAATATTAAACATATAGCTAGAAAGTCACATGGTAATATATAATTGTTCTATAATATTTCCTACAATTCTTGCTGTTTCTCTTGTTAGATTTGTGTACAAAAACATACATAGGGTCAGCAACTGTCCAGTTTTCATATCCTTGTTGAACCAATTAACAATTACAGGTGCAATGTGACAACAGACAATCAATCAGCACACAGCCATTGTACAGTCTGTAAACCGGTGTCTGGAAAGCAGGTAGTCAGGTGGTGATTCATTCAGATGGTGATTCAGTCAGGTGGTGATTCAGTCAGGTGCCTTGTCATGTGACACTCAGAATCCAGTTTAAATCCCTTTCACTGACACTTTACAAACAACTACTATGAGTAAAGGGAATCAGTGGCTTCGTCTGGTGGATGTATATAGTGTGTAGTTTCCATGCTTTGCGTTAGCTCCTACAGCCTTCCATCGTGGAGGTTATTGACAGCAATAAAGGTGGTTCAAACGTGTGATTCAATGGTTTCCAGTATACAAAGCATGCAACTGTGCCAGTCAGTGAGAGACCGGCAGAGTTTCTGCAGACTTTACTGCGGTCACTTGTCAGTGAGTTTCTTCTTAAATCAATCAGCGTCAAACTAATTTTAATGTGCTCAAGTATTCAAGACCAACCTTTTGTATTAACTAGATAGTCTTTGAATTAAATTATTTTGTGACTTTATTTCATGTTACTTTTTCCCAGGCAAAACTGTGACTTTTTACGTTACACTTTTCCTATGACTTTATTTCCGCCCACCACTGGCCGAACGTCCAAACGTTTGGTATATTGCGTTCAGATTGTGTCATCGCTTCTCGATTGACGCAATAAAACGTCTCTTGTGCGATCCGTTTCATCAGAGATGGCGCTATCGCTTTTCGTCTGGCGCGTTAATGGAGCCGCCTACGCAATCATGGTCTGAGAAAATAAAATCCGACTAGGACAGTATTTAGGCAGGAATCGGTTAACGATGATGACGTCACATCGCCCTCTACGTTCAGCAGACTCCGATTATAGCTTGCTGTGTAAACGCATAATCCGATTTACCGCTTGAAGTCAGCTTGCACTATATTTTCTACAGGCATCAAATCGACAATTATCTTAATAAAAGTAAAAAAGGTAAGTTCTTATATAGCGCAGTATCCAGACCCCAGGATTGCTCAAAGCGCTTTACGCTTTACTCCCTGGCAGACCTGTTCAATTGAACCCCATCTCGACGTCTCTGGGAAACATTCAGCAACACTGCAATTAATTCGCGAAGACTATTCGTACACAAATACCCACCAATGTCTGTAGCCAGGTACACATTAATACAGGCGAGTGAATTGGAGCAACGCAGAGTGAACGAACTTGCCCAAGAACCCGGGTTCTCTCGGTAGAGAGTCCGATGCTTTAACCCGACAGACTGTGTATATTATATTTTCGCGCTCCGTCTTCCGGGTTTTTCACTCGCACACAAATTGATTTTCGCCTGCTCGCGTTGCCACTCGGCGGCTGCTGTCTATTTTTGTACGTCGACTCAGACACGGCCGGCCAGCCGTTGATTTATCGACAACTTCATAATCTCGAAACGACACAGCGCCCGACCTGAGGCCAACCATCGCTTCCGCTGCAGTATTGCCGCGCCCGTCCTAACCGCCACAGAGAGCCATGTTTGCGCCCAGACAGGCTGGCGGGAGAAGGGAAGGTTAAAGCAACAGCGAGATGCGCTTGTCGGCGAATCATATTGCATTCTTTAAATCCCCCGAAGCTCAAGAGCTTCCCAGAAGTCGGTGACGTCAGAGCACTTCCGTAATCCCGGCTGATTGTGGACAGACTGTGGTCAGACTATGATCTGATTGTGGTCAGACTGTGGTGAGATTGTGGTCTGATTTTGGTCAGATTGTGGTCAGACTGTGGTCAGATTACGGTCGGACTCTGATCAGAATGTGGTCAGACTATGGTCAGTTTGTGGTCAGATTATGGTCAGATTACGATCGGACTGTGATCAGAATGTGGTCAGACTGTGGTCAGTCTGTGGTCAGACTGTCGTTAGCCGGTGATCAGACTGCGATCAAACCAAATGCTCACCGATGCGTTGACACTAACTGTCGTGTCTATGAGTTATTTTGTTGTGGACATTTTACTGCGGATTGATTGATGAGGCAACACAAGAGATCGTTGACAATGTAAACTCGGCTTCAATCCGACCTCATCGTACCATGTCCGCATGCCATCTTGTTAGTTGGACTTTCCATTGCCACAGCTGTCTATTTATATGAGAACCACCGTTGGTATTATAGAGATGGTCAATGGCACGAGAAGTGAGCGGGAGGCAGCGAGGCAGTTGGCTTGTGTTATACCTTCAGGGTCATGTTCTAGTTAGACTTCCTGTCCGTTGCACAAAGAAAAATGCAGTGTATTTTTGAGAAATGATTTTTTTACAAAATTCACATGCTGTGACATAAGTGCATTTGAGTAGGGAGATTTACACGTGTGATTGTAGAAGGTGTTGACTGTAAAATGGTGGATTTCTAGATGATTTGAATAAGCGGAAGGATATTTGGCAGCAATTTGCCTGTGTGACCTGTTTGCGGAGTAATTCTTGCCGGCATTTGTAAATATTGACGGGTGTCACACATACAGGCATTTTACGAGAGCTGGAAGTATGCAATTTTTTTTTTAATCTATCGGCATGTCAATGAGATGATGATAACAGCAGGTGAGAAGTTTAAGACATTTTATAGGTCACGTTTTCTTATAATCAGACAAAACGTTAATATGGTCGCCTATGGGAAAACCAACAGTGGGCTGACCCCTTCAGGCCCTCATTATTACAGGGCCGATTTCCGGTCCGGGTTTTATCAGTAACAGCTACACCGCTCTCAAGTCAATGTGACTAACTTTGGAATGCCTTGCATGTGAAGAGTCGTTCCATATGGAAGTAAAATAACCTAAATTAATAGAGGCCACTCGAAATTACCCACGGATCCTCTGGTAAATACGATAACAACGATTTGTCGACAATACGTTTGTTGAAGAATCGCATAGAGTATATCCTCCAAAAGGTATACCCAAAAAGATATATAGTTTTTGTCAATAAACATCTTAGTAATGATAATGTTGGTATATTTGTTACCTTACTACCTAAAAACAAGCACAACGTTAACGTTAGTATGCAAAAACATGTCCATTATTTCGGATGTGATCAATCGCGATTGTTTCGGCGCACACAAAAATAATCACGGGTCGTTAAGTATCTAAATATAAATTCATGTTATTTATATTATTATGTCAGCCACTTGAGTGTAGGAATAGTGCACAGGACTACGATGAAAAACTACGATGTGTATAGAATATACACATTCTCACACAGGACGATGAATGAGTGAGTGAATGAATCAACGAATTGACGAATGAACGAGTGAAATGAGAGTGTATTTGGTTACTCGGTTACAGTGATATTACAAGTATGAACATAAAGATGGTTTCATCAAGTATCTCGGGAGATTATCTAGAAATCCCTGGGGTTTTATTTCGAGAACCGCCTACAATTAGGTAATGTAATAATTGTACATTTTTATAGATTTAAAGTAAATAAAAAATGACAACAAGGCATCGCAATCCAATATAAACTTACACAATCTAACACCATGAGGCAAAGTGATAATTGAATGGTATAGTGGGCATTGGAAAATATTGTCAACTGAGTATCTGTGATAACATGGAAGTATGAAGACATAATTTATAACACGAATGACATCGAATAGTATAAATATATAGTATAACGCATTCATACAATGTCATGCAATTCATAAAAGGGCTTTAGTGCCAGGTATAAGGTAATGATATATATGTTTTTGTTTCCTTTCTTTTTCAATTTTAAAAACATTAAAGCATGAACGAATGAACGTACGAACGTATGAACGAATGGACGAATGGAACACATTGTTCATTATTATGCTAATGTGAACATTGCTAATATGACTTTTGTTTAAAATGTTGTTATCACAAAATGAAAATGATGAGTCAAATATATTCCTAGTTCACTTATTGTCTAGACCGTGATGTTTTATGTGGCAACATGACATTGTCTCACCTTGTTAATTCGCAACCCGCTTACGCAGAGAGATTTGTGATTTTGAGACTTCAGCCATAAATATACTGAATTCTAAGGACTGAACTTGCGGTTGTCTGCCATGTCAATGTCTAATGTGCAATTCTGTATATGTACGTATATGTATGGGGAGATTGAAACTGAATGTACTGTACTTCCAAACATAGCTCATGTGTATACAATGTTTATATGTGTATATGTCCTAACACAGTGTGAGCCCACAGGAAAATGTCCATACTATGCAAACCATTCTATGGACAATAAAGGTTTTTCGATACATTTATAACCTACTACGTCATTTCCGGGAGGGAAAACCGACCGCAACATCGCCACGACCATGCTTGTCTATAACTACAGCTACAGCTCCTCGGATGCTCACGGAAATTACCCACGCGTAGGTGTCGTCGCGCATCGTAACTCAACTGTGCAAATGCCACTTGGCGCGTAGTAAATGTGTTGGCATTGTGCGCCTGGGATTTATCACCTAAGTGCGGAACATCGCTGATAGGCTCGCTGAATTTCGCCTCACATGCGATACGCCGAATTTCTTCTTCCGTTCACGAAGGTGGAACCAAGATCTGGACGCTCGGATCAGGTCGAACAGCGCAGAAGGAAGATTACCTAGCACTATTATGAGGATGGCGTTTGTGCACTAATCGTGCAAGGAAGCGATAGGGCAGCTGCGATCTTATCACTCAGCAAAAGGATGTAGCTAATCGGCTGGTTTGCTTGCTTAACCGACAAGCGTCGATCATCGAATCTGTGTGATTACCAGTTGACGTGTTAATCTGAACAAGACGGATGTTCCCTATGATTGTGGGGAGAAAGCGAGCTAAAGGCGTGGCGGTCGCCCCGGGTTGCTCCCTTTGAGAGATTGATATGTTTCTTGGGAGCGGGCTGTGGCGTAGAACCCCTGGTCCGAGCCTGGCAGTACTTTTGTCGTTTTATTGCGAGGTCAATCCAACAGAAAGGCCGGCTTCGTACGCTCCATTTGAGACGTCGCGCACACTAAGGGGGTTCGATTAGTATGGTAGTTGATGGGAAAGTTGAAAGTGGCTGGGTGGGTTTGGGTGAATGAGTGGGTGGGTGAGTGAGTGAGTGAGTGAGTGAGTGAGTGAGTGAGTGAGTGAGTGAGTGAGTGCATGAATGGGTGAACGAGCAAGTAAGCAAGCAACCGGGCGAGCGGGCGAGTGCACTAGTAAGTCACTAAGTGTATGTGTGAGTGAGCGAGTGGGTAGCATCACTTTTGCGGCGGATGTTTCTCCAGGGACATACTCTATTCTCCCATAACTATAATATTAAGCTCACCACGCCATCATCGTTGGACAACCTCACGCCAGGTGTGAAATGTCTAACATATGCATAAAATACCATATATATATATATATATAATACTTGGAATCCTGCTGCTTAAGCAGTAATAATGCACCAGTAGATTTTCCTATACTAAAGTGACACAGAGCAGGATGAATCGAGCTGCCGCGAGTTGTGTTTGAACAATCGATATCACCAGCGTCAACTTACCTTGAACGGCATGTTTGTTTGCGGACTGACTTCGGCGTCGACTGCGATAAATTCCGACCTGTCGGCGGCAATAACAGCCTCGGTGTCGGCGGGGGCGACTGGGAACGGGTGCTCGGCAGAAAGTGGCGCGAATCGGTGCTAACAGATCGGCTGTGGGCGCTGTAATGCGTGCACCGCGGCAGGGAATGCGTGCCGTGCGCAGTCGGGCCCGTCGCACAGCAGCGCCACCTTCCGACAGACTGCTGAAGTATGCGCAAGAGACAACATCGGCAGCGTTGGCGACCTACGGTGGCGCCATCTGGTTGTAACTATACCGCCAATTTAGCAGGTTGTTCGCAGGAGATTAAAATTACAATTTGACAGAACATTGTTGCCCATGGAAACAAAAATAGTGGACTGTCCCCAATCCGTTCGCGAAAGAAGAAACCAATGAGATCCCCGTGTAACGATTTGCACAAATAGACTACACGACTTTGAATTAACGATGGGTGGTGACAAGAAGCGTTAGGTTGGTCCCACCACATTATACCTATAAAGCCTACTTGAGAAAGGCAGTAACGTTAGCTAGTATTGTACTTATTCGGTTTTATTCTCCACTGTTTTAAGCACTGTTGCCAAAATACGTTTTGACACGACGCAACGTCAGTGAAGGAACGGCGTAGTTTGAATATTACAAAGTAGTTAAAAGTATACATGGATAGTAGGCCTGAGCACTATATTTGTATTGCTTGAGAGTTGTGTCTATAACATAGACAGCAATGTTAACTCTGCCAGGATTGCCACATTCAGTAGATAATTGGTTTTATTAATTTACCATGATGTGTGAGAAATAGTACTTTCTGATATTCAATATGCAGTGTTCCTTCGGTAACGCTACAATGGCTAACGTCACTGCATGTGTCTAGTAAAGGTAAATATATAATATGATGTGAGAAACCTCCCGTCTTCCACTTCCCGCTATGCACTCTTGTACCTGTGCCAACCCTCCCGGGTTTTCCGGGAGTCTCTTTGGTTTATTGTCTCCAGAACTCCCGGAAAAGAATCAAATTTCCCGGATTTTCGATGAAGACAAAAATCGCCCGGGTTATCAAGAACATCTACCTGATTTTCGTTTCAGATCCCCAACAGTACTCGATCTTCCGTTGTCCAATCGGACAGAAAAGAACTGTTGAGACTCACAAAACATCAATATCTCCAACAGCACCCCCCCCCCACCGTCTTCTACAATCCAACGAAGCTGAGAATCACAATAAATCTCGAATCTACTGGGTTTTGAAAGTCAGAAGTTGGCAGGTAAACACACTATTTAATTTAATGTAGGCTGTTAATTGATTACAAGGTACAATTATTGATGGCGCGATGATGTTGCAGCAAGAAGGTAGATGTTTTATGAACTTTTAAAGGTGGCAGTATCGATTAACAACGACCAAATAGGATACAACAACGCATCATGCTGGATGGCAAGTTTTGTTATTTGACACGCTACTTTGACGTTATTAAAGCACGACTGGAGAGCGGATGGAAACCGAGGAATACCATTTTGTTTACACGACCCTTTTACGTGGGCGGCACTGTTTTTGTGTTATAGCAATGGTCACATTATTGATTGGGTTATCAGTTTAAGTGGCGATGTTTAGAGCAACGTGTTCTGTCCATTATGACCGTCATACATGTGACCCCAGCGGCACGCCCTTGTTAATGACAGTAGGTACTGGTCACTTGGCAAATACGTTGCCATGTGCTATGGTCGGCGCAATGCATGGTCAATCACGAGATGTGTCCAGACGAGCAATGGGCAACCCGCGGTGCGTGTTCTGTAATGGTTGCGTGCGCGCGTGCGTGTGTGTGTTTCGTGTGTGTTTTGTGTGCGTGCACGCGTGCGCACGCGTGTGTGTGTGTCTGTATGTATGTGTGTCTGCCTGTCTCTGTGCGTGTGTGTGTGCGTGCGTGCGTGCGTGCGTGTGTGGTGTGTGCGTGCGTGTGCGTATACGTGTGTTATTTTCTTGTCTGTTGGTCAGAGAGAGAGGGGTGAGAGGGAGAGGGAGAGGGAGAGTGAGTGTGAGAGAGAGAGAGAGAGAGAGAGAGAGAGAGAGAGAGAGAGAGAGAGAGAGAGAGAGAGAGAGAGAGAGAGAGAGAGAGACAGAGACAGAGACATAGGAAACTACATTACCCCCCACCATGTACAAAAAATAAAAATCATGTATGTCCCACAATCGTGAGCAAAATGATGCTGACATATATCGGATAACCAATTAGAAGAACGTTCAGCGAGATGAGACCTATGTAATCTTCCTCGTAGACGGCTTCAACTTCGAACGTCAAACTTCCCGGTATTAATCTACGACCACTTGGATAGGACGTACTACCTATATTGTTTCAAAAAACCCTATATATGTCAAAATGTTCACCTTTTATGGGGTAAATCAGTTGTTTGGAAGGTAAAACGCAATGTCCGCCCATAGGCTCGGGAACAGGGGGGCAGAGGGCAGCTTCCCCTGGAATTTCTCTGGGGGGGCAGACGTATGGTTCTGCCCGCCCCATTAAATGTGACAGTGAATGTTTGTTTTTGTGGCGAGCGTCAATGGCGGGTGGACATATAAATTTTATAAGACGATTAATGTGTATTTTTGTCGACTGTGAAAGGTGTATGCAATTGGAGGGCAGACATATGGTTTTGTGCCCCCCCCCCGCCGTAAAAATAAAATTTTGAACAACACTGTCCTTTGAAGAAAATCAAATGGGAGGACCTCTACCATCTACCATCCTGCGAAGAACAACTGCAGATGTTTACATCCAACATACAAGAATTGATGGATAAGCATTTCCCCAAAAAAACAGTGGTAAGACACACAACAGACAAACCATAGGTGGCAGACAGGTTCCGAGACCTAATTAGTCGGAGTCAACGTGCAAGTCAGGCGGCCAAGCTTTGTACCGGCTTTACAAATCCTTGATAAAAACTACTACAACAAACAGATCAATGGATTAAAATTCTCAAATCCACGCAATTGGTGGAAGGGCAATGAACCCGCCGAATATGCCATCTCGATTGAGGAGGTGAAAATACACCTTCACAAACGTGACACGAGTGAAGCCCCTGGCCCGGGCTCTATACCAAGCCGGGTCCTTAAAGAGTTATCCACTTTGCTCGCTGGTCCAATTGCTGCAATCTACAACAGTTCACTTCGGGAGAGGCCTGTTCCACGTATTTGGCGTTCTGCATATGTCAGTCCACTGCAAAAAAAGCAACCACCAGAGCATATCGAAATGGATTTTAGACCAATTTCTTTAACTGCTATACTCTGCAAAGAAATGGAAGCGTTCATAGAGAGATGGGTCTGGGACGTTGTACAAGACAAAGTTGACCCGAGCCAATATGGCTCCATTGAGAAGACATCCGCTACACAAGCTCTCGTCGACCTACTGCACCAGTATTAAAAAAGCACAGATACATCCAAGCGGTTTGCTACGGTATTATTATTTGACAATCTACTTCAAAAACTTGCTAGTTTTGATCTCCCAAATGTCCTAAAAAATGGAATGCCAGTTTCCATATCGGAAGGACACAACAAGTCAAGCTGTGTAACACAGCATCCAACTGGAATCGCATCCATGCCCTCAAGGCACAAAATTAGGCCCTGTACTTTTCGTCCTAATGATAAACGATCTGCAAACAGCGTATGATTCTTACAAATACGTTGACAACACATGCATTGTCTACACTGGACCAGACACCCAGGCGCCAAACCTCCAAGAAGCAGCTGATGTAGCGTACAGATGAAAAACGCAAAATGCCCTGCGTGGTCGACCTCACTTACCCTGGGTCTGCACAGTGACACGGAGCGAGTGCAAAGACATGCTATGAGCATTATTTACCCCAGCACGCCCTATATTGAGGCACTAGCAAATGCTTCACACACATCGAACAACCGCAGCGCAAACTGCACAAACTCCTTCCAACAGCAAGGGTTATGACACATTACACACAGTGTTGTACACGCTATATCCCTTACCCAAAGTGAAAACAAACAGGAACAAAAACTGCTTTATTAACTGGTGCCTCTTTAATCAATAGACTAAATGCGCTAAGTGACTTTCCGAACACAATACTACTATACTGTATGTGTGTGTGTGTGTGCGCGTGTGCGTGTGCGTGTGCGTGTGCGTGTGCGTGTGTGTGTGCGTGTGCGTGTGCGTGTGTGTGTGTGCGTGCCTAGGTGAAGGAAACCTGTTATCCCAAAGCAAAACTCTAGGAAATTTCCCTATCCTCCCGACCTCCCGCCAAATCACGACATACAAACAGTTAACGATACCAACAAAACAAACCCGGCCAAGTGCGACATACAGAACCCACCTACTACATAAACACCCAACATGCATCGAGTGTAGGGAAAAACACATGCGATAGGAACAGTAACAGGGTGGGTAAATGACATATTGGTAAGAATGACAACGTTCCGAACCCCACTGGTGCTCCTTTGTCTAGCAATCATATTCGGATTGTCACAGACACCAATACCTTTATACAACACTGAGGAATTTACCAAAGACATCACATTCTTAAAACAATATCTCCTTTCGATCACCCACAGACATCTTCGTTATGCATCACAACCAGGCAAATTCACCGGGTTTTACATAGGCATGCTCTTGCTCGCACTGGCAAATGACACCCCAACAAACCCAGGCCCAATCAGATTCCCATGTGGCACATGCAATAAGGCCGTAGCATGCAACCAAAAAGCCACATGCTGCGACTCACGTGACACATGGTTCCATATAAGATGCACCGGAATTTCCAACAAGATATACTCAAGCATGAACAAAACTAATATGAAAAATGTCTCCTGGTACTTCCCAGGGTGTGGCCTACCAAACCTATCAACCACCTTCTCCTCTCTTTCTGATGATGACTCCCTTCGCTTTAGCTCAGTCTCCAGCAACGGAAGCCCTATAGCCCACTCTTTCCCTCACACAACTCAACCTGAACCCCCATGAGAGAAAATATTAAACTCCGGAACAAAAATAACAACTTAAGAGCCATTGTCACAAACATCCAGAGCCTAAAAACAAAAAGTCGGATCTCCAACTCACAATAGACAATACCAACCCTGATATTATATTTGGATGCGAGACATGGCTAAACAAGAATATTGAAACTTCGAAAATCCTACCTGATGATTACACAGTATAGGAAAGATCGATCATCCAGAGGTGGAGAAATACTACTGGAAATCAAAACATCCATTAATTCCTGTATGCAGACAGACTTGGACACTGACGGAGAGCTCATCTGGGCAAAAATTAAATAAAACAAAACCCAGATCATTCTGTTCGTAGCTTTTATCGACCTCCAACCGATGAGAAGGGACTGACCCATCTACGGAACTCCATTAGCAGGATTAGCCAAAATGGAAAACACAATATATAGATAGCCGGCGATTTTAACTGTCCCAAAATTTACTGGACCTCCTTGACCTGCCAAAAAAAGACAAAACAGCGACTAACTTACTAGACCTGACTAGGGACTTTCACCTTCACCAAGCTGTACAGGAAACCACCAGAGACAAAAACATACTAGACCTTTTCCTCATCACCAGCCCCTCCCTCATAGAAAGCACGCATAGCATACCAGGCACCAGCGACCATGACAGTATCCCCTTACAAAATATAAATATAAAACTGCCCAGAACCATGCCCCCTCCCACAATGTTTTCAAATATCACAAGGCAGAGTGGGAACATATTGAACAAGAACTCCAGAACCTTGGAAACAAAATTCAAAACCAAGCCCCACTTACTGACTCTCCAGTACCACTTTGGGACCTCTTCAAATGCGGCCTCCCCTTCAAATATTCTTCAAACAGATTCTCACTCCTCTGGATCACTAAAGAAGTAAACAAAATTATAAACAAAATACAAAGACTGTACAACAAAACTAAGAAATTCAAAAGAGAAACTGACTGGACATTATTTAGGAAATTCCGCAAGGCTACCCAAAAGAAGATCCAGTCAGAATATTGGAAATACATTGCACATATAGTATACCCGGAACAAGACAAACAAAAGAAATAATTCTGGCACTATATTAAATCGCTCAACAAAGATACAACAGGAATCTCCCCACTAAAAGATAAAGGCATCCTGCACACATGTAGCAAATCCAAAGCAGATATTCTTTCAAGACAGTTCCAATCTGTGTTCACCAACGAAAACCTGGATAACATCCCCAAACTCCCCAACTAAAATCGATCCCCACAGATGCCTCCCATCCAAACAACAGTGAAAGGTGTCGAAAAATTACTGAAATATAAAAATTGCCAGAATCCTGGAGGAAATGGCCTCCAAAATAGCACCCATCCTGACAACTTACATTTACAAAAAGAATGACAGAACAACTGCTTCTAACTATCGACCAGTCTCTCTTACTAGTATACCCTGCAAAGTTCTTGAGCACATTATATCCAAATCAATCCATAACCATCTTGAATCCCACAATATTCTTACTGTCCGACAAAATGGCTTTAGACGTAGACGTTCTTGTGAGACTTCACTGCTCACGACGGTCCATGACTTGATGAGCACCCTGGAAAAAACCCACCAAATTGATCTTATACTTCTAGACTTCTATAAGGCTTACGGTACTGTCCCTCTCAATCGACTCCTGCACAAACTGGATCACTACGGAATTAGAGCCAGCACCCACCTTTCGATTAAACATTTACTGACCAATAGATCACAAGAAATGCTGGTAGAAGGGTGCAAGTCGGGTCAGGTACACGTGTGCTCTGGAGTCCTACAGGGAACTGTCCTTGGTCCCCTCCTTTTCCTTCTCTGTATTAATGACATGCCCACCCATATTTCACCTGGAACCTCCCTGAAACTTTTCGTTGATGATGCCATGCTCTACCGGAAAATCAATAACCAGACTGGTCCGCCCACACCTCGAGTATTGCTGCTCGGTATGGGTATGGGACCCACATACCATTCGGAACATCAAGTGTTTGGAAGGGGTTCAGGGCCGGGCAGCAAGATTTGTGGTTCATAACTACAGTTTGGAAGTATCTGGGGCTGTCTTGGCCTCTGCCCTCTCCTGGCCAACCCTAGAACAGAGGAGGGCTGAGGCCAGGTTTTCCCTTATGTACAAAATCGCGAAGAATCTCATAGACATCGATCCCAATAAATACCTCGAGCTCGGACACCGCCAAACAAGATCCAACCACCCATACAAATACTTACAAATATCCACCTCAACAACTACTGCACCTACAGCTTATTTCCCCGAACAATAGCACAGTGGAACAGACTTCCCTGTAACACATTCATCTCCAACAATCTGGACGCCTTCAAGGGTGCAACGCAGGGTATTGACCTGACAGCTGCACCCTTCAGGTACCTCCCATAGACAACACAGCCCCGCCCCCCATCTATACCCTTTCCCATCCCTTCCATCCCAAACCCAATCCAAGTACAAAACACCCTTATCCCATTCCAGATAATATGAAGCCAGCCACCCTGAGACCGAACAAAACCGCCGACCAACCATATTAGTGCGCGGTGCCCCAGTAGGAGTCTTGCAATATAAACAAACAGAAACAGAGTGTTACGCCTGTGGCCCAGCTAATCAGAAGATTACCGTTCAGTAGAAGAGAGAAAGTTGTGCAAAAAGTGAAAGAGTTGGAATACTTGGATGTTATCGAAAAGGTTGGTCCTACAGTGGGTGAATCCCCTTGTCACTGTGGAGAAGGCGAATGTAGATGTCCGGGTGTGCCTGGATATGCGAGAGACAAACAGAGCCATAGTAAGGGAGCGCCAGCCCATCCCCACGGTAGAAGAGACGGTGCAAGAGATGGGAGAAATGAAAGTGTTCACAAAGCTCGACTTGAACATGACGTTCCTCCAGGTGGAGCTACATCCGGACTCCTAGTATTCGGAGTTAACATGGCCTCTGAGAAATTCAACCACATCATCAGACAGGTGGTGTAGGACTGTCCTGGAGCATTCAACATCCTCGATGATCTGATCGTTGGAGGCGTCGATGATGCTAGCACGATGAGCGACTGTTGGAGGTTGTGAAGAAGTTTGCAGAAAACAGTCTTATGTTCAACTTCGAAAAACTGAACTTCAGAGTGAAGAAGGTTAACTTCACGGGTCATACCATGTCCAACAAAGGTCTACAGGCGACGAATGACAAAGTCAAGGCAGTGGCAGCTGCGCCAAAGCCGAAAAACGCAGCTGAAGTAAGAAGCTTTCTGGTTTGAGCACTGTTCAGCTCCAAGTTCATTCCGGACTTTGCCACGATCAGACAGCCGCTGTAGGGAATTGACACATGACAAAATGATGTGGAAATGGACCAAATAAGAACAGACGGCGTTTGTAGAGGTCAAGAAACGGCACCGACCATGGCCTAATACAGGCTAGACGCAGACACGCGCGTCGTGACCAATGCTTCGCCTCCAACAAAGGCTAGAAGATGGGCAGTACAAGCCAGTGTATCATGCCACTAGGAAGCTTCGTGACTCAGAAACCAGGCATTCCCTGTTTGAGAGAGAAGCCTTAGCCGTGAAGTGGGCATGTGAGAAATGCCATTTGTATCTCTACGGCAGAGAGTTTGAAGTACACACAGATCACAAGTCCTTGATACAAGTGTACGGGGGACAGGCTTAGCCACCTAACGCGAGACTGGGGCGATGGCTGTTAAGCCTACAGCAATATAATTTCAAGATCAAGTGCATCCCAGGATGGCAAAACTCCGCACATTAGCTGAGTAGACTGCCAATAGAAGGAAGCGAGACAGAGTCTGGCGTCAATGTCGAAGATTATGCCTACTCGATTGTGATGGACTCTGTTTCCGCAGCTATGTCGGCCAAGCAGATCGAACGCGAGTTGGCCGAAGATCCATTGTTATCAGATATACGACGTGGCGTCCATGGACTGACCTTGGGCATACAATGTCCAAGGCTGTGATTGATGAGTTGTGGGTCGTGAGGCAGATTGTGATGAGAGGAAGTCGGATCGTACTCCCAAGGAAGTTGCAAAGACAAGCCTTGGTCCTGGCTCATGAGGGACACCAAGGCATTGTGCGCACCAAGGCCAGGTTGAGGGAGAAAGTGTGGTGGCCGAAAATGGACAAGGACGTTGAAGTTCTTGTCAAGGGCTGTTATATATGCCAATTGGTGGGTGCCCGACCAAGTCCCTAGCTAATAAGGTCGACTCCGCTGCCACAGGGACCTTGGGATGACATTGCAACTGATCTCTATGGACCACTGCCAAACGGAGAACGTCTTCTGGTGGTCGTCGACTACTTTTCCAGGTGGCCAGAGTAGTGTGGCTGCGCAATGCGAATGCGAAGATCTTTGTGAAGTGTTTGGAGACCATGTTCGCCACACATGGTATGTCATTCAACGTGAGGAGTGACAACGGACCACAGCGTATTGCTGCAGAATTTGAAGGATTTCTCGATTATCTATGGATACAAGACTAGAAAGGCGTCCCGTACTGGCCACAGAGCAACAGGGAAGTGGAACGTTTTAACTCGACTCTGGTGAAGGCCATTAATTAAGATCGCAGAGGTGGAGAAGAAAGACTGGAAGAAGGAACTGTAGAACTTAAAACGTAAATTGCGGAACAAGTTGCCATAAATACAGATGAGAGCAGAGCCAACGGATGAATTGAAGTGGCAGATGCAAGTTCGAGAGAGAGATGCAAGGAGAAAAAGACACGAGAAAGAGTATGCTGCAAGAAGAGGGGTGGTAAAGTCAGCGACATCGAGGTTGGCGATCGAGTGATACTCAAGCAAACCAAGAACAATAAGCTAAACACACCGTTTGCGGCAGAGCCGTATCAAGTCGTCGACCGTGACTATTCAGAGCCGTACGAAGTCGTTGACCATGAGGACAATGCTGTGATTACTCAGAGAGGAGATGAAGTTGTCGACCGTGAGGGCAATGCTGTGACTACTCAGAGCCGTATGAAGTCGTCGACCGTGAAGGCAATGCTGTGACTACTCAGAGCCGTATGAAGTCGTCGACCGTTAGGGCAGTGCAGTGACTATTCAGAGCCGTATGAAGTCGTTGACCGTGAGGGCAATGCTGTGACTACTCAGAGCCGTATGAAGTCGTCGACCATGAGGGCAGTGCTGTGACTATTCAGAGCCGTATGAAGTCGTTGACCGTGAGGGCAATGCTGTGACTACTCAGAGCCGTATGAAGTCGTCGACCGTGAGGGCAATGCTGTGACTACTCAGAGCCGTATGAAGTCATCGACCGTGAAGGCAATGCTGTGAATACTCAGAGGCGACGAGCACGAAAGACAAGAAACATTGCACGTATAAAAAAGCTGAATAGCAGCCCGAAGATGGACGGGGAACATGCAGTGGCGCCTGTTGTCGTCAACACGGATGTCGGAGATGAGGAAGATGTGCTGACGGAGGGAGCGAAGCCAGACGCACCGGTGATGCATGACTTGCTGTGCCGTCCGCGCGCCCAGTGCGTGCCAGGGTGGAACCAGCGTGAATGAAACTATGCAAAGAAATAGACTGTTGGTGTGTTAGCACCTGCCAGATCAATGGGCATGATAAACCCCACTGGCTAGGACAGTGCAAATGCACTCAGGGAAATGTCACACAAAATAATCGTTAAACCGTTTGAGAGACAATGTGCGAACAATGACTCTTAGAAATAAAACAAAACGGAGATGTGCATTTCCAAATTGCTACCCGTTTAACGGGCTGACTTTTCCGTCTCTTTAGAGCCGGGTTATCGTAATGTGCTGGCGAATACATATGTTAACTAGAATTTGTCGTTACTGCGTGTTCTAACCCCACGCAACACCACAAACATGCCCCATACACTATATATGTCACTTTCCTCAACTTCGTATAAACTTATACACTGAATATACAATGTTAAGAAAAAACTGCGCAAAAGCCTAAATAATAATTATATCCACATGCCATGCATGAATAGTCTTGGCGCTACATTTCGTATTCCGCGGCGCTGACCGAACCTGACGACCAGTTGGCAAAAACCATAATTTATCGAATAACACATCAAATATTAATGTCAGTGTGACATACAGCAGGTATGACAACGTATGATCAGGTATGTAACTATTATGCATGCTGCACAAACACGTTCTTAAAAAGCGTTACAACTGGTAGTTTAACTCGGAAAGCAACTTTAAACACACGGTGTGAATTCATGTTTTTCAAAGTTAGATGCAAAATTGTTCGTGCAGATTACGTTTATTGCCGAAGTCAGCTTATACTCTGACATATTATCGCATAGTCTGGTTGGGAAGATATTACATATGGGACAAAGACGAAATGTACCAACCTTGGCAACCGAGTGTAAAGAAGAACGGGTACCTCGTCAAGATCGCAAACAAAGGAGCTATGTAGGAATACAAGAACTACGCAAAGTCCCTGTTAGCAGAGAGCGTTTGCAAGCGCCCAGATCTCGACTCCCTTCTCGATCTCGATTGTTGGACAATCGAGTCGCGTGCGTGACGTCATCGGTAGGATCGTACGATGGGATGAAGTGGGAAATCGACTATAGAACATCGGACTCTCAAATCAATCTTCTTCTTGTTCTTCTTCTTCTTCGTATATAAACTGAACAACGTCATTAAGTTGACGGCTGTTGTCAGTGTAGGAGGTTCGAATCATTTTGCTTCTTCAGATGGATAAAAAATAGTTGTGCATGTGTGTTAACGCACTGTCTACGCACAGTAATTGCTGCGTGGTTGTAGGCTTCCATGATAAGTGAAGAAGGTGCAGTAATGACAAGATCAACTGAATTTGTTGTCAGCATGGCAATAGCTATAAGATCAACTGAATTTATTGCCAGCATGGCAATAGCCACAAGATCAACTGAATTTGTTGTCAGCATGGCAATAGCCACAAGATCAACTGAATTTGTTGTCAGCATGGCAATAGCCACAATATCAACTGAATTTGTTGTCAGCATGGCAATAGCCACAAGATCAACTGAATTTGTTGTCAGCATGGCAATAGCCACAAGATCAACTGAATTTGTTGTCAGCATGGCAATAGCCACAAGATCAACTGAATTTGTTGTCAGCATGGCAATAGCAACAAGATCAACTGAATTTGTTGTCAGCATGGCAATAGCCACAAGATCAACTGAATTTGTTGGCAGCATGGCAATAGCCACAAGATCAACTGCTGGTCCCTACCTACCTTCAGCGTGGCACCAATCGGATGACCAACGATGTCTCCCTCCAGCGTGACATCAGCTATAAGAGCAAGTGCGTTATATCCGATTCGTAATTGTCAAATGTGACAGAGTATACTATATATAGAACGTAAACAGACAGAACGACGCGAGCGCACGTGGTTGAGCCCATGGGTGGCCTCTACATCTTACGATACTCTGTCACATTTGTTTACGTTCTATATATAGTATATATAACATATACTATATATAGAACGTAAACAGACAGAACGCGAGCGCACGTGGGATCAAGGGTGTATATCTGTATCCCCGGCACGACAACAACACGTTCTATGATAAAACAAACGGAGTGACGTAGACAGTAGCGTTTCACGTAAACGTCATTTGCTAGATGACGTCTTCATTACATTCGCTTCGGCCATTTCTACGAGGGTATGTTTTACTGGCAATGTGTTAGTAATCAATAAGGCAAGAAATCAATCAATACTTTGATTTCAGACTCAACATTTCATATACATTCAAAGAAAACAACACAACACACATAACACAAGGCATGCACAAGAAAACATGCTGATAATTACGAGGCAATGTGCATGGTACGTATATCAGAACTTAATTATCCAACTTTCATATATAGTTTATATATAAAGACATAATCCAGTGATGTCTAATCATGTTAGGCTCTATATAATAATGCCCGAATACGGGCAAAAACAGCCGAGTAATAACTTCGCCGCTTTCCCGTTAGTATTACCGCGTGACGTATAAAATAAAGAATAAAGGTAAGTTCTTATATAGCGCAGTATCCAGTCATTGGGACTGGTCAAAACGCTTTAAATTTTACTCCCTGGCAGACCTGTTCAATCGAACACCATTTCGACTTTTCTGGGAAGCATTCAGTTATGCTGCAATTAATGCGCGAAGACTAGTCGTACACAAATATCCACCAGGTACTCATTAATACAACTGTATATTGAGTGAACTGGAACAACGTAGAGTAAACGAACTTGCTTAAAGGTGCATAATCAGTTCGTTTGCCCATCGCCAATCCTGTTCTTTTATGTCCAGATGTGTAATGTGTGAATAGTTTAACTAGTGCTCACAGTCGGTTTAATAAAAAAAATGCGTACTTGTTTTTTTAATCCTAAAAAAAGATTTGTCGTTACACCGGGTATAGCTGGCGAAAGCCAATTGCGCTGTCGACCTACTGCGCTATTTCGGTCACGTGCTTTACGCGAGATCGGCATCCCACGCATGCGAAAACAATAACAACACACACGTGCTTTGGCGTATCAAGAAGAAGATTCCAAAAAGATTGTACGAAGGTACGTATTACACTATCGCAGTTAGCAACAAGAACGCGCAGCCGTGTATTAATTCAACGAGAATTGCAACTTGCGAAAGTGTACACTCGACTCGAGGCTGACTCTCAGACAGTCACCATATGATATCAGCCAGAGATTCAGTCAGAGATTGAGAGAGTGACAACGTCAATGAGCATAATATTTGATATGTATTGTATTTGGTAACGCAGGATCTTGTTACTAAGCTATGTTATTCCGACAATACATATAGAGAGTAGATGGCGTGAGGTGCGTAATGACAAGAAACATTGCTTTGGCAGCAGGCCCCTGTTGATCGTGCAAGTAGCTTAGTCAGGAAACATCCGTAATTTCGTGCAACACAACGTCAAACAGGGGAGTATTATATTGGTGATCGTAATTATTAAAACATTGTTTAGTGACTCATATTTTGATATTATTACTGCAGAATATTGTTGATTTGCATTGTATTTTATGCACAATAATTAAGATTTTTATATGACAACCATGATGGTGATTTTCTTCAATATATAAATGTAAACGTGTAAATACATAAAATATCAATACAGCTAGAGTACACCATATATATATATATAAAGATTACACAAGAAAATGCATGCACTTATTTTCATTGTGGTCCTTGATGCCTGGCTATAGTGTATGTAATGCATTAATTGGTATCCTGTGATATCTTTCAACTGACATATGCCAGCTATTATTCTGTATTTACCAATATATGTATATATTCTCACCACAGCAATATATAAATACATAATACGTCACTTGAATTATTATATTACTAGATGCCACACTGCAACCCATGAATGAGACTGAGAGGAGGCAGAGGAGGGGCTAGAGGCGGTCACCCAGGCCAGGCAGACTCAGGGAGGATACATAGTCTGTGGGAGGGCCACATTTGATCACTCCAGGTAATTTCAAATTTATAACAATCAACGTATAAGTTATCGACAAATTTTAATGTGCACATTTAAATATACATTTATTTTCATACACATTTTAATAATAACATCTTAGACATGAAAAACTAGGTTGACTTCTGCACTTGTATAGCATATTCCACTAATGTCTGCATGCTGTATCAACCCACCCCCTTCCTCCACCCGGAACAACCCCGGTAAACACCGACTGTTCCTACGATATCAACATGTATAGATGCAGCTGTAGTAGAACATTTCTTGCTGCCTCTTTTCTTGTGAAATGCTGCAGATCATACATGAAACATTATTTCATATTTACTGATTATGACAATGAACAACTCCATAATTATATACTCCCAACACTACTACGATGCCTGTTTTTTGTTTACTGAATATATGCTTTTCTTTACAGGAGATTGAACTAGTGTGCTTAGTACTACTAACTCTCCAAGTTAATATGGCATACTGGGCAGTTGTATATCCAGGATCTCGGACAAGATTCTACAGCCATGCAATATGCTGCATATTAACAGTTTGTCATGTGAATCCCAATTGTGTCGTGTTGAATCCGTGACAGATTCCCCAGTGCCGATGGGGTGTACACTGGCTTCCAGATCAGTCAGTTAGCTTGACTGACTGGAAACCAATGTAGAATGCAGGTTGCTTGACATAAGAATGTGGCGACACCTGACTAGCTCTGCAGTTGGTGATGGAACGGTGGGTGCCAGGGTCTGGCAGATATGGCATGACTCTTCGGACAACAACTTTCAACGCTGTGAGAGAGGTTCAGTGTCGAGCATTCTTCGGTGAATTACATCAGTTTAGATATCGATGACATCACTGTATGTTTTCGCTGTCTTTGATGGTACTGCATACCAGCTTCCTGACTTGTTGTTGTACATCTGCATCTACCTATACCGGAGAAAAAGTGACAATTAGCACGGCTTTGACATGTAAGATATTTTTATACGTGACAACACATTTATCAAAAGTCAATAATACAAGGTATTTGTATTCAATTCAACTATAACATTTAGCAGTGTCCATAAAAAATACATTAATTATCCAGCATTGTTACAGTGGTAGGGTTTCATTGTCTTTGTGTTGCTGATAGTCAGTGGCAGCCAGCTGAGTTCTTGCAACATACACCAGGTACTTGTTATGTACAACACAAGTTTGTGATGAAGTAATGGTATTGAAAGCTTTTTCACAGTTTTCAACAACAATATGTTGATACACTGACAGCAGCATTTTACTTGTTTAAATTATTTATGTATCATGAGGACTGTTATATATTTTTCATGCCACATATCATTTTTTATAAATTATTCTTTTTTATCACTGTTTTATATTTTCACAAATAATTTAGATTATATTTTCATTTCTCATGATAATTAAACAACACTTGTGTAAGGTTAGTTCTGATATGGTGTAGTATCCAGTCCTCAGGATTGCTCAAAGCGCTTTACACTTTACTCCCTGGCAGACCTGTTAAATCGAAAACACCACCTTGACTTATGTGGGAAGCATTCAGCCACACTGAAATTAATATGCGAAGACTGTCCACCCCTGTCTGTAGCAGGTACTCTTCATACAGCTGAGTAAACTGGAGCAATGTAGAATGTAGCGATTGTATATGTAATTCTTTTTCACATGGCGATGACCCTGTCTAGTCTCGTCACTATTTTTTGCAAGTTGTAAACACACCAAGTATTGCACATTTTAAATATTAAAGATTGATGTTAAATACACATGATTGTTTAGTTACTAGTTTTGTGAGTTGTAAACATATAAGGCATGTATAAACTACAACTAGCATTTTATATCACATGTACTAGTGTTGTTTATTTGTAACAAAGAATCATGATAAAAGTAACTGTTTGTTTTTTTATATGTACCTGAAATTTTTTCAACCTCTTCCTAATTTTTTTTTCTATTGTTGCTTTGCATTTTATGTGCATGTGATGTGTATGTGATATTAAGAATTATCACATTATACTTATCAAGTGCAGTGATTGTAACTGTAGTTGTATTGTGCTTTTAATTTTGTAGTAAATCTCATCAAATAGTTTCAATAAAATGTTTTTACTTTACTGTGTCTTTACTTTCATTCACATGCATTTCTAACAACAATATGCAATTTAATGAGGACACCCATTACTGCAAAATGCAGACAAACAAAACTATCATATACAGGGGTGGATCCAGAAATCGAGCCTGGGGGCACAAAAACCTCCACTGGCAGCCGAACCAAATGGTGTACTCTAAATTTTTTTGCTACCGAGCTGTCATAACTAACTTCAGCCGCTATGCTGGATTGGTGATATCGGAAGATGGGGGGGGGGTGCTATTGAAACATTTTCGCCACTGCATAGGCATGATTATTATGAAAGTACAATCACTCGAAGGTTTGGCTATATTGTTTCACGTGTATTTACTTGCACTGTATATACGAATTTATGTTTGCAACAGAAATATTCCAAATTATTTTTTTTATAAATAGAACATTAAATTCAAAAAGTGAACTGCAAGTAATTGAAAGTTTCACAAAAGCCCTATCAACCAAAGATGGTGTAAATGTACCCACATAAGATTGGTCAGAATAAAACATAATTGTTAAAACCAATCACATATGTTTGGATATCTTCCAATTATTATGCTATGATTTATATGTATGTATATATCACGTTTGCATAGCAGCATCAATTAATACTTACGTTTGTTCTAACTGTCCTGAGCTGCATCCAGCCACAGGAAGTGACTGGACACCTGAGCTGCCTTTGCTATGACCAGTGGTGTTGAGGTAGTTCGCTTTTTTGTGTTGAAGCTGTCAAACAAAGTCATGAATTGGAATATTCAGAATATTTTGTGAAAATGAACATGGTTTGACAGCACTACTACCCGTCAATATATATATATGTACAATATTATATAATATTATGTGTGTGTGTGGTATGTAACTTGTAAACTTTTTAATTTCATTAATTTAATTTAATTAGGTAAAAATATGTTGCACAGTCTTTTGCCCAATGGTCATTTGTCAAGTACTCAAGTGTGAAAAGGTCATTTCCCCAGTTGTTAAACAATTACAATGATATGAGAGTGGCAAAATTATTATTGTATATATATTGTAAAAGTGTAGTACGTAACAAACAAATAGACAATTTACAAGTGTCAACTTATTAACTAAATACAGGTAGAACACAGATGGGCTGGAAAGAAGGTTACAGGAAACAAAGTCACAAAGTAATTTTATTCGAAAAATATATAATAAATTTAAAAAATTGCAATTTTTCACTGATAGTTCAACAAAACTTACTTTGAGGAATTCAGTAGTAAACCACGCAAAATAACCAATGCCTTAGTTGTGATCTCAATGTGTCATTCACCTAAAACAGCTAATTAATGAGGAGGACATTTGGCTGGCAGTGGGTGAACCCATGGCAGTGTCCACACAGTTCTACTGTTTACTCAGAGGGTGGATTACCACCTGTTACCATCCAAGGATCAATATACCCTTTGTTCTTTAGCTGGACTGCAAGGTTCCACTGCAAGCTGGCTAAACTTGCCTAAAGGCTGGCTGAGTCACTGTAAGTCTTTAGAAGAAGATTCCAGTAGTTAGCCATGTCTCATATAAGAGCAACAAAGGAATTTTTTATGGATTTCCTGGTTTGATTTAACAAACAAAAATGATTATGGCCTTTCAACTACTTGCAACTGTGGTTATTAACTAGAGGTTTCTGACTGAAAAAGTATGTTCCTTGAAGCGAAGCCTCTGTGGCTTCAGTATCATCAACGTGCAAACAATTTGTAAACTGTCCTGTCATAAACCTAGCTGTCAACCCTGACTGTATTTGAATTGAATCATGCAAAGTAAGATGAAGTGAATTAATTAAATGAAACGGAAAATAAATTTACAAAATTGTTCTACAAAATGTATGAATGTTGAAGTATAATAATAATAATTGCTTTATTCACAGACTCCATGCAACATGTAAGTTCTATAAACAACAGTTACAATGTACAGAATAAAAATCACCCGTCAACAAAATGTATATACAGGGAACTGAACCAGTACAGTTAGGTAAATTATTGTTAACAAACATTTCATTAGCACTACAGTATCTGTCATAATCTAACACCATTCGAAATATATTGTTGTAAGAGACATACAATTTCCTGATAGCATGTTATTGATAAATTGTAATGTTTTGGATGTGCTTTTTTCGTGAAAGACCAAAATAAAAAACAAAAAAAACAGAACTTCTATAATTTACATATACAAAAGAATTTGTAACTTAACAAAACATGGGCTGCAATTATTTGTATAGTAACGGTAATTCTCTGCTCTCTCACATAAATCAGTCGCAAGCTATCGATACATGTTATTGTTATGGACATTTTCACAGGGGTGGTGGTTTTCTGAACATAATAAGCAACATAATAATTCATATTATATTCATACGAATAAATATGCGTGGCTGAGGCTGACTACTTTGAAATTACTAACCTGTCTCTAGAAGAAGTTTTGCGAACGCAACGTCTGTTCTTAGACTTAGTACGTCTTACTAAGTTACTCCAGCTATTTCTTTTGTGACTTGTGAAGTTGTGTCGTTCTACAAATCCATATTGGTTTATCCCAAATAAACCGTCTGGCGCGAATATTGTTGTTGTATGCGTAATTTGGCCCTTTTTCGCCGAGTCGGTGGCATATGTCCGAGGACGTCCCATCGCCGGCGTAAATGCCATAAAATAAGAACGTGTTATATAAACACTTGCGAACCCTGTACTATCAACAAAAACGGCTTGATCGAGGCACCAATCTTGAGGGTCAGAGGTCAGTCTCGTCCAAATTCGCGAACACGATACTATTAAACGAAGTTTCCTTCGACTCGAAACCAAATTCGAAATAGTTCGCAGTTTGTTTATTAATTTCAACAAAACGAAGTAGCACAAGTGCACCAACGAACTAGGATGTTATAGGGGATACTTGATAGCTTTGCTTTTTTGGGAAATTAGTCAGAAAAGTGAGGAGGATGACAATCGAACTGACATTGCAGGTTTAAGGTTCGACACGGCGGCACATGATTCTTACCCGGGTTTTCTCGATTGAGAGTCCGAGGCTCTAGCCACTGTAACACTGCGCTTCACGTATAATCAGAATCCGTATCAACTGGCCAAGGGCACGACGTATTATGGCGTTTATTTAAAAACAAATAGTGGTATAGTGTCTGTACAAGCATTCCTCAGTCGCAATATCTATCGACGAACGGCGGATTAGTCGAACCCTAGTGATCAACGCACATAAGATGTGCTGTGAGTCTTGTCCAGCAGAAAGCCAATTTTTGTATTCGGTTCCTGTTCGGCCAAGATACTTTCGCCTAGTGCTAGTTATCCGGACAATCTGTTTGGTCGGCAAACCCTTTTCTGGACGTGAAATCCGCAGTCCATGTATCGCTCCTCGCCTTTCTCCACAATGCTTTGGCGTCACACTACGACGCCGTGGAGCAACTTCCCGCACACCCCTGATTGCAGGTGATTCATTGAGTTCCCCAGGCAGCCTCTCAAGTAACCGCATAATGTCATTGAAACATTCGTTATTAGCTATAGTAGTCTTCACTCTAATCTAACTATGACGAGCACTGTCAACCTTATGGCGTGCCCCGTCTTAGACCGGGAGCCCGGAGCTTTTATTTATGTAAAAAGGGCTAAGGTGTTGGAGGAATCATCACCCGACATCCAGTGACGTAGGCAGGATTGTGTATTGGAGGGGGCCATCCGGCATCCATGCAAGCAATGAGTAGCGGGATATGACATATATATATAGGTTTGATAAAAAAAACCGGCACAATGCAGCATTACATATACACTAGTTTATTGTACACTACAGTATATATATATTGTACATATATATACATGTATATATATATGTACAATATGTATATATACTGTAGTGTACAATAAACTAGTGTATATGTAATGCTGCATTGTGCCGGGTTTTTTTTCAAACCTATCTTGTTTAAACTGAATGGCGACGTAACAACCAAGTTTACTGACCAATGTAGCTGCCAGTTCAACTAAAACTCTCATAGAAGCCGTCAAACTAAGAGAAAAATGACACAATACCAGAGAGACACGAACCCATAAAAGCCTCTACATAATATCCAACTAAAGCCGCCATATTAATCATGCTACATCTCCCAAACCAAGCAATGAAACAATTGCACGTAATGAAAAAACAACAAGACTCGTGATCGACTGATCATAAACGTAACTCATTTATCCGTGACCGTGTCACAGGAAAGAATCAGCCCAACAATATTATAAAGTTCGATAATATGACATTATAGTCCAGGATGTTACATCCCCCTTTTTTACTAAGTAACGAGAACATTAACTACAACTATGGATTATATATGGCGCATATTATTCTAATTTAATATCGCAACTAATCTACTGTGGCACATATTTTACTAAGGTAATATGGCAACTCAATTAATTATTCAGTGTTAGGCTATAAGTCGAGCCTGTCGGGTTGTGTGATTGCTCGTCCCGACCTCGTTCGATAGGACATATGCGTCGCGTCGTCTGTTCTTCGTGCGCGTTCGTGTTGCTGACGTGATGTCGCCTGCTGCTGCGCCGGCTGAACTTATGATGTGACTTCACCGCCTTCAGCTGTCGGAGTCTCGTCAGCGAAGTGTACTCGTCGCGGTGACCCCGTCGTTTGTAGTTGACGTCGGTTGCGCCGCAGGATGCGACCGTTCTGCGCCTCGATGAGGTAGGAGCGCGGTTCGTCGCAGGTTGCCGTCACAGTGGCTGGCTGCCACCGGCCTGACACGTGGTCTTGCATGCGCACTTGCTGGCCTGTCGTGAGTGGAGGCAAGTCGTGTGCACGCGTGTCGTGATACGATTTCTGCGTGTCCTGACGTTCCTGTAGTCGTGTGTGTATCTCGTCTCGGTGCGTCAGGACGTTTCTCAGCTGAATCGGGAGGTCGCCTTTCATCTTGCGCGTGTAGAGCAGCTCGCCCGGTGATGGCAAGTGATGGTCTATTGGCGTCGTTCTCAGGCAAAGCATCGCCTTGTGCGGATTGACTCCGCTCTCCCTGGCGTTGAGAAGAGTGCGTTTCACTGACTGAATATTACGCTCGACGAAACCATTCGACTGCGGGAAGTGAGGAGAGCTCGTTACATGCTCAAATCCCCATTCCTCTGCAAACTTCCGGTAGTTGATACAGTCGTAGTGCGGCCCGTTGTCGCTCATGACCTTCTCCGGGGCGCCGTGTTCCGAGAGGATGTCCGCCGTGGCCGTCACTATTGCGTGGCTGGTACACGGTGTCGGCATCTTGCGTATAAACGGAAACTTTGAGTAGTAGTCGACGATGATCAAGTACTCGGAGTTGTTGTAGTGAAACAGATCGGTCCCTAGAATCTGCCACGGTCGTGTCGGCAGTACGTGTGGTAGCAGTGTTTCTATGGGGTTTGTCCGTTGATGTGTCTGGCACACGTCGCATCTCTTAATGACCTCCTCGATGTCCTTGTTTATACCATCCCAGAAGACACTGCTTTTGGCTCTCAGTTTGCATTTCTCTACGCCCTGGTGTCCCGCGTGTAATCTCTGCATCACATCGGCCGTCATACTGTCGGGTATCAGTGCGCGATCACCTTTCAGGATTATCCCGTCCTCTACGGACAGCTCGTCGCGATAACACCAGTATGGCCGCAAGTTTCTCGGGATTTCGTCGCGTTTCTGTGGCCACCCTTTGACGATGACGTTCAGCAGATCGCGGAGTACCGTGTCTTTTGATGTTTCGCTCCGTAGTTCGTGGATCTTGTTGTTCGAGAACTGTACCATGCTGACCATGACATCGAGGTCGATTTCGTCTCTGCTTTGAGGGTTTGGTAGTCTCGATAAACCGTCTGCCAGGAGCAACTCCTTTCCCGGCCTGTACTTGATTGTGACGTTGTAGTGTTGGATTCTCAAAAGCATTCTTTGCAGTCTAGGAGGAGCTGCTGTCAGGTTCTTTAGCTGGATCATTTCCAAGGGTTTGTGGTCGCTTTCGATCACAAAGTGTTTGCCGTAGACGTATGTTCGGAATCTTTCGGCTCCAAACACAACAGTGAGTAGTTCTCTCTCTATGTTTGCGTATCTTCTCTCAGCGTCTGTCAGACTCTTGGATGCATACGCAATGGGTCGTCCTTCTTGAAGCAGGACAGCTCCCAATCCTCTCCCTGACGCATCAACTTGTATGACTGTGTCCTTGTCACGGTCGAAGTAAGCCAGTGTTGTCTCCGTGCAGATTGCTGACTTGACCTTCTCGAAGACTTCCTGATGTGCCTGTGACCATTGGAAGTCGACGTCCTTCTTGAGCAGGTCTCTCAGGTTTGCCGTACTCTGTGACAAGTTGGGTATGAACGGACCCATGTAGGTGACGATGCCTAGGAACTCTTGCAGTTCTGTTGCGTTGGTTGGAGTTGGAATCATGTGAATATCCTCGACCTTCTTCGGGTCAGGATGGACACCTTTGTCGTCGTATACAGTACCAAAAAAGGTGATGTGTGGCGCCTTTATCGTACACTTCTTACTATTGAACACCAGGCCGTGTTCTCGCGATACTCTCATCAAGTTATGTAGGTGGGCATCGTGTTCCGCCTCGGTGCGTCCGAATACAGCGACGTCGTCCGCGATGCCTACGGTGCCTGGGCAGCTCTCGAGGATCATGTCCATTTTCTGTTGGAAGACATCTTGCGACATGATGAGCCCAAACGGCATCCGAATGAAGCAGTACCTCCCAAACGGACTGTTGAAAGTCGTCAACAGGCTGCTCTCCTCGTCAAGTGTTACGGACCAGTAGCCATTTTTGGCATCGAGCTTCGAGAAGTGTTTCGCGCCCGTGAACTTGTGTGTGATCTCCTCCAATGTGGGTGTCTTGTGGTGACATCGCTTTATGGCTCTGTTGAGATCTTTGGGATCCAGACATATCCTCAGCGTACCGTCTTTCTTGCGAGAAAATGCCAGACTCGAGACCCAGTCGGTCGGTTCAGTGACTTTCCTGATGACATTCTCTTTCTCCATCTTGTTGAGCGCTGCCAGAAGTTCCTCCTTCATCTGAATAGGACACTTTCTTGGCGCGTGTATGACCGGTTGCACATCGGGATCAGTGACGATGTGGTACTTTCCTGGGAAGTTGCCCAACGAGTCGAATCGGTCTGGGTATTTCTGCTTCAACGTTTGCGTCGAGTCGATTGCATTTGTGTCACGTGTGCCGGTTTGTTCGACAGTTAACTTCTCAATCGCGCAGTGTAGGGTTACTAGTCTGAGTTGGCGAGAGTTTGGGAGTCCTAGGATCGTTGGACTGTCTGTCTCTGCCACGTAGAACTCAGCATCTACCCAGACGCCTTGGTGGTACCGACATGGTAGCTTGATCGTCCCGTACTGTGGTATGCGCGTCCCGTTGTACGCAGATAGGATGGTGTTGTTTTTTAGCGTGAGCGCTCCGGGGGTCGGGTGTTGTCCCGTCATAGCTTCAGGAAACATCTTCATGAAGATTCTGAGTGGAAGTATGTTTCCTTGTGCCCCGGTGTCTACTTTGAACTGTAGGTCGGCTGTCTGGCCGATGCGTGCACTAGGTAGCTTGACGTCTAGTGTCGCACATACTTCGTCACGTGTATCCTTGGTGCTGTTATGTGTCGTCATCGATGCGAAACTGAGGTGTTCGAACTGGTCAGCTGCTTCACCGCGTGGCTCGCGCTCTAAGCCTACTGCATGGACTGGCGTGTCGCGCCTGCCGCGTCTGCCATGTCGTCCGCGGGATGGGCCGTCATAGTGACGTCGTGGACGCGTGCCACGTGACTTGGATCGGCCGTGACGTCCTCCTTGGCCCCCTGATGACGGTTTCCTGCATACTGACTCCCAGTGGTTTCTGCCACCGCACTTCCTGCACGTAGAACCTAAGGCGGGGCATTGGTCCCCTTTTTGATGAGACCGTCCACAGTATCCACAGCCGTCGCTGCGTCTAGCAGAATTACTATTAGCTCTGTTCACATAGTGCACGGCGGTGTTATCTTGCACTCCCTGCAACTGAGTCATGTGATTAATCGAAGCCTCAGTTGTTCGGCCTATCTTGACTGCCTTTTCCAGTGTTAGCGTTTCGTCATGGGCTAATAGTTGTTTCTGTACTTCAGGTATCTTAGTTCCAATAATCAACTGTTCAATCAACCGTTCGTCGGCCTCTGCCGGGCTGAATCTGCACTTCTGAGCCTGTAGCGTACATCGCGTGACGTAATCATCAATGGACTCTCCGGCCGCCTGGTTGTACTTCTGCAGGTAGAACCTCTGTAGGCGAAAGTTGACTTTTGGTTCAATATGATCCTGAAATTTCCCCCACACTACGTCTGGGTCGTTTTTCTCAGTGTCTGTTAGTGCCCAGGAATTGTACATTTTAATGCCATCATCTCCCGCGTATAGTAGTATGTGGTTCACCATCATTTCTTTCTTGGTGTCCTTTACGGTGAAGTAGATTTGGTATTTCTGCTTAAACAGCCTAAATGTTCCTGGCACGTCTGCACTAGTCCAGTCCATCCTTGGGTGATCAGACATTACGTTGTGTAGTGTGTTATCTAGTATTACGACATTCAATCTTTTCATTGACAGTCACTCAATTCAGACACGCAACGACTTGCGGCTAGCACGAGGTACAGTGCTACACCCTAGCGGATGAGTTCATACGAGCGTGCCGCGATGACACTCACAGTACACGTGCCGCCGTCTGGCGAATTAGATGACACTAGAGTTGGGTCACTCGAGCCGATAGAATCGCCGACGTCTTGTTCCGTCGTCGCTGCCGCGCTGCGTACGTCGTCGTACGGTCGTAGGTTCGTGCCTCGCGTAGGTTTTCAACGGCTAAGCGGCGTTGTTGAGTCGATTCGTCGATGTCTTCACGGATTTTCTAGTAGATGCGCCGCTTCACTTGAATGGCTTCGTATGTATTCACACGCGCTTGTCAACGTAAACGTTCGTGGGCCGTGATGTACGCGAAAGTAGTTCGGCTTCACTATTGTTGCCACGTTGGTGGTGCGATAAACACATCAATGTACTGCCAATTCGTTAGGTAGTGGGCCAGCAATGTCCTTACGTTGTGTGGTCTCTTCGTTGATTCGTTTCGAACCGCTGCCACCATGAAACAATTGCACGTAATGAAAAAACAACAAGACTCGTGATCGACTGATCATAAACGTAACTCATTTATCCGTGACCGTGTCGCAGGAAAGAATCAGCCCAACAATATTATAAAGTTCGATAATATGACATTATAGTCCAGGATGTTACAAGCAATATGACAAACACAATCACAACGTCGGCGGCGTCGAGTGAGCTTCATAAAAATGTCCGTATCATGTGTAACGTTGTTGGTTATTAAAATTAATAAATTCACGATACGAAGTTCCGGCTACCCAGTGGAAAATCAACTAGATAAATTGCTTTGGCTGCAGCCAACATGCGACTTGATCTTAGTCCAGTAACTAATCATCTTGCGGGGGCAACTATCATTTTACATCCTTGTGTTGATATATCAATAGGCATTAGCCATCAAGCACATTGTGAATGATGACATTTTCCCTGCCCTGTCACCTATTTGGTTGCAGCCTGCTGGATGCTTATCGCCTACCGCAGAAGCAGTGGATTCCCCCACTTTGGTAACTTAATCCCATTTGAATTATGAAAAATTTATTTGCCAAAGGGTAGGACACAGGCACTCCAATAATCTCTATACCTTGTCACTCTATGAATCAGGCAACCACCCTATTAATTTTCCGAGATTAGGGGGGCATGGCCCCCTTGGCCCCCACTCAGGCTACGCCACTGCCGACATCACAAAAATGAGTTGCTGCCGGGTCTTGGGTGGTGGAATGTCCCCTAAATCAAATGGACAATAAAAGTACCTTTATTTATGTGAACAGTGCCAAGGCTAAAAACAGTTTGAAAAGTTTCCCTGGTATTCCCCGAGTACAGAATGACCAATGACAACAACTTTAGGGGGAACCCCCCTGACAGCAGCCCCCGAAGTATGCAAAAAAATACCTTTATTTATGTGAACGGCGCCAAGGCTAAAAACTGTTTCAAAAGGTTCCCTGGTGTTCCCCGAGTACGGAATGACCAATGCCAGCAACGTTAAGTGGTGAAATCGCCCTGACAGCGACCCCCAAAGATTGAGGAAACTGTATTTATTCGTGCAAACACGTAGCGGATTTCGTAGTCCGGTAGATGGCGCCAATCGCGGCAAAATGTATATCGAGTCGCTATGCAAATATCGCTTGTAGGTGTACGTATTTTGTAAGCTGATTATGATAGATGACAAATTCCGGCAGATGGATTCCAGTGCACGGGAAATCTTGAAGGATGGCGCCCTGTCCATTCGACGCACACACAAATCGTACACAAGGTCCGCGGTTGATTTGAGCTTGGCGCAAACTATCAATAGGGACGCTACATCTCCAAAGAGAGGCATAACGGCTTTTAGAAACTCTGAGAGTGCCTTCAGAAGGTGGTTCGTCACTTTCTCCCAAAGCTACATGGCCTTGACAGAACTGCGGGAAATGGTCGGTCTTCGATCGGGGAAAGAACCGTCTAACCAACTGAAATATGAAGAATTCGACGTGACAATGCTGACATGGATGCCCTCGCCAACATCTGAAACAACACCTGCAGTCAGCTCGCCGCGGACTCCTCTCTTGAGTTGGTTAATGTGTAGTCGAGGAAGACGGCGAAGGAAGAGACCAAGACATTTCTCCTTGAAACACTGGCCCGGGGGAGAACTCTTCGACTGAAACTCGACGGGGAGTGTATGGTCGATGGGTCACGATTTCTGAAGACAGTGGCAAGGACCAATATGTCGAACTTCGCTGCAGAGGACGTAAATGAATCGAAGACTGTGGTGCGGAGGGTGAATGCAGCTGAGGGAGACAGGGACGTCTTTGGGAGAATTCTGGCTGTCGCTGGCAAGACAAGTGGTGCCGTTAACCTGCAGCACCTGCCCCCGCCTTCTCTCGCCCACAACGACGGGACTCCACTGAAGACGAACACAGCAGCATTTACCAAGGTTATTGAGAAATTACAGGATGTCGTGCTCACCGATGTCACACTCCCCCCAATTGCGGCCACTGTGATTGATGGGGACATCCTCCTCCGTGAAACCGTGCTTCAGTACAGCAAATCAACGTATGCGGTCATGGCCAGAGATCTCTCGGTGAACGTGTGTTTCTATCGCAGTAAACAAATCCACTTGGTACTCAACAAGTACCACTCACCATCGATCAAAGACCCAGAGCGGAATCTGCGTCGTTCTGGAAATCAGCGCACAGGCCCAGCGACAGAAAGGGGCGGAGCTCCTCAAGAACGGTGCATTCAAGGAAGAATTTGCCAATTTCCTCATGGATGAATGGAAGAAACCACACTACGGGTAAATTTTAGGGATGAGGACCCTATTCGTATCACATGGTGGTAAATGCATGGCGATGAAGACCAACGAGGAAGAATATGTACAAACAGATGTACCGAATCATCTCCAAGGTCAGCACGAGGAGGCCGAAACACTCATTGCATTTCATGTAAGCAGCGTCTCCACCGGAAACATTCTGGTGAGGTCAACTGACACAGATGTATTCGTAATTCTTCTCGGGCTTGTCGGAAGGCCAGAAGGGATGAACATCATCCTGTATTATGGATCTGGAAACAACCGTAGATACATTGATGTCACAAATATAGCTGCCACCCTTGGCGAGAGAAACCATGCATTCACCGATGCACTCGTTGGTCTGCATGCTTTGACAGGATGTGACTTAACATCCTGCTTCTTTGGAAAGGAAAAAGTGAAGCCCTTCCAACTACTGGAAACGGATGTAGTGCATCAACACGTGATAGCACTGCAATCCCTGACCTCAGAAGCAACCGACCTACCAGCCACCATGTCATGCCAAGATCCGGAAAATTAACTGTGCATCTTTCCCCCTTGTTGTAAGAATCTTATCAACCACATCATGAGAGCACACTTTGTTGCACGGATGTGGAAGAGGGCCGACCAGCCTGTCACGACTTGCGAGTCGAGGCCCACTGATTGTGGATGGACAGAGAAGTCCGGCAGTTTGGAGCTGGAATGGTTCCAAGGGAGTTCACTGCCGGAATATTTGTCAGCAACTCCCGTTGGTGCAGAGGACGTCGTCGGAGCAATGGACGCTGAAGATTCCGACGTCTGGACAGACGATGACAATGACGAGAGCGACGAAGATATCTAAACACTAGTCCTGTGTATGTCGCGTCTGCATTGATGATAGACCTTTTTCAAAATGTATTCATGCATCGTCACTTTAATCTAAAAACTAGGCTAACCTAGCATCTCCTTTCGCGTCTCTAGCAACTGTATGTGAGCAACATGGTTTAGGGTTGTTTTCCCTGTTGCTTCTCCGATTCTAGGAAAATAAACACTGTATAATTCCGTTATTCCCCAAAGGATATTAATCTTCAAAAGGTGTGGTTTAAAAAAATTAATAGATCCCGGTACAAACTTCCATATGTATGTCTTGTAGTGATCATTGTTTAGTATCGTTGGGTGTCGTAAGTTCGTACATCGTTCAATTCAGTGTCCCCTTAGTAATGCTTTGTGTTTTATCTTCAAAAGGTGTGGTTTAAAAAACATTAATAGATCCCGGTACAAACTTCCAGGTGTATGTCTTGGAGTGATCATTGCGTGTCCTAAGTTCTTACAAATTAGCATACCGCTTGCAACAGTTTTCAACTCGTCATTAGAAGAAGGAGTGGTTCCTTTAGAATGGAAAGAAGCAAACATTATACCGTTATTTAAAAAAGGTTCGAGAAACAAGTCAAATAATTATAGACCAGTTAGTTTAACATCGGTGATTTGTAAATTATTAGAAAGACTAATTAAAGATCACATGGTGGATTTTCTTGTTAAACATAACTTGATAAACCCATCTCAACATGGGTTTCTAAAAGCGAGGTCATGCTTAACAAATATGCTATGTTTTATGGAAGATATCACTAAGTGGGTAGATGATGGATCACCAGTAGATATCATCTACTTAGATTTTCAAAAAGCTTTCGACAAAGTGCCACATCAAAGATTACTGCTTAAACTAAAGGCCCATGGCATAGAAAATGGTATAATTAACTGGATAGAAAAATGGCTGATTGACAGAAGACAACGTGTAGTTGTTGATGGGGAGGCTTCAAACTGGAAATCAGTTTTGAGTGGGGTTCCACAGGGATCAGTACTGGGACCTATATTATTCTTAATATATATAAACGATTTGGACGATGATATAGCTAGCAAGGTGTTGAAATTTGCAGATGACACAAAAGTGTTTACAAGGATTAAAAGTGATGGAGATAGACAGCATTTACAAGATGATCTTGACAGGTTGATCAAATTGTCTGAAAAGTGGAAAATGTTGTTCAATTTTGGGAAATGTAAATGCCTTCACACAGGACATGGGAACGAATATGTAGAATATAAAATGGGGGGAACTGTACTAAGTACTACTGTAAAAGAAAAAGACTTACGGCTGACAATTAGTGGAAGGTTTCAGAGCAGTGTGGAATTGCAGCTTCAAAAGGAAATCAAATCCTTGGATTGATTAGGCGAAATATAGCATATAAAGAAAAAGAACTAATAATACCGCTGTACAAAACAATAGTTAGGCCTCATTTAGAATATTGTATACAAGCGTGGAGGCCATACCGCAAGAAGGACATAGATATGCTAGAAAGAGTACAGAGGAGAGGGACTAAAATGATACCAAAACTGAGAGATCTCAGTTATGAAAAACGCCTAAAAGAATGTGGTTTAACAACACTAGAGACCAGGAGATTGAGAGGAGATCAGATATAAGCGTTTAAAATATTGAATGGTTATGAAAATATTGATAGAAAAGGACTGTGAATGAATGGAACAGATTATCTGATGATTGTGTGGGTGCTAGTAGTGTGAATATGTTTAAAAATAAAATCGACACATACCTCTGAAGGGCTGGATATATTTAGATAAAAGGGTTGGACTCTCGATAAGCCAAAGGGCTTCCTTGTCCACCTGCCACCTAGAGTTAATTCTCTGGATGGCAATCTTGTTAAATCTTGTTAAATCTTTCAATTCAGTGTCCCCTTAGTAATGCTTTGTGTTTTATCTTCTGTTTGACTGCTCCGGTGAACATTTATGTTGAACTTGCAGCTACAATAGGAAATAAACCTGAATGATATGATATATTTGTGTTTATAAACGACTAGATTTGAGAAAACCGACACGATACCTGATTGCCACGGAATTTCGCGATGGACGAACTTGGGCAACGGTAGTATACATACTTACCTTGCATGATATGGTCATTAACACAAATTGTGTTTAACTGCCCCACAACAGGTAATTGTCCCATGTCCCAACAAAGGTAAATTTCTCACCACAGGTAACTGTCCCCTGTACCACCACGGGAAACTACCCTACCAAAGGTAACTGTCCCACTACAAGTAACTCTCCCCTGTACCACCACGAGTAGCTCTTCCTGTCCATCACAACTAACTGTCCCATCTCCCACTACAGGTAATTGTCCCCAGTCCAACCGCAGGTAACTGTCCCACCACAGGAAACTGCCCCCTGTCTCACCGCAGGTAATTGTCCCACCAAAGGTAACTTCTCCCTCTCCTATTACAAATAAATGTCCCCTGTCCCACTACAGGTAACTCTCCCACCAGAGGTAACTTCCGCCTCTCCTATTACAAGTAACTGTCCCCTGTCCCACTACAGGTAACTGTCCCACCAGAGGTAACTTCCGCTTCTCCTATTACAAGTAGCTGTCCCCTGTCCCACTACAGGTAACTGTCCCACCAGAAGTAACTTCCGCCTCTCCTATTACAAGTAGCTGTCCCACTACAGGTAACTGTCCCACCAGAGGGAACTGCCCCCTCTCCTACTGAAAGAAGATATGTGTACAGTTATCCTGTCACGTCTCTACAAACTATAGTGTGCTGAAGATATATGAACTATGAACAATTACCCTGTCACGTCTATACTGATGATGTGTGTGGTAAAGATATAATATCAACAGTTATCCTGTCGTGTTTATATGTACTGATAAGCAGAGTGAACAGTTATCCTGTTGCGTCGGTTGAGTGTGCTGAAGATATGTAAACAGTTGTCCTGTCGCGTCTATACAAATGATGGACGTGCTCAATATCATTATGAACAGTAAACCTGTAGCGTAGTCCTGTGCATCACTAGGTTAATTTGTTATGTCGCAAGTGTAGTGTTAACACAGCTGTTCCACAACGGTGCCATCTACCGGACTGCGAAATCCGCTAGGTGTTTGCGCAAATAGTTTCGTCAATTTTGAGTGGTTGCTGTCAAGAGGATTCTACCATTTAAAGTTGCTGGCATTGGTCATTCCGTATTCGTGGAACACTGGGAAAACTTTTGAAACTGTTTTAGCCTTAGCGCTGTTCACATAAATAAATGTACTTTGTGCCCACTCCATTGGTTGATTTAGGGGACATTCGATCCACCACCCAAGACCCGGCACAACTCATTTTTGTGATGTCGGGGGATGGTTCCTCCAACACATGGTGTCAAACACTTTGGCCCTTTTTACATAAATAAAAGTGCTGAACTCCCGGTTTATCTGCGAGTAACTTCCTTTCAGTCTATGCGTTCAATGTCCAGCTTTTATACCACTGGCCTTTTCATGGGTTGATCTTTGCTGTAGTGATGCTGTTGTTATTCCACATTTGTTTTTAAGTCTTGTCCTAGCTGATGTTACCTGGGTTATCCCAGCTTTTATTTCATCAGTTGAACTTCCTTCCGATGATAACAACACATTGGTATTTGAACAATTTTCTTCTCCGTTTTTCGTTTTCCTGGTGCTTTGTCGTTGCAACTATTTGTAATTATTTTGTTTTTCTTTGAGGTTATTCCTATGCCATATGCCTTGGCTCTCATTTATAGTTTTGTTGTCAATTCCTGTAGCTATGTGTTTCCTGAATGACCAGTCAATGACATCAGCAAAGCGAAGATGTTGACTATTCGCCTATTTATAGCGACTGTGCTGTTAAAGTCATCTAGTGTTTCTTGCAATGTTTTCAAGGAACAGATTGCATACTATTGGTGATAGTGGGCATATAATTTGCATACTCCGACGATTGTTCAGATTGGGGGAACTTTTTCCCTCGAGTAGGCCTACGGCATTGCTTGGTGGTCCAGTGTTTCAATTACTTTAAAATACTTTTGTATGTATTATATCGTCTTAAAACTTGCCAAAGCGCTTACCAAACACGGTCAAACACTTTCTTGTACCTACTGGAAGATATATATAATAGGTCAATTTCTGAGTTAAACAATTCCATTACACCACTCCAATTCGCATCTGAACAATTCCAAAAATCCTCGCCGACATTGCGCAGGATGATTTTCCGTTTATTCTCCCCCGTCATGGTGACGAACTATTTTGCACAATACGTGTATATTACCTAGCAGTTTATTTCCGCTTGTCACGGTGACTATGTATTCTATAGACTGCACTAAAATTAGCCGCACAAACAATTTGGTGTCTTAAAAGCGACTAGCGGTCAGAGTGACATTTCGTCAAACGAATAAACGCCGCGGTGTCATTGCTCACGTCTAGCGCGGGAACACTGGTGTATTGAGGCTCATCGATATTGGGGTGGGGGGGGCTCCGGTACTAAGCGTCAGAGTAAGTGCTAAACCCTACGCGTCGTCCTGTGTCATGTACACATTACACACTGTATTTGCGAAGGGTCACAAGGCATAATGGCATAAAGCGGATGTTTCACAATGAAGTGGGACCCTAAAATGTAGGCCTGTGCTACAAAACACTGTATTCATAAACTATATTGTGTTTTGACAGATCACATTTCATTGCTTATTCAATATAATGTATCAAGATTTCGTGAGCTGATGTGTTGACTTATGGTGCAGCAAACGGAGAACGTCAACTCGATAACAACAGAGATGAGAATAATGCATATTAAAATGCGTAGATAACTTTGAGAGAAAGAGAGGGAGAGGCAGAGGCAGAGGCAGAGGCAGAGGCAGAGGCAGAGGCAGAGGCAGAGGCAGAGGCAGAGGCAGAGGCAGAGGCAGAGGCAGAGGCAGAGGCAGAGGCAGAGAAAGAGAAAGAGAGAGAGAGAGAGACAGACAGACAGACAGAGAGACAGACAGACAGACAGACAGACAGACAGACAGACAGACAGACAGACAGACAGACAGACAGACAGACAGAGAGACAGACAGACAGACAGGCAGGCAGGAAGACATACATACAGACAGACAGACAGACAAAGAGAGACAGACAGATACAGGGAGACATAGAGAGACACAGAGACAGATAAACGGAGAGACATAGACGCAGAGAGACAGAGAGACCGTGAGACAGAGATAGAGAGATAGTAAGGTAATAACGAAGACACCAGAAAGGAGATGTAGGGTCAGCGTGGTGATGAAAGCCATGGACGTGGCAGAGGATGTGGCGGATAGGTGCACTGGACATGGCGAGATAGCAATTGAGAATCTGAGCGGCTACTCCAAATGAGGAACATAAACGGCTGAAAGAAGAGTAAGAAGAAATTGACGACGATGTTGAAGTTAATACGAATGTCATGTGTTAAGATGTTTTAGCATTGTAATATATAACACCAATGCTAGTTTTATGGCAGATTATTAGATTATTAAAAATTGTATAAGTGTGTTGTCTGTGTTATACGTGCAATGTATTAACGTCTATGGGGCCTATGGTGTTATTTTCAATATCAGAAAGTAAATGTAATATAATAAAAATAAAATAATCGGAAAGTAGGCCTATATTATAAATTGAAAAAGCACATTTACAACATGTTTAAACGCTACATTTGGCTATGAAATGTATGGACTTGTTTATTATACCAGACAGGCAACGAGAACAAGTGTCCTAAAAATGATGTAGGCTACAAGTAGCAATAAATAGTCGTCTGTAGTTGGAGTGACCGCCCCTTGCACGCGCTGGAAGCACATCCAATGAGTGACCTGCAGTTGACGTCAGACACTCGTCACGCGTGACTGCCCCTCTTACTAAACAGCCGGAAACCGCACGCATACACGCATGTTCGAAGAGTAAGTTCGTGAGTTATTTATGTGTAGTAGCTTTCGTAGTTGGTGGGGACGAGTCAGACGACGACAGTTCATAGGCGTGTAGCATAATTGGGTTTCTGGTGCCGAGTCGAAATAACAAGAACAGGTTGAACTGAAGACGAAACATCGACTATCGTAGGTACACATGCTAACCCTTACGTTGCACTTTTTACGCACAGAACGAGTATTTGTTGTAGGATTCTTAGTGGGCCGTTAATTTGATGTTTAGCCGTATCACAATGTGGTTAACTTCCATTCATGACGACCTTGTTCCGTACTCCGCGCAGAACCAGTTTGCTGATAATTCAGCGATCAACTTTGGATTAATGTTACATTTAGGAATTATATAACATCACCGACGCCCACATAATCCGCCTTCCCTCAACGTGCAATCGATACTGTCGTCCCAAAGGGCGAACAGGCACGTTATTGCATTCCAACATGTTGCACTAACATTGACGTGCATATTATATGTACTGACAGGACAGTGCCGCTGGTTTTTACGAACATACGGACGGGACGGTTCTTGTTTGTGTGGTGTGGCACGCATGGATTTGTTTTTGTGTCACCTGTGCGTGCATACTTGTGTGTAATTGGCAGTGACAGCGTCCCCGTACCCCGTGGGGCGTGGCATTTCGGTAGAGCATCGCATTGTTACACCAGCAGTTCCCATAGAGCTGTTACACACTTCGCTACATGGTTATTAATTAAACGTGTGTAGTAATGTGTAAACATCAGGATTTGGGGTCAGTGTTGGTCGAAGTACTCAATGCATTTGAACAGCATGCATAATGAGTGCTTCACCCATGAAAGTACTCAGATGCAAGCGTTTACGATTGAGTTTGCTTGGAATTGATTATTAATTTAATGAAAACATTATTATAATTAACATTATTATAATTAACACGACGAAGTGAAGTGAATGCAAGGTCATATGTAGCACTGTATCAGGTTATTTGGACTGGTCAAAGCACCTTACACTCATAGCTTCCCCCAGGAATATCTCGGGGCAAACATAGTTTTGCCATGCTATTTTAGGCGAGCCTCACAGGGTGGCTGTCAGGGGCGATTCCATGATTGACATGGAGGTTTTCCAAATGGGTATCACCATCATCCTTCCCTGTACACATGTACATTGCCATAATATTGGTCATACAGCTGTGCAGAATTTTAGGGGGCTTCTGGGCAACCAGAAAAAAACCCTGGGTGCACCCCTCTGGCTCAGTTGAAAGGTTTTGGTGAGCCTTAAAGCAGGGTGCAGCTGGAGGTGTGTCTACATGAGTATTCGAGGGGGGGTAGCTTTGGTGAGCCTAATGGGAGCATGTTGGAGGTTTTTGGTGAGCCTAAAAAGGAGTTCAGTTTGAGGTTTTTGGGAGCCTCAAGGGGATTTGTAGTTGCCTGTTTTTATATGAGCATCAAAGGGGTGAAGTTTTAGGTTTTTGGGAGCCTCAGCACACCCCTTCCCCACAGCTGGTGCTTACACTAACCCCTTGTCATTCTTGTTCATTCCAAATGTGCAACACTGACGCAACTTATCTGCGAGGCCACAATAATAATGCCCTTGGAACTTTATTCTGACATAATAAAAACAATCACAGTTGGTATTTACAAAAGATGCCACCAGGTCTGGGTCCAGTTACACTAAATCAAATCAATCGCAATTACTTTTCTTTAGTCATTTCGATTACAATTACACTATTAAGTTTTCAATTACAATTACAGATGCATTAGTGGGATCTACCAAAAAGTTTATGAATGACATTGCATGCACTGGTATGTAGGGTTGAACGGGTCAGTCATGAAGTAGAACTGATTGAAAAACAAATGGTCTCAATTGAAATTAATAAAAATCATGAAAACTAATTAAATTAGAATTGAAGTCACTAATTTAATAGATAATTTGGTATAATGAAATATGAAGTTTTTGCACATTGATGACCCCTTTCAAGGGGTAAGTAAGAAATCTCCAGTTCATAGTGAATATCCATATTTGCAAGTTGTTAAAATGCCATAATCCTTTTGTTTGTTAAATTAAGCCAGGAAATCCATAATAAAGTGCTTTTGTTGCTGTTAGAAGAGACAGTGCTAATTGCTCAAAATTGCTAGAATCTTCTGAAGGAGAAGAACTGTAACTCAGACAGCCTCTAGACCAGTGTAGTCAGCTTAATTGCAGTGGCACCTTGCAGTCTGGCTAAACAACAAAGGAGATATTGACTGATGGACACCAACAGGTGTTAATCCATCCTGTAAGCAAACAGTACTGCCAGGACACTGCCAGCCAAGTGTCCTCTTCATTAAGAGCACTGTTAGGTGAATGACTCATTGGAATCACAACTTAGGCATTGGGTGTTTTGTAACGTTTGCCATTTTGTAGACTGAAAACAGTCTGTGGAACAGCCGTTTTAAATATTTTTTAGATAAAGCCTGTGATGTCAGAAAACTATGTCATCGAGCATAATTAATGTAATTATTAATTGCATATTGTAAATAATCAACTACAATTACAGAATGATGTCAAAACCAGAATCAATCACAGCATTTGTTTGTAATAAATCACAAATATTACAATTATGTAATTGGACTGAGCCATGGTTGCAACATATACATGAATATATTATATTCTATCTCTACTTTAACAAATATATTATATTTAAGTTCAGCAATAAATAAGATAAATAAGCAATATTTGTCTACATATACATACATATATATATATATATATATGTATATATATATAAAACAAATGTTAAATATAATTTAAATACTAACTATATCAGTATTATTCATTTCCAAGTAGAGACACTGAATCTATTTCCTCAACATACTGTATTCAAATACCAATGTGTGCAAGTAATTAATCCTTAGACCTTGACACTAATGAGCAGGATTAAAACTCTAGAAAAGTAAGTTTTGTTTGTTCAATTCAGGTGACCAGCAGTATGAAGATGTCAGTGGCATTCGTATGGCTAATTGCCATCATCCAGTCAAGTCTGGAGGTAAGTTATCTTTTGTTGTGTCAATAATGATATACTATATAATAATTTAGACATCATGTTTGGAAGTAATACAAAATTTATTGACCCATCTTCCAAACAACAAAATAAAATACAGCGATTCTTCAAGGAAGTCTCATCAGCCTCCCTAACCTCTTATCATACAAAGTCTTACGTACATACATCTCTATCATAACATTTCATAGGTACACAACTAACACAAGGATTGACCAGTTCTTCAATCCTATACTATTTCATCAAAAGATTCTATAACATATTTGCCATTTAGGCTCAAAAGTTCAACACCCTACAGTTGTCTGTGAGGCACTTACAATGTAGAGATGCGAGAACATAATGTTTATAATGAACGATACCACATTTCGTCATCACCGTCAACTTGATGACAATTTGTCCCTCAGTAGTTGAGCGAAGTAGTTCTCACTCGGTTCATCGGGAATTCCGTCTTCGGGTGTGAATTCTCCATTGTCGTGTAAGCCGTCTACTATCGCACTGTTGTTATACGAGGTGTTATTCGGCATCTACTGTCCTCGAGTGCACTTAGTCAGACTTCACCCCGCCCGACACTACAATAAATGATAACTATAATAATAAAATATTCTTATTCGTTGGTTGTACGTCCTTCATATCATGTTTTTCCATTGACACCACATATAATCATAATACCTACACACAAACATATGTAGGTGATGTTCGCCATAGATATATACATACCCGGACCCAATATCCCATTAGAAGTCCCAACAAACTATACACCAATAACCATTATCTGTGACTCCGTAATACAACCTATGTTCGCTTCTTGTTACTATCTAACTTTCACATAACAGAGCGATGATTCGCCACCCCGCATAAATCTTGAGATACCAGTATTATTGCACTGACCATATTTATTTATTATTGACCACACCCTTTGGCACAATTATAACAATGTAAAAACCAGATGTTTAAGCCAATACCTCTAATCTAACATTCACTCATAATATATATATTCCATATACCTCCGGTATTTCTTCTACTCTATATATGCATGGAGAAATTCAACGTCACAGCCACCACTGGGTAAAGACTTCATGTTAGCCAACCGCACCATAATGGTTTCTCTCCACAGAAGAGACCAGATTACATTTCTTTGCTCTATCGGGTTCTGGACTTGTCTGTTCTTTTCTACCTTCAAACCTCAGTACCTCCACCCTATACCTAGCATCAGTCATGTGATCCCAACTGATGCCGACTCTATTGTAACAATTTCAACACCATCCAATAGATGATACTCTAAATCAACAAGTATAAAATCTTCATTATAACGACATCCCTATGCGCTGTAATATTATCCCATTTAAACTTATGTCCATATCACCATATCTATTCATATGGAACGGCCAATCATGTTATAAATATTACACGTATTCGACAATGCTACCTGTCTACCCTAACTATAATGATATCTGCCCGGTTCTTTAAAATCTGACCTTAGGCCACCACTCCAGTTCCTTCACAGTATTGCATAACCACTGGATAGCCATCAATGGCCTACAGGGCAACCCTAACATGAGTCAACCAACCACAGCTTTATATTGTAACCCTAAATGCAGTCTTTCACAGACGCTACCAACCCATGTTAAGTTCTTAAAATCACAATCTTGACTATTCACTAAGACAGTCAAAACCAGCATGGCAACATCTGCCCTACTTGGCCAGTGCAAGTTGTTTGTTGAAAGTAAAATGGACCAAAGTATAATCCCTCATAATAATCAAAATAAATTTAATTTTGTGACATGAACATGAATACCTTGTATTGTGTACATCAGTCACTACTGTATACTGTGGTCTTTCAAAACTGATAATTATGAGAAATGACCAGTTTATGAGGTCATCGCCATTAACCGTCCCATGTCTAGTACAAGACATGACTCACCAGCAGCTAAATCATCCCGTTGGCATTTGCTGCTTTGGTAAACAATTTATTGTATGATAGTCACGACTCAAAGCTGGGTCACCCTGTCCTGGCGATTATCAGATCATGTCATGAGGTCATGCACATAACAATCAATGGCCGAGGTATTACGAGGTCATGGTATAAGGTCATGTTCAGGTGTGCAGTCGGCGATCAATGACCTGATCGGGATAAATGTGTAATGTTTAATTATACAGCATGCTTATACATCTTCAAGGTTGTTACTGTAGGAGGTTGTAGCAAAGTGGTCGTTTAGTGATGGTCACTAGACGGCGTCATAGTCACATTAGCGTTGACCGTAGAACATAATATGATGACATAAACAGGAGAATGTAAATGTTCATGTCACATATAAATGTTCATGTCACATGTAAATGTTCAAAGTTAATGTGTCGTCGTATTATGTTCTACATTTAATGTTAATGTGACTACGGCGCCATCTGGCGACCATCACTAAACATTACACTCTCCAAGTTGACAAAGCTCTCGTGCAGACAATGGTAGAAATAAGTGAATGGGTAGCTTTCATGCAGGACTTGTAGTGTGGCTTAATACTTTCCTGAGAAAGTGAGATGGCGTTGGAGGGATCAGAGGTCAACAGCCATGAAGTGGACAAAATGTAAAACATAAAAAGAAGATACACTTTTGTACTATTCATGATAGGGTTTAGAAACACTATCATTACCAATACCACCATTTAGTTACTTTTTGAAACAGTTTATGTGAATTGTATGACATTTTGAGCCATGGATTAAATCAAGTTCAGTGACCACTTTCTTGAAAACCACTTGATTAATGATATTTTGTTCAAACTGTGTTTCTTTGATCAGAGCAGAAGTATAGGTGTGGTCGAATGTCAGTGGAAATCACAGACATTGAGTCATTGAGTGCTTTGACCTGATGCTGTTGTTTTGTCAAGCTCCTAAATATACGTACATCAAACAATAAATTTTGTCAAAGGGTCTAGCATAAGAAGTGTGTGATGCCACAATATCTTTGTCATTCAAAATTATACTTTATTTTAATGATGAATGGAAGACAATATACACCGCAGGTCTACCAAAACTTCCCAGTTTTTTTATTTTATTTTTAACTGCACCCCTCTTTCACTTTTTCGCATGTTATTCAGAAACTATTTTTTACAGATGTTTTCTATATTTGAAAATTGAAACTGATATGTATTAAAAGGGGATATGGCCGTAATGCTCCCAAAAAGTGTATCCTATGTGGGAAACTGGTTTGATATGACTAGTCAGTGTTTATTTCAGTTTCTAATGTTCTTGTCCACAGATAGACTTGAGTAAATGTGGTAATTCAGCTGGATGTCTTCGATCACCGGAAGGGTGTAACGATGACAGCTGCACTGTCGCCACCTCATGGTCAAAAGGAGCAATCAGCAACACCATTGACTTTGAGATTACGGCCAAAGAAAATGGCTACATATCGATTGGATTCTCGAAAGATAAAAATATGGTACGCAATTTCATATATTCAGAATAATGTTTTGTGTTAGGCCACACCAATTTGATTGTTAGGATTATGGTTTTTTGAGACATTTTTGTTAGGGATGAGGGGGGAATAAAAATAAAAGTCATTGTACGAAAAAAGTGTTTTGTGTAAATAGATGAATTGTCATATGAGCCATACAGATTATTACTAAAAAATTATTTAGTCTTGTATCAAAACTTCCTAGACACATACTTTTATGAAAGTTTAATAAAAATTGGAGACTATTAGAATTTAGAATAACAAGTACCAATAACAAGACTTAGCAGATATCATTAAGGTGTGTTAACATTACAGCCATAAACATGTAGATTAGAGGTAGGATATATCTAGCTGTGATAATATTAATTTGACTGGCATAATTAGGATTTGATTGTCGTACCTCCAAATATAACTACATTCTATTCCAAAGTAATGCAGTGTGATGCTGACATTGAAGAAAGTGCCTACAACCCGTTTTCCCAGCACGTTAAATTTATTAGCCAAAATCCAATGTTCATATTTTTGCATGTAGACCGAATGAGTAGCGCATTAAACATGCTCGCGTTACTGGTTTCGCCCGTGTTGCGAGTTGGCAGTTTATTTTCTTTATTGCTTTTTGCATCGTGTCTAAAATGTCAGCCTTCAGGTTGTTGTTTCACTTCATTTCGGTGGCACTAACATTGTTATCGTTCAAGAAAATAAATATGTTAAACGTTGAATTGCTCACGCAGCATCCGCAAGGACGCTCGCTGTCATTTCGACAACAATCCGCGCATTCGACGCCAACACATACTTTCAATATCAGAGCGGCGTCGCTACAAACACGGGAAATGACATCGTGTTGGACAATTAAAATTTTGTTACTTCGTTTTGGGAAGCAGCACCAAACTTCAATTTCTTGATACAAAACCACACTGCAGCGTCTGGTTCAGCCATGGTTTAGATCAATTAATGACAAGTTGGACTTTTGCGGATTTGTTTGATCATAGATTGAAGATGCGTGACGCTGTGACAACCAATTAAATGTTGACAACCAGTACAGTGTTCGGTATGATGCATATACATATACTCGATGAATCGATACAAAATCATTGGTTCGGCATTTCGATCAGAAATAAAAGTTCAAAATTGCAATTTTGTTTTTATGTCCGTTTTGTCAAAAACCACATCCGTAATCCGAACAATCAAATTGGTGTCGCCTAACATTGTTATTCTAATGGATACGCCACGGAAACTGTTTCCACAGTCTCACATTATTTAAAAAACTTCTATATGTGATCAGTGCACCATGTCAAAGGCAAACAAAAGGTAATTGTGTGCGTCAACGCCCCTAAAAAAGTTAATACAATCCAAACATTTGCAACTGCAATCAATAATATCATGCCTGTGGTTTTCTCAGAACTTATTTTTAAAGTGAGAGATTCTAGCGAAATCTCATAGTGTCCTGACGGCTGACATATTGAGATATGCCCTCAATGCTTCACCCATAGTGCCAAGAGCTTCTTTGACCTTGACGCTGCAATCACGCGTTGAATGCCCCTGTTTTCTCGACATGTATGTAAATATGCCAGCATTACACTTGTAACAACTATTAAAATGCCATTTAAATGCCAGTGCGGACATAGCATTTTTAGTAGTTACAGCACCAAAACAAACGCGGCGATGTAACATAGAGTAATATTCTCAGTTTGGGGAGTGACAATTTTTGAAGAGTAGGCATTGGTGACGTTAGGCTTTTTATTGCAATGGCGCAGTCCATGCATTCAAAAATTCTGTGTCTTCAACAGGGTTATTCTAGTAAATTGCTGGCATAATATTCTTGGTTGTAGTTGCTAATGTGGTTAGTGTTTGTTAACTTTTTTTGTATTTGTAGCTTTTTCATCCAGTATATTTAGCTTTTCAACACTTTTGCTAATGTTTTGTTTTATGTAGGAGTTTGCTTTGTTAACTTTTACTGTCCAATTTATACATTGTTCTTATATGCAATTCTATATGTGTTTAGTACATGCCAATGTTGTAATCACCCGTAAATGGAGCAGTAGCCTTATATTTGTTGGTGTTGAAATAAAGTTTTGTTACTAATATTGTTATAGTATTGGTTTAATTGTGGTCTTACACAGTTTTATCACCAGTTTTACAACTATGCAGTATGTGTCATCGGCCTGTTTATGTTGTAGGGTGACGACAGTGTCATTGACTGCATTAACAACGGATCGGGGTCTTTATGTTGTAGGGTGATGATTGTGTCATTGACTGCATTAACAGCGGATCGTTGTCTTTATGTTGTAGGGTGATGATTGTGTCATCGAGTGCATTAACAACAGATCGGTCTGTTTATGTTGTAGGGTGACAACTGTGTCATTGACTGCATTAACAATGGATCGGTCTGTTTATGCTGTAGGGTGACGACTGTGTCATTGACTGCATTAACAACAGATCGTTGTCTTTTTGTTGTAGGGTGACAACTGTGTCATTGACAGCATTAACAACGGATCATTGTTTTACATTGTAGGGTGATGACAATGTCATTGACTGCATTAACAACGGATCATTGTCTTTATGTTGTAGGGTGACGACTGTGTCATTGACAGCATTAACAACGGATCGTTGTTTTACGTTGTAGGGTGATGACAGTGTCATTGACTGCATTAACAACGGATCGGTGTCTTTATGTTGGAGGTTGACGACTGTGTCATTGACTGCATTATCAACGGATCATTGTCTTTATGTTGTAGGGTGACAACAGTGTCATTGACTGCATTAACAACACATCAGTGTGTTTATGTTGTAGGTTGATGACTGTGTCATTGACTGCATTAACAATGGATCAGTCTGTTTATGTTGTAGGGTAACGACTGTGTCATTGACTGCATTAACAATGGATCAGTCTGTTTATGTTGTAGGATAACGACTGTGTCATTGACTGCATTAACAACAGATCGGTCTGTTTATGTTCTAGGGTGACAACTGTGTCATTAACTGCATTAACAATGGATTGGTCTGTTTATGTTGTAGGTTGATGACTGTGTCATTGACTGCATTAACAACAGATCAGTCTGTTTATGTTGTAGGGTGACGACTGTGTCATTGACTGCATTAACAATGGATTGGTCTGTTTATGTTGTAGGTTGATGACTGTGTCATTGACTGCATTAACAATGGATTGGTCTGTTTATGTTGTAGGGTGATGACTGTGTCATTAACTGCATTAACAATGGATTGGTCTGTTTATGTTGTAGGTTGATGACTGTGTCATTGACTGCATTAACAACAGATCGGTCTGTTTATGTTGTAGGGTGATGACTGTGTCATTGACTGCATTAACAACGGATCGGTCTGTTTATGTTCTTGGGTGACGACTGTGTCATTAACTGCATTAACAATGGATCGGTCTGTTTATGTCGTAGGGTGATGACAGTGTCATTGACTGCATTAACTATGGCTCAAGCGTGTCTCTGAAGCCCTCCTACAATAAGCCCGGAACAAGATCAAACGAAGTTCTTTCTATCTCAGTACGTCAAAACAGGTTCTTGTGTTTGCAGTCATCAAAGTAAACTGTTTAATTAATAAATTAGAGTGACGGTCAATTTGATTGGGTACAACAATTCTTTGGAATCAAAAACTGATTCAAAAGTAGGAAGCTGTGTTCACGTGTAGAATGTATTTCATGCCTGGCAGACATATGCCAACATCAAAATATATTGAAATATCTGTTTAAGGCTTTCTTAAGTATTAATTAAATAATGCTTTACTGTAGATAAAATATATGCCAACACAGGAAGAACAGCTTTTCTAAAATAAAAAAATGTTATGATTTCATGAGTAGGCTTTCTATGAGAGTGGCATGGCACGTTATACCAGCAATGATGACTACATCTTTGGCAATAACCTTCTATTAGGTACTGTATGGTAATGTATAAATATAAAAATTTTGAGATTACCCCTAAAGATGCTTGCTGTAGAGAGCTCTTCAGAAAGATAAGTATATCCATGTGTTGTTATTAATATATTGTCCTACACTATCATCTTACTTACACTGTTCAGCAGACCAAAACTGCACAACATTTGAATATAATAACTCATTGTTTGATATTATTTATGTTTCGGCCAATTTATCATTGTTTATACACAATATACAAGGTCATTATTGCTTTTTTGTTTGTTACCACAATGACAAGTGCATTTATACTACACAAATAGTACTGCTTAAAAAGAAGAATTGTTTGTTTTCATGAACCATACCTGAACTATGCCCCTTAAATATGTAAGTACCAAATCCACTTACATGAAAATATTGTTTAATTTTTCTAACAGAAATTAATTTCTACATAGCAAGGGAAAACAGATTCAAAACATTTTTGCTGAGACTGTGACGTACACACACACACCACACACACCACACACACACACACAAACACACCCACACACCACACGCACACACACACACACAAGCACACACCACACACACACACACCACGCACACACCACACACACACTCACGCACACACCACACACACACCACACACACACACACGCACACACCACACACGCACACACCACGCACACACCACGCACACACCACACACACATGCACACACCACACACACACACACCACGCACACACCACACACACACACACAAGCACACACCACACACACACACACCACGCACACCACACACACACACGCACACACCACACACACACACACAAACACAAACACACGCACACATGCACACACACACACACAACACACACCACACACACACACAAGCACACACCACACGCACACACCACGCACACACCACGCACACACACACACGCACACACCACACACACCACACACACTCCACACACCACACACACACCACACGCATGCATGCACACACACACCACACACACAGACAAACCCACACACCCCGTCATGCACTCACACGTACCACATACACACACATAGACACACACGCACACCCACACATGCAGACACACACACACTCACACGCATGCACGCACACACACCACACACACACCACACACACAACACACACCACACTCACCACGCACACTACACACACACCACACACACATCACACACACCACACGCACACCACACACACCACACACAGCACACACAGCAAATACAGCACACACACACCACACACACACACACAGCACCCACACACACACCACACACACACACACACACCACACACACCACATACACCACACACACCACACACACACATGCAGACACGTACACCAACACACACAGACACACACAATACACACTCGCACGCACACACGCACCACACACACCACACACAGCAAATACAGCACACACACACCACACACACACACACAGCACCCACACACACACCACACACACACACACACCACACACACACACCACACACACACACACACAACTTGTAAGTTTTGTAATAAATTTTGCATAAATCATCATTATAATTATGTCAATATGCTGCAGCACTCCCAAGAACCAGCTAGAATAATAGATTTATAATTAAAGTAAAATGTAATTATCCCGATTTTTACCCATGAATCACCGGGTGTTTCAGTTGGAGGATGCGGGTCTGACCTTGAAATCTTCGAGCAGCGCTGGCGGATTCATCACCTGCAAGTTCACTCGTAACATCACTGTACCTGGCCAGGAGAAGGTGTTTGATCTCTCCGCACAGGAATACTACGTTATGCTTGCTTTCGGCAGCTTCAAAGGTACAAGGACAAGGTAGCCAGTCCCACTTCAGCTTGGCTCCCACAAAGGTACAAGGTAGCCAGTCCCACTTCAGCTTGGCTCCCACAAAGGTACAAGGTAGCCAGTCCCACTTCAGTTTGGCTCCCACAAAGGTACAAGGTAGCCAGTCCCACTTCAGCTTGGCTCCCACAAAGGTACAAGGTAGCCAGTCCTACTTCAGCTTGGCTCCCACAAAGGTACAAGGTAGCCAGTCCCACTTCAGCTTGGCTCCCACAAAGGTACAAGGTAGCCAGTCCCACTTCAGTTTGGCTCCCACAAAGGTACAAGGTAGCTAGTCCCACTTCAGCTTGGCTCCCACAAAGGTACAAGGTAGCCAGTCCCACTTCAGCTTGGCTCCCACGAAGGTACAAGGTAGCAAGTCCCACTTCAGCTTGGCTCCCACAAAGGTACAAGGTAACCAGTCCTACTTCAGCTTGGCTCCCACAAAGGTACAAGGTAACCAGTCCTACTTCAGCTTGGCTCCCACAAAGGTACAAGGTAGCCAGTCCCACTTCAGCTTGGCTCCCACAAAGGTACAAGGTAGCCAGTCCCACCAGCTTGGCTCCCACAAAGGTACAAGGTAGCCAGTCCCACTTCAGCTTGGCTCCCACATAGGTACAAGGTAGCCAGTCCAACTTCAGCTTGGCTCCCACAAAGGTACAAGGTAGCCAGTCCCACTTCAGCTTGGCTCCCACATAGGTACAAGGTAGCCAGTCCCACTTCAGCTTGGCTCTCACAAAGGTACAAAGTAGCCAGTCCCACTTCAGCTTGGCTCCCACAAAGGTACAAGGTAGCCAGTCCCACTTCAGCTTGGCTCCCACAAAGGTACAAGGTAGCCAGTCCCACTTCAGCTTGGCTCCCACAAAGGTACAAGGTAGCCAGTCCCACTTCAACTTGGCTTCCACAAAGGTACAAGGTAGCCAGTCCCACTTCAGCTTGGCTCCCACAAAGGTACAAAGTAGCCAGTCCCACTTCAGCTTGGCTCCCACAAAGGTACAAGGTAGCCAGTCCCACTTCAGCTTGGCTCCCACATAGGTACAAGATAGCAAGTCCCACTTCAGCTTGGCTCCCACAAAGGTACAAGGTAGCCAGTCCCACTTCAGCTTGGCTCCCACAAAGGTACAAGGTAGCCAGTCCCACTTGGCTCCCACAAAGGTACAAGGTAGCCAGTTCCACTTCAGCTTGGCTCCCACAAAGGTACAAGGTAGCCAGTCGCACTTCAGCTTGGCTCCCACTAAGGTACAAGTTAGCCAGTCCCACTTCAGCTTGGCTCCCACAAAGGTACAAGGTAGCCAGTCCCACTTCAGCTTGGCTCCCACAAAGGTTCAAAGTAGCCAGTCCCACTTCAGCTTGGCTCCCACATAGCTACAAGGTAGCCAGTCCCACTTCAACTTGGCTCCCACAAAAGTACAAGGTAGCCAGTCCCACTTCAGATTGGCTCCCACAAAGGTACAAGGTAGCCAGTCCCACTTCAGCTTGGCTCCCACAAAGGTACAAGGTAGCCAGTCCCACTTCAGCTTGGCTCCCACAAAGGTACAAAGTAGCCAGTCCCACTTCAGCTTGGCTCCCACATAGGTACAAGGTAGCCAGTCCCACTTCAACTTGGCTCCCACAAAGGTACAAGGTAGCCAGTCCCACTTCAGTTTGGCTCCCACAAAGGTACAAGGTAGCCAGTCCCACTTCAGCTTGGCTCCCACAAAGGTACAAGGTAGCCAGTCCCACTTCAGCTTGGCTCCCACAAAGGTACAAGGTAGCCAGTCCCACTTCAGCTTGGCTCCCACAAAGGTACAAGGTAGCCAGTCCCACTTCAGCTTGGCTCCCACAAAGGTACAAGGTAGCCAGTCCCACTTCAACTTGGCTTCCACAAAGGTACAAGGTAGCCAGTCCCACTTCAGCTTGGCTCCCACAAAGGTACAAAGTAGCCAGTCCCACTTCAGCTTGGCTCCCACAAAGGTACAAGGTAGCTAGTCCCACTTCAGCTTGGCTCCCACAAAGGTACAAGGTAGCCAGTCCCACTTCAGCTTGGCTCCCACAAAGGTACAAGGTATCCAGTCCCACTTCAGCTTGGCTCCCACAAAGGTACAAAGTAGCCAGTCCCACTTCAGCTTGGCTCCCACATAGGTACAAGGTAGCCAGTCCCACTTCAGCTTGGCTCCCACAAAGGTACAAGGTAGCCAGTCCCACTTCAGCTTGGCTCCCACGAAGGTACAAGGTAGCAAGTCCCACTTCAGCTTGGCTCCCACAAAGGTTCAAAGTAGCCAGTCCCACTTCAGCTTGGCTCCCACATAGCTACAAGGTAGCCAGTCCCACTTCAACTTGGCTCCCACAAAGGTACAAGGTAGCCAGTCCCACTTCAGCTTGGCTCCCACAAAGGTACAAGGTAGCCAGTCCCACTTCAGCTTGGCTCCCACAAAGGTACAAGGTAGCCAGTCCTACTTCAGCTTGGCTCCCACAAAGGTACAAGGTAGCCAGTCCCACTTCAGCTTGGCTCCCACAAAGGTACAAGGTAGCCAGTCCCACTTCAGTTTGGCTCCCACAAAGGTACAAGGTAGCCAGTCCCACTTCAGCTTGGCTCCCACAAAGGTACAAGGTAGCCAGTCCCACTTCAGCTTGGCTCCCACAAAGGTACAAGGTAGCCAGTCCCACTTCAGCTTGGCTCCCACAAAGGTACAAGGTAGCCAGTCCCACTTCAGCTTGGCTCCCACAAAGGTACAAGGTAGCCAGTCCCACTTCAGCTTGGCTCCCACAAAGGTACAAGGTAGCCAGTCCCACTTCAGCTTGGCTCCCACAAAGGTACAAGGTAGCCAGTCCCACTTCAGCTTGGCTCCCACAAAGGTACAAGGTAGCCAGTCCCACTTCAGCTTGGCTCCCACAAAGGTACAAGGTAGCCAGTCCTACTTCAGCTTGGCTCCCACAAAGGTACAAGGTAGCCAGTCCCACTTCAGCTTGGCTCCCACAAAGGTACAAGGTAGCCAGTCCCACTTCAGCTTGGCTCCCACAAAGGTACAAGGTAGTCAGTCCTACTTCAGCTTGGCTCCCACAGATGTTAAACAAGATATTTAATTCTTTAGACCCCCTGCAAACATCCAGATATCCACTTCCCTAACCGCCAGGATGTATCTTTTAGTATTGACAATATGTGGAGTTGGCGTCATCTTCTGGACACTTATATAACTTGTGTCACTGGATTCTTTAGTGCATCTGCTGTGCACTAGGGGTATTTGTTATCTGCTGTGCACTAGGGGTAGTTGTTATATGCTGTGCACTAGGGGTATTTGTTATTTTCTGTGCACTAGGGGTATTTGTTATCTGCTGTGCACTAGGGGTATTTGTTATTTGCTGTGCACTAGGGGTATTTGTTATCTGCTGTGCACTAGGGGTATTTGTTATCTGCTGTGCACTAGGGGTATTTGTTACCTCCTGTGCACTAGGGGTATTTGTCGTCTGCTGTGCACTAGTGGTATTTGTCATCTGTTGTGTTAGGGGTATTTGTCATCTGCTGTTCACTAGGCATATTTGTCATCTGCTGTGTACTGGTGGTATTTGTTATCAGCTGTGCACTAGGGGTATTTGTCATATGGCTTTGTGCTGGAAGTTTTCAAATAGGGAATGGGATAGAAAAGATAAACTGACAAAGAGTTTGTAGACTTATGTACCATTCTAGGCAAACCGACCCAGACAGACCGTATTGCGTTTCACACATTTGTTGAAATAAAACTCATTCATGTTGTTTTTGTTTGTAGAGGATGAGAAACAACAGCACTCCAGCAGTAATCGTATTCTCTCGAGTTCCCCCGTAAACCTGATGGCTACAATAGAACCGAGCAGTTCCTCACGAGGTTCATCCAGAAGGTCTACACTACACAAAACTCACGGTAGGTGCCGGGCAGTCTTTTACCTTTATCGTCAACTTTTTTTATCATGTGCATTAGTGTGCATGTAGCATCCACGAGCTGGACCATTCAAACAGGAAACACTTCCAATCTTATCTCCACCTCTCAGAAGAATTCAGATGTCAATTAAATTGACCATGAGAATAGATCAGTTTATGAGCTCACAAGCTGGTTCTGTTCTTTAAATCGAATGAGATCATTAACAGTGACCTTGGGTACTGAAAACTGTCATAACAGGATGCATCACTGGGGCACTTTTGCTGGTATGTCACTGAGCGTTTTGCATTTTGAAAAAGCTCCTGAAGTTTATCTGTGGATTCTGTTTAACGACAGATCCATCCTTACGAGGTCATTACCTTAATGACACAGTACCCTGACGTTCCTTACAAGGTCATTACCTTAGTGACACAGTACCCTGACGTTCCATACGAGGTCATTACCTTAATGACACTGTACCCTGACGTTCATTATGAGGTCATTACCATAGTGACACAGTACCCTGACATTCCTTACGAGGTCATTACCTTAATGACACAGTACCCTGACGTTCATTATGAGGTCATTACCTTAGTGACACGGTACCCTGATGTTCCTGTCTATCATTAAACCAAGGACTATGTACACCTGTTGATCTTGTTGTTTGTTACAGGTGTTCTCATGATCGCTGCCTGGGCTGTATTTGCCGCCACAGGAATGTTCATAGCACGCCACTACAAGCCTGCCTGGCCAATGAGTACCCTGCTCAACACCAAAGTCTGGTTTGTTGTGAGTATCTTATAAATTTGCTGATGGACAGAACAGGGTTGGTGATGGATAAGGAAGTTTGACGACACAGGGCGTTCGCAAAGTTCACAAAGTGCTAAAAACATGTAGCATTATGTACGTGGCAGAGTAGGGTTGGTTGGTATCATAACTAATTGATGCAATGGTGCTACCTATTGGGTAGAACAGATACTAATGCACATTGATGCTGTTGTGGATATGAGAACCAGGCAGCGTGGTGAGTAATGTCTTGGCAGCCATATTACGTTAGTTGAATCTTTGGGTATTGGCTTGGGTTTTGGAGGCCCTTTTTGGATCGGTAAGAATCTCCACGCCATGTATTGGTGGGGTGGAGGGTGGTGTGAAATAATATGATACACTCACTACATGTTTGTGTGAACTTTATGAAATTGTGAGACCATCCCTAATGGATACTACAAATGTGGTGTAGGATAAGTCATGATGTGCTCAATGCCAAAGTCAGGTTTGTTAAAACAATCTAGTGCTGGTCGTTATTTCAGGTTCACCGTTCCCTCATGGTGCTGGTCATTGTTTTAGGTTCACCGTTCCCCCAGGGTACTGGTCGTTGTTTCAGGTTTACTGTTCCCTTATGGTGCTGGTCGTTGTTTCAGGTTCACCATTCTGTTATAGTGCTGGTTGTTGTTTCAGGTTCACTGTCCCCTCATGGTGCTGGTCGTTGTGTAGGTCTACCATTCCCTCATGGTGCAGGTCACTCTTTCAGGTTCACCATTCCCTCATAGTGCTGGTCATTGTTTCAGATTGACCATTCCCTCATGGTGCTGGCCCTCCTATGTGTGGTCTTTGTTTCAGGTTCACTATTCCCTCATTGTGCTGGTCGTTGTTTCAGGTTCAGCATTCCCTCGTGGTGCTGGTCGTTGTTTCAGGTTCACCATACTCTCATGGTGCAGGCCCTCCTATGTGTGATTGTTGTTTCAAGTTCACCTTTCTCTCATGGTGCTGGCCCTCCTGTGTGTGGTCATTGTTTCATGTTCACCATTCTCTCATGGTGTTGGCCCTCCTATGTGTGGTCGTTGTTTCATGTTCACCGTTCTCTCATGGTGTTGGCCCTCCTATGTGTGGTCGTTGTTTCATGTTCACCGTTCTCTCATGGTGTTGGCCCTCCTATGTGTGATTGTTGTTTCAAGTTCACCTTTCTCTCATGGTGCTGGCCCTCCTATGTGTGGTCGTTGTTTCAGGTTCACCTTTCTCTCATGGTGCTGGCCCTCCTATGTGTGGTCATTGTTTCATGTTCACCGTTCTCTCATGGTGTTGGCCCTCCTATGTGTGGTCGTTGTTTCATGTTCACCGTTCTCTCATGGTGCTGGCCCTCCTATGTGTGGTCGTTGTTTCAAGTTCACCGTTCTCTCATGGTGTTGGCCCTCCTATGTGTGGTCGTTGTTTCATGTTCACCGTTCTCTCATGGTGCTGGCCCTCCTATGTGTGATTGTTGTTTCAAGTTCACCGTTCTCTCATGGTGTTGGCCCTCCTATGTGTGATTGTTGTTTCAAGTTCACCGTTCTCTCATGGTGTTGGCCCTCCTATGTGTGATTGTTGTTTCAAGTTCACCGTTCTCTCATGGTGTTGGCCCTCCTATGTGTGATTGTTGTTTCAAGTTCACCGTTCTCTCATGGTGTTGGCCCTCCTATGTGTGGTCGTTGTTTCAAGTTCACCGTTCTCTCATGGTGTTGGCCCTCCTATGTGTGGTCGTTGTTTCAAGTTCACGTTCTCTCATGGTGGTAGCCCTCCTATGTGTGATTGTTGTTTCAAGTTCACCGTTCTCTCATGGTGTTGGCCCTCCTATGTGTGATTGTTGTTTCAAGTTCACCGTTCTCTCATGGTGTTGGCCCTCCTATGTGTGATTGTTGTTTCAAGTTCACCGTTCTCTCATGGTGTTGGCCCTCCTATGTGTGATTGTTGTTTCAAGTTCACCGTTCTCTCATGGTGTTGGCCCTCCTATATGTGATTGTTGTTTCAAGTTCACCGTTCTCTCATGGTGTTGGCCCTCCTATGTGTGATTGTTGTTTCAAGTTCACCGTTCTCTCATGGTGTTGGCCCTCCTATGTGTGGTCGTTGTTTCAGGTTCACCGTTCTCTCATGGTGCTGGCCCTCCTATGTGTGGTCATTGTTTCAGGTTCACCATTCTCTCATGGTGCTGGCCCTCCTATGTGTGGTCGTTGTTTCAAGTTCACCGTTCTCTCAGGGTGTTGGCCCTCCTATGTGTGGTCGTTGTTTCAGGTTCACTGTTCCATCATGGTGTTGGCCCTTCTATATGTGGACGTTGTTTCAGGTTCACCATTCCCTCATGGTGCTGGTATTCCTGTGTGTGGTCGTTGTTTCAGGTTCACTGTTCCCTCATGGTGCAGGTCATTGTTTCAGGTTCACCATTCCATCATGGTGCTGGCATTCCTATGTGTGGTTGTTGTTTCAGGTTCACCATTCCCTCATGGTGCTGGCATTCCTATGTGGTTGTTGTTTCAGGTTCACCATTCCCTCATGGTGCTGGCATTCCTATGTGTGGTCGTTGTTTCAGGTTCAGCATTCCCTCATGGTGCTGACATTCCTATGTGTGGTCGTTGTTTCAGGTTCACCATTCCCTCATGGTGCTGGCATTCCTATGTGTGGTCGTTGTTTCAGGTTCACCGTTCCCTCATGGTGCTGGCATTCCTATGTGTGGTCGTTGTTTCAGGTTCAGCATTCCCTCATGGTGCTGACATTCCTCTCTGTGGTCGTTGTTTCAGGTTCACCATTCCCTCATGGTGCTGGCATTCCTATGTGTGGTCGTTGTTTCAGGTTCACCGTTCCCTCATGGTGCTGGCATTCCTATGTGTGGTCGTTGTTTCAGGTTCAGCATTCCCTCATGGTGCTGACATTCCTCTCTGTGGTCGTTGTTTCAGGTTCACCATTCCATCATGGTGCTGGCATTCCTATGTGTGGTTGTTGTTTCAGGTTCACCATTCCCTCATGGTGCTGGCATTCCTATGTGGTTGTTGTTTCAGATTCACCGTTCCCTCATGATGCTGGCATTCCTATGTGGTTGTTGTTTCAGGTTCACCATTCCCTCATGGTGCTGGCATTCCTATGTGGTTGTTGTTTCAGGTTCACCGTTCCCTCATGGTGCTGGCATTCCTATGTGGTTGTTGTTTCAGGTTCACCGTTCCCTCATGGTGCTGGCATTCCTATGTGTGGTCGTTGTTTCAGGTTCACCGTTCCCTCATGGTGCTGGCATTCCTATGTGTGGTCGTTGTTTCAGGTTCACTGTTCCTTCATGGTGCAGGTCGTTGTTTCAAGTTCACCGTTCCCTCATGGTGGGTGCTGGCATTCCTATGTGTGGTCATTGTTTCAGGTTCACTGTTCCCTCATGGTGCAGGTCGTTGTTTCAGGTTCACCGTTCCCTCATGATGCTGGCATTCCTATGTGTGGTCGTTGTTTCAGGTTCACAGTTCCCTCATGGTGCAGGTCGTTGTTTCAGGTTCACCGTTCCCTCATGGTGCTGGCCCTCCTATGTACAGTTGTCGCGTTCATTCTCATCTTCGTCCAAGTAAAAGACTACACACAGGTGAGTGGTGTGTCTGTTTGTCATCGCTGACATTTAACTCTCCATGTCTTTTTCATGAAATACAGTCCCTAAAGCACTCATGCACAATCAACAAGATTTTATTCAAATGGTGTTAACTAAACAATTCACAATATAAAGCCATAGAACCAATACCCTTAGAGCAAATAGACTAAGTGACACGAATGAACTTCTAATGATCAGATTTTTCAAGAATAAAAATAGTTGTTTAATTGGCTGTAACCAGAACTGCCAAGGACATGTTCAATGTATCGACGTAATGTTGTTATGTCTGATTAGTATTCCTTCTTTGTAGCTAAGAATTACTGCATATGACGCTGTCACCGTCAGGTAGAAATGTATGCACAAGTGATCTTTGCCTTTTTGCCTTGTTTTCAGTTTTCTGGTGATACTTATTTCAATCAGGCCCATCCGCCAATGGGCATTGCAATCACTGCCCTCGTCATAATCAATGTGAGTATTTACACTTTTCACATTCTATATTGCCTGATTCGCCTCTAAATGATTATGCTAAAATGCAGGGTCTATAGATGATATTATTACGTCAAATTTCAATGTGGTATCCTTAGGGCAGGCTTCTATATTAATTAGTATATAGATAGAACAAGTTACACTGTACTCTGGATAAGTCGAACCTATCAGAAGTTCCACTTATAATAGCCTATGTTTTAGTGCCTTATGTAGGCCTATGTTTTAGTGCCTTATGTAGGCCTGAGACCAAGGAAAACAATTGGCATAAGAACATTTCATATGTGTTCAAATTATGTAAAGAAGACATTGTTTACTACGTTTCGTTCACCTATGTATACTGCCCATCTATGGTGGAATTTTCATAACTATGCAATCAGGAAATTATATGTCTCTTACAACAATATATTTCGAATGGTGTTAGGTTATGACAGCTATCTGTAGTGCTAGTGAAATGTTTGTTAACAATAGTTTACCTAACTGTGCTGCTGTTATTAGAAATTTGACATATAGGTTTATATGCCGACTGCAGTTCTCAATAAACATATTGATTCATAGCATTATTAATAGTGACGTTAAATACATGTCTAGAATATGGAAATACTGGTTCAATTCCCTGTATATACATTTTGTTGACGAGTGATTTTTCATTCTGTACATTGTAACTATTGTTTATAACACAACCGTAGAACCATGATAATGTACTTGTATGTTGCATGGAGTCTGTGAATAAAGCAATTATTATTATTATTATATTAAAGAAGTTTGAGTTATCTGGAGAGCACTGTATTTTAACAAGAAACTTGGACAAACACTAATTCCATCCCGGTTAAACGGTAAATTTGACCAGTTCGACAGCAGATGATGTATTGAAATAGTCAAAACAAGTGATATTTCAATGATGAGGATTATGACATGGACCAGAATTAGCAGATGTTATTATACTTGATTTAAAAAAATCTTGCATTAATGTACAGTTTCCTGCCAGTAATAATTAATGATCCCCTCTGTATTTATTTGTTTCAGCCAATAATGACCTTCTTTAGATGTCACCCTGGTGCCAAGAATCGAGCTGTATTCGACTGGGCTCACTTCAGTGTAGGGATGAGTGCGCTCATCTTGTCATGTATGTCATTGTTGCTATTGTCATCACCCTCATGCATGGAACTTGTATTAGGCTACTGCCCGTTGTCGTCCCGGACTACCTTTTCAGCAGCATAACCGAATCTTGGTTTTCAGACATTTGCCGTGTTCACATAAAAAACCTTAAGAAACTTTACTTTAAGCCGGTTCAAGACATGAAATTGTTTGCCATGCCACGCGTCCTGTCTAAATTGTTCTGAGCTACGTAATTGTCCTACATGTGAAGTTAAACCACTTAGTTAAGTCTCTTATGCTCCATGTGAATGCAACACTATAGCTGTTGTTTTGTTGAGGTATTTTTTTGACTCGCTCTACGGTAGGATGTAGTACTCTTTTCCCCAGTGCTTGTCTCATCTCTTTTTGAAACAGTTTAGAGATGGCCTGGCAATAACGTTTTCTTTTTTATAATTTTATCTGGACTCAGAAATCCACAAACATATACATAATAATAAATTATGAAGTTATGGAGAAGAAAACTGGCATTAGAAAATTGGTGCTGATATAAAATCACAGCATCACATTATTCGTCACAGGTGATATAAGCAAACCTTCCAAGTTTCTTAAAATGGTAGGAGATGTCATGTTTTTGGTAAATTTTTAACCCTCAACCCGGCCTCCTGCTTTGAAACATAAAACTCAAACTTTTGATGTATATTTTTGATGTAAATAAACTCAGTTAAGCAAAAACATATTAGAGCTCATGCATAATTCGAGAAATATACATCCATAAAAGGGACCCGAACACAAAAATAAATGTTCAATCTCCTTGAATAAAGCCCCCTTGAGATCCTCTGTATGTGGGGGAGGAGAGCCCCCCTTGAGATCCCCTGTATGTGGGGAGGAGAGCCCCCCTTGAGATCCCCTGTATGTGGGGGAGGAGAGCCCCCCTTGAGATCCCCTTTATGTGGGGGAGGAGAGCCCCCCTTGAGATCCCCTGTATGTGGGGGAGGAGAACTCCCACTTTTACATGTGCCAACTTGAAAGATCTCCATACCTGGACGTGCCCCAACATCTTTTCCGGAACATGTACACGATAACCAAAATGAAAAAAATATCTCGCCAAGATAAAAGTAAGAAAACAGCCATAAGCAGGACAGTTTATTTTATTCTTTTGTTCACAAATTCTGTGTGTTGCTTGTGTATAAAATGTTTATAGCAGCCGTTGTGTTGTACTTGCAGTTATCAACGTGTTCAGTGGTGTGAAGCTGGGTGGGTTCAAGGACAGCGTGATGTGGGTGATGGCAGCCTACATCGCCTTCTACGTCATTGTCATGCTGGTGATGGAGGTACACAAGTGGTGCACGTCGCCCAGCCAAGGTGGGTCGATCAGTCTCTCCTTCTCTCGGGTCGTCAAGTCAAAAACGTTGTTATTAGTGTGGTTGTGGTCGGTGTGGTTGTGGTCGGTGTGGTTGTGGTTGTGGTCGGTGTGGTTGTGGATGCTGTGGTTGTGGTTGGTGTGGTTGTGGTCAGTATGGTTGGGTTTAGTGTCATTGTGGTCAGTGTGGTTGTACTCAGTGTGGTTGTGGTCAGTGTAGTTGTGGTCAGGTTGGTGGGTAAGTTCTTATATAGTGCAGTATCCAGTCCTCAGGACGCGCTTTACACTTTACTCCCTGGTAGACCTGTTCAATCGAACACCATCTCGACTTCTCTGGGAAGCATTAAGCCATTCTGCAATTAATGTGTGAAGACTATTTTTTACACAAATATCCACCATTGTCTATAGCCAGGTACTCATTCATACAGCTGAGTGAACTGAAGCAATGTAGAGTAAGCAAACTTGCCCAAGGTTCGACACTGCCGCCCAGGATTCGAACCCGTGTTCTCTCAGTCGAGAGTCCGGAGCTCTTACCACTGCACTACTGCGCTCTTCTGTGGTTGCAGTCAGTGTGGTTGTGTTTAGTGTCATTGTGGTCAGTGTTGTTGTGGTAGGTGTGGATGTGGTCACTGTGGTTGAGGTCGGTGTGGTTGTGGTAGGTGTGGTTGTGGTCGGTGTGGTTGTGGTCGGTGTGGTTGTGGTCGGTGTGGTTGTGGTCAGTGTGGTTGGGTCAGTGTGGTTGTGATCAGTGTCTTTGTGGTCAGTATTTTTGTGGCCAGTGTGGTTGTGGTCAGTGTGGTTTTGGCCATTGTGGTTGCGGTCAGTGTGGTTGTGTTTAGTGTCATTGTGGTCAGTGTGGTTGTGGAATGTGTGCTTGTGATCAGTGTTGTTGTGGTCAGTGTTGTTGTGGTCAGCGTGATTGTGGTCAGTGTGGCTGCAGTCGGTGTTGTTGTGTTTTGTGTCATTGTGTTCAGTGTGGTTGTACTCAGTGTGGTTCTGGTCAGTGTGGTTGTACTCAGTGTGGTTCTTGTCAGTGTGGTTGTACTCAGTGTGGTTCTGGTCAGTGTGTTTGTGGTCAGAGTAGTTTGGTCATTTGTTTGTTATTTATGTATTTAATTTTGTATTTATTTGATTTTTGGAGCAAAGGCTGTTGTGATCATTATTATGCACAGCTGTTGGAAATATAAATATTGTGATAACATTGTTAGGTAATGCTTACTCAAAAATTGAATAAAACTGAGAAATTGTAGCTATTAATTCAACTGCGCTGTTTCAATGCTAATTGTTTGGATTGTACGGCCCGTGCTTAACTTGTTATCTGTTCTTGCAGGCAAGAGCGACTCGATGGAAATGAGTCGTATATCTGGCAAAGACGACCCATCACCCTCCGTCAGTGTCAACTAATAATGTTTCTATGATTGTTATTAAAAACAAAAATTTGGTGTCATATTAAAGTTTTTAATAATAATAATAGCCTTTAAAACTTAACTGAGATGGAGTAGTTTAAGTTTATACTGATGTGATCGAAACAGTATCTGAGCTGTTTAATTTGTGTCTAGCTAAGTTAACTTAATAAATTTAAACATGTGATTCTCAGCCATTGGGTACCTGAGCAATCTTCTACAGTACAACAGGTTTTAATACAAGTTTAATTGCTGAATGATCATGTTGTAATTATTACTTGCTCGGTGCCTACATACTTCAATTTATGCAATGAATCTTCAGTCAAACATAGATTATAATTATCAGCACCATCACCGATCATTATGGAGTGTTGCTGTTATTATCACTGATGTGCATTAATACCAGTTTCACTCACTGAATGGTGCCACTGTAGTGACATAATTTTTGCAAACCATTGTGTTGCGACCAGACCATCACCTAGTGATACGAAATGCCACACGTTATGTGGACTTTGTAAAAGTATGCGAGGAAATGTGATCTGATGTTTCTCTCTGTTGCAGACTCTCACCTTCAAGTATTCGATGCTGGTCATCTTCTTCTCGGTCTCCATTGGTCTCTTCGCAGTCATGCTCATCTTCATTGTTACTGACTAAATGACACCCGACGATGGGCTATGTACTCACTGCAGATTACCTTGTTCAAAGTTGCCAATTTTCCTGCTTTCAGGAAGGCAGTCTTCATTTTTTCCAATATTGTCATATCATTTGTTTGTCCGTGTGTTTCAAATGATCTGCTTTCTGTGCTAAATCCAGTTGTTTTATTTTTATATTTAAACTGGCTGCAGAAACAAGCAGCATCCTTGATGATTTGAGTTTTCAAAAAAGGATCAGAATTTTTAGTCGTGAATTCCTCCCTCACTTCCAATCCTGTTGTTGTTTCTCTAACAAAATAACGTCCTTCCTCATAATTATTTAACATGGCACCTCTGAATGTTATATATGAAAGTTTGAAAATTATCACGAATACTGTTTCTATATGTGTGCACATTGTTAAGGTGAAGGAAATCTCAACATGCAACTTACATTGAAGATATGATTTTTAAGAAGCACAAAAGTCATTATATTTGTAACTTAGTTTGTCAGCTTTACTATGATTTAGTATACAAAGAATAGTTTTTTTTATAAATGTACATGCAAAAGTATATCGTTCTGTAATATTACGTTATTACAACATTATTTTTAAAGTTGTATTCCAAGATCATTCATCTTTTAAATACAAATTTCCGGTGAATCAATATGCCCCAAACACTATAGCTGCGTGTCTACACTGAAGAAATTTTAGGCGACACGCCTGAATGTCGGCACGCCCCCAAATCACAAGTGATGCCTTTACTTCTGTTCTGTCCCAATTGGTTCACACTTTCGGCATGGTTTAGGTATCAGACAGTTAGTACGTTAGAAGGAAACGCCGTGTTGAATACTAATGATGCGAAATATACACAAAGCAGGTTAACCAGCGCCATCTAGGCTATCGCCCGCTCGCTCAGAACTTTTTCGTAACTCGGTCGCAGATGACACATCCCGTCGGGACCAAGTTTTTTTATTCAATTTTACCAAATTATAGTTTGGGTTTAGGCTGTTAGTTTAGGTTAGGGTTTAGGTCGGTAATAGGGTTATGGTTAAGTACCTTGTCTTTTGTGTCTACACGGTGACTTAACCTGGGTTAACTAACCTGGGTTAGCTTAACATTGCTATCGTCTCGGGGTTAAGCTAACCCGGGTTAACTACCCTGGGGTAAGAGTCGTGTAGACGCCCTACCCCGGGGTAAGAGGGTCGTGTAGACGCGGCTTATATATCACATTCCTCAACTCAATATAAACTTGTTTCACATTCTATACAGTTATAAGATAAAATGGCGCACACAAGTTATATCCACGCGCCATTCATTTATTATTCCACTGGACGGATCTGGTGACCGGTAATTTTGCAAAAGCTTGATTTACCGAATAACATCAAATGCCAAAATGACATATCTGGTATGTGTGATCAAATAAATAAATCTTGTTCACATTGTACATGCAGTTTCTTAAAAAAAACAGTTGTAAATGGTAGTTGAACTCAGAATGATACTTTACCACAAGTTTAGGGTTCTGTTATGTCAGACATGAATGCAGCTTATTGCTTTTGCAATACAGCGCATTGTCCTGATGGTTGGAATTTAGTGACATTTGAATAGTTTTTGTTAGTTTTAGTTGTTTTAATTGGTTATATTTTATGCACATAGTTTATATATTATGATCGAGTGTCTTTAGATAGATGTATTTTTTTAATGATCTATCACTCCAGAACCTGCAGCGTTTGTGGTGTGATTTTGGTGCTGGATGTCTGCACATTCGGACAAAAGACATTTCACAGTTTAATAGAAACTTCTGTTTTCTGTTTCAGTCAGGTCATTGGATAATACATCGCTGATAATGGAAGTGCATCATTTTTTAAATTGTGTGTTACTTTGGTTCTGTGGAATTAATTCGGGCGATTTCTGTACATTTGAATATCTATGCAACAACCACAGTTTACAATGCTAGTTTTTAAGAAGTGATTAAGTGACTGTAATTGACTTTTACTCAGAAACATGAAACGTCAACACATATGTCTATGCAATATAATATTGAGTGAACATGTTTCATAAAGAAGGTAAACTGTAATGATTGGTTAAGGTCAATGCAAGAATGTGAATGATTTCTACAAATGTAAATAACTGAAGGTGGTAGAATAAATGTTTTAAATATTTTGTGTGTGGTACTTGTTTTCATTTATAAACATAACTTGCTGTACGAATACAAGTCAAAGTTTAATTGTATGGGAATTGGATACATTATCTCATCGACATTAAACACCTACGAGGGTGGAGTGCCGTGGTGCAGTGCTTAGAACTTCACTCTCGACCGAGAGAACCCGGGTTCAAATCCTGTGCTGCAGCGTCGAACGTTGGACAAGTTCTTCAGTTCACTCAGCTGTATGAATGAATACAAGATTTAACAAGATTTAACAAGATTGCCACCCAGAGAATTAACTCTAGGTGGCAGGTGGACAAGGAAGCCCTTTGGCTTATCGAGAGTCCGACCCTTTTATCTATGTGTATCCCGCCCGTCTGAGGTATGTGTCGATTTTATTTTTAAACATATTCACGCTACTAGCACCCACACAATCAGCAGGTAATCTGTTCCATTCATTTACAGTCCTTTGTGAAAATGAAAACTTTCTTATATCCAATCTACTCTGCTCCTTTGCCAATGTAAGTTCATGTCCTCTAGTCCTTCTATCTTTCTTAACTGAGAAAAAAATATTTCTATCAATATTTTCATAACCCTTCAATATTTTAAACACTTCTATCTGATCTCCTCTCAATCTCCTGGTCTCTAGTGTTGTTAAACCGCATTTTTTTAGGCGTATTTCATAACTAAGATCCCTCAGTTTTTGTATCATTTTAGTTGCTCTCCTCTGCACTCTTTCTAGCATATCTATGTCCTTCCTGCGATATGGCCTCCACGCTTGAATACAATATTCTAAATGAGGCCTAACTATTGTTTTGTACAGCGGTATTATTAGCTCTTTTTCTTATACGTTATGTTTCGCCTAATTAATCCAAGGATTTGATTTCCCTTTGAAGCTGCAATTCCGCACTGCTCTGAAACCTTCATATCAGCACTAATGGTTAACCCTAAGTCCTTTTCTTTTACAGTAGTACTTAGTACAGTACCCCCATTGTATATTCTACCTCTTCGTTCCCATGTCCTGTGTGGAGGCATTTACATTTCCCAAAATTGAACAGCATTTGCCACTTTTCTGACCATTTGATCAACCTGTCAAGATCATCTTGTAAATGCTGTCTATCTCCATCACTTTTAATCCTTCTAAACACTTTTGTATCATCCGCAAATTTCAACACCTTGCTTGTTATTTCATCATCCAAATCGTTGATATATATTAAGAATACTATAGGACCTAATACTGATCCCTGTGGTACCCCACTCAATACCGATTTCCAGTTTGAAGCCTCCCCATCAACTACTACACGTTGTCTTCTGTCAATCAGCCATTGTTCTATCCAGTTTATTATACCATTTCCTATGCCATGGGCCTTTAGTTTAAGCAGTAATCTTTGATGTGGTACTTTGTCGAAAGCTTTTTGAAAATCTAAGTAGACGATATCTACTGGTGATCCTTCATCTACCCACTTAGTGATGTCTTCCAAAAAACATAACATATTTGTTAAGCATGACCTCGCTTTAAAAAAAACATGTTGAGATGGGTTTATCAAGTTTTGTTTAACAAGAAAATCCATCATGTGATCTTTAATTAGTCTTTCTAACAATTTACAAATCACTGATGTTAAACTCACTGGTCTATAGTTCTCTGACTTGTTTCTCGAACCTTTTTTGAATAACGGTATAATATTTGCTTCTTTCCATTCTAAAGGAACCACTCCCTCTTCTAATGACAAATTAAAAACTGTTGCAAGCGGTATGCTAATTTGTTCTACAATTTCCAATAGTAGTTTGGGTGGAATACCATCCACTCCAGGTGATTTATTATCCTTCATAGCCCTTATTTTCTTACCTACCATTTCCGGGGTTACAATTAATTGTCCTAAATAGTCTGAATCTGCCCCCTTGAACTTAGCCTCTGGTACTGGCAGTGAACTAATATCTTCCCTGGTAAACACTGAACTAAAGTACTCATTCAGGTCTTCTGCCATTAAGAATCCCTCTGATATTATATTTCCAGCACTATCTTCTAGATGACCGACTTTATCTTTAACTTTCTGTTTGCTTCGAACATACGCATAAAAACTCTTGCTGTCATGTTTATATTACTAGCTAATTGTTGTTCATAGCTTCTCTTTGAATTTCTAATTTCAGCTGTAGCTTGGTTAAGTGCTTCTTTATAACTGTTGTAGACTTCATCATTTCCAGTACATCTATATGACTTCCACATCATTTGTTTATACTTAATTTTTCTAATGGCTTCTTTCGATAAGTGTTTCTTTTTGGACCGTTTTCCTTGTTTTTGAAGGGTACAAATTTATCGACTATGCACTTAATTTCACTCTTTAATATATTCCAGCATTCTGTTGCCGTCTTATTTTTCAGTGTGTTATTCCAGTCTATCTTTGCTAAATATTTCCTCATGTCCTTATACCTTCCTTTGTGGAAATTTCTCCTATACTGCTTTTTACTATTCCTTTCTGATTTTACTTTGATGGTAAATGTATCTGGTTGTGATCACTACTCCCCAGTGGCTCACATATCTTGACATTGTCAACTAATTCATTCTGTGAGGACAAAACTATGTCTAACACATTCTCACCCCTGGTTGGTTCTAGCACATGTTGAGAAAGGAATGTATCTTGAACTAAAACTAAAAACTTGTGGTCCTCACTCCCCATACTCTGTAGAGATTTCCATTGTATATGCCCGTGGTTAAAATCCCCCATAATAATACAGTCCCGTTTGCTTACTTCCCTTATAGCGTTTTGTATTTTTTCATTCTCTTCTATGCTTATGTTTGGACTTCGATAAACTAACCCAACTGTTAACGTTGAGTTTCCTGTAACTATGTTACACCAAACAGCTTCTTCGCAATCTGCTTCTCTTTCTAATTTTATTTCATAAGCCTGAATAGATTCTTTAATATATAAAATAACTCCACCTCCCTTTCTTCCTATTCTATCTTTTCTAAACATTACATATCCTGTCAGTCCCAATTCAGCATCTGATATATCGGTGGTGGTCCAGGATTCGGTTATACCTATTATATGAGGGTCAATATCTTCTACCATAATGTTTAGTTCATTTCTTTTGTTTACTATACTCCTTGCATTTAAACAAACACATTTATATCCAGCTTCAGAAGAGTTTTCCACACTGTTATTTGCTGATTTATTTGTGCTGTCTTTATCTATGCCTCCATTTTCAGGCTTTTCTGTGAGTCCCCCCTGCGAATCTAGTTTAAATAGATACAACCTGTCCCACTGTCAACAGATCGCAGCAGGTTCTCTGAGAAAACTGCTGCCCCCTTTCCACTAAGATGGAGGCCATCTCTCATGTACATATCTTCCCTCCCAACAAAGTATCCCCATAAATCTGTGAATCCCACCCCCTCTTCGTCACACATCTGCTGAACTAGTGCGTTGATCGCCATCCTCTTACAGTTTCTATACGTTGCCCCCCTTCCTCCCATTACTGGCAAAATTCCTGACAGAATAACCTGTTCAACTCTCGTCTTCTGTAGCTTCCTCACTAACTGTCTATACTTCTGTACTATCGCAGTTGTTCCCTCCCTGTCTGCATTATTTGTTCCTACATGTACCAGTATAGACCCCCCCTTGCCATGTCCCAATACCTTCTCTACCCTGTCAGTTACATGTTCAATCCTAGCCCCCGGTAAACAAACAACGATGTCCTTCCCCTCGCTCAGTGCCTTGTCCGTCTTTCTCATAATGGAGTCGCCCATAAACACCCTCTCTTTCCTCATTGCCCCCTCAATCACTGCCTTAGAATAGCTCCTTCTTCGGTTTGCATCTGTCTGCTTGTTGTCTTTCCCCCCTGTCGTCTTCTCTCCTGTCACATTCTCTTCCGATCCATTCTTTCCTGTCGCTTTTTCTCTTGTCACCTTCCCTTTTATCGACTTCTCTTCTATCACATTTTCTCTCACTTCCTTTCGTCCCTTCTTCGTTCGTCCCATCTCGTTTTCCTCTCTCCTCTCCCTTCCCATCTTCCCTCCCTCCTTCTCTACGGTCACTTTCTTCCCTGTCACCTTCACGCTTGTCACGTTTTCTGTTGTCGATTTTCCAATTTCTTCCCCTCCAATCACCTTCCCTCCTCTCAATCTCCTTTCCTCAGTTTTCTTGCCACTGCTATTCTCCTTCAGTCTTGCAGTATTCTCATCTCTCTCCCTGTCGTCTCTCTCCATTCGACCTGCCTCCTTGCTAATTCCCATCTCCATTCCCTTCACAATATCTGTCAACCTAACTATCTCCTTCTGCAGACACTCCACCTTCCAACACCCAATGCACTGAAAGGTGAATCCTTCCTCCATGGTTTCTGCCCATGACTTCCCACAGCCGGACAATGCAAAATCTACCCAGCTGTGGCAGTGATCGCACACCAAGTGTCGCTTTGCCTTGACTTGCCGCTTGCAAGGCGCCATATCCCGATCAGAATTTATTTAATAACTTAACTAACTTAGTCTTTATAAAGACTGTTTCCTGTGTACTACAGCACACTTTAGGTTACAAATTTCAATTACACAGCCGACTATTTATCCTGACACGAACGCTAACATTACCGGTAGTGACCTAATTTAAATACAATCAATTACGTTACGTTAGGCTGCTTTATTTATTTAGGTTACGCCGCCCGACTATCGCCCTTGCTTAATTTTAACAACAATGCTACCTAATCAAAATATCTAGCAAGTACTGGCTTACACAGATATTATCTTATGTAAGTAGTTTGATGGTTGTTACTTTATCTCCTATATATTCTACCACATAATCAGGTTTGTTAAATCTTGTTTACAAATTACCGAAACCTAAATGAGTTACCCTATTATCACTCACTATACTAAGGTATTCTAAAATACTATAACTAACTAACTTTAAGCACAACTGCTACTCAATATATGTTTATTGCAACTTTATGAATGATATTAAGGCAAGAATAATACTTATCAATCAGTAATTCCACTTGTTTATCAACTTTTCTGCACCACCAATTTCTACGATCTATCTCCGCCAAATATAGCTTCGAAGTGGAGCTAGGCTATAGACAGTGGTGAATATTTGTGAACGAATAGTCTTCGCGCATTAATTGCAGCATGGCTGGATGCTTCCCAGAGAAGTCGAGATGGTCTTCAATGTGGGACTCGTAAACGCGCTTCTGACGAACTCGCCAGATGGCAGCATCAGCGTCACGGTCCTCCGTAGCGTTTGTGAATTTGTTGTGGACACTGACCTTATGGCGGAGTTGGTTGCCCCCAATATATTGTGGGAACCAATGATTCTGTAGGAATTACGTGATGTTATGTTATTTTAGTATAAGTCGAAGCTTCAATAATGTTACCATGGGAGGGGGTTGGGGTCTGGTAAGGGAGGGTGTAATGTAACGTGTATGGGTAAACGTAGGCTTTATTAAACACGAAAGTATACAGGCCAACATGCTGAATAACCGGGAGCTACGAGGTGTCTCGTCGAATGATTGTCCCTGTAATTAGTGCGTCGGAATTATAATGGGACGGCATTATGACATCTCCCTTCGAAAACATAAAAAGAACACACTATCTAAATCGCATTGGCGGGATGACCATCCGTCCACATCTGGTGTGCGTCTGCGACGTAGCTGGGGCGTTCACCGCGAGCGGTGCGTCGGGCGCAGCGGGGATGTCGTCGGTCGACTCTGGCGCCTCGTCATCAGGTAGGGCGACGTATGACACACCCTGAAGATGTCGTCGATTTCGCCGATAGTCGATGCCATCCTCCGTCCTGACGATATATGACCGGTTCATCGGGTCACTTCGAATGACGGTGCTTGGCTGAGACCACGACTTCTCGTTGTCGAGTTTTAGCAAAACTCAGTCACCAATTTGCAAAGGAGACAGACTGCGCACGCCGTGGCGTTTGTCGTAATTACGTTTGTAGATCGCCTTTGCCTTGCGATCAGACTCGCGAATGTCTGCGTCGCGGCCATGACATGGTTGCAGTTGTTGATTGATGACTGGCAATCTCGTGGCGAGTTGGCGACCCATCAAGGCCTCTGCAGGCGACACGCCAATCGCGCTACGAGGCGACGCCCGATAGTTCAGTAGGCCGATCTCCGGGTCGTCAAGGAGGAGCAGACGTTTCGCTGTCTGCACAGCTCGCTCTGCCATGCCGTTCTCCTGTGCGAAATATGGGTTCGTTGTCTGTTGTATGAACCCCCACGATTTGGCAAACCGACAGAATTCATTCGAAATTAATTGTCGGCCGTTGTGTGGTGAAGATAGCCTTGAGACGAGTAATCACACTGTCAGACGTTAGGTTGGTCAGCTTCTTAATTTCTATCCAGCGTGAATAGTAGTCAATGACCACCAAGTAGTCCTTGCGCTCGAACGTGAATATGTCCATTGCGATCTTCTCCCACGGTCGTTTTGGGATTTCGACAGGGCGCAGAGGTTGCTCGCGCTGTGACGGCCTGTTCCGTCGGCATGTTTGGCAATGCTCGACGAACGCTGTGATGTCTCGGCTGATTCCCGGCCACCAGACGGCGCCTGCTGCTCGTTCTCGGCACTTCGAAACACCCTGGTGGGACTCGTGTAGCCTGTGAAGTATGTCGTTGCGCATTGTTGCAGGTATCACGATCTGCAGTTTATACACGACTACTCCGTCGACGGCTGATAGTGCTGCTCTCTCACGATGGTACTCTCTTACCGTTTGTGGGACCGATCGTTCGTGACGCGGCCACCCATTCTAGATGAAGTCGAAAAGTGATTTAATTGTCGGATCGCGTGACGTCTCGATTCGTATCTCAGTTAGACGATCCTTGGTCGCGGGCCAACTCTGTTCGATGGCGCCGAGAAACGATTCTGCAGTGTCGCTTTTCACTTCGTGCGATGAACGTGGTTCAAAGGTCGTACTTCGCTTCGAACGACAGACAGAGGCAAAGTGACCCCTGACATTGCAGATCTTGCATTTTTGCCCCAAAGCCGGACACTTTCCCTCGCGACCGTGTCGCGCGTAACCACAGCGGTCGCACGTTTGACGCATGTTTTTTGTGCGCGACGAGTATGGACGTTGTTTAGTGTGCCGAGCACTCATCTTTGCTTCGACTACATGTTCATTCACTTGAATGGTGTGTACTTGTTCACGCATTTGCGATTTTACTTGCTCATTTTGGCGAGCAATAGTCACAGCCTTGTCGAGACTGAGCTCTGTACACAACTGCAATTTTTGTTTCACTGACGAGTCATTGATGCCCATCACAAAACGGTCTCTGACCATCTCATTCGTGTCCGCATAGCCACAGTGCAACGCCAATGTTTGCAGGTCTCGTACGAATTCTTCGATAGACTCAGATGAATGCTGCACTCTGTCTTGGAATATGCAGCGTTCGTGGATGATATTTCTCTTCGGGATGAAATACTCCGTTAACTTTGACACCAACGTGGCGTAATCTGAATCTGTTTCAGGCGACACGAACGTCAAGGTACGAAAGATGCGATTCGCCTCACGACCACCCATAGCATACAGTAACGAGTCGCGTTGGACTTCGCCGTCTTCTTTATGTAGCTTAGTCGCAGTTCTAAATCGCCCGAATTCCTCGACCCACTCCAACCATTCACTCGGCTTGAACGAAAACTTCGCTGGCGGGTCGAATTTTGCCATGTTGGCTCAACGTAGCTGTAGGCGTAGCGCTGTCTTGGCGTAGCGACGGACTTGTCGTGTGTTCGATTTCGCGACGACAATGTCGCTTTTCGTCGATGTTGCCGTACGTTATAACTTTTTTCGCTGAGTAAGATAATGCATATTGCGCTTAACTCACCCGCAAACCGCTTCAGACACCATGTAATGTAACGTGTATGGGTAAACGTAGGCTTTATTAAACACGAAAGTATACAGGCCAACGGGCTGAAAAACCGGGAGCTACGAGGTGTCTCGTCGAATGATTGTCCCTGTAATTAGTGCGTCGGAATTATAATGGGACGGCATTATGACAGAGGGAAAAAATCAATGTGATTTATTATAAGATGTATCCCTGGCCCGGGGATTCACCACTATTGTAAGTGGGCTATTCATGTCTATCAATAAAACAGTAAAGAAAGTCTGATATATCAGATAATACAGATGTAATTTAAATTGTGAATTTTACGATTTTTCAAATAACTAAACAAATTAAAGGACTAACAATTACTCGGGTAATTAATTAGTACATGCTGAATATCTGCAAAATAAAATGGCATCAGAATTCAAGGTTTTTTTTACAGAAGTTCAACTTTTCACTTAACCCTCACACAGGCACATACATGAAGTTCATAAACACACACAAGTTTGCGATATATCCTGGTAGTGTTCAGATAGTGAACACAGATTTATTTAGTTATTGTACCAGTAATTGATTTAAACTATATTGTATTATTCTGACAATTAACATTCATGAACGATTTCATCGTTTTAATGTACAATGTCGCTTTGAATTCTTTCAATAACATTTATGCAGTTTAGCAACGGTAACACATTTTACATTGGTAATCTCCTACTATTGTTCCATGGCAATGCTGACTTTAAGCATCTGGTGGGACAATACCACACCGAAAATTGCACAACATAAAGCATACAAAAATGATGTCGGAGAGAGAGAAGTGTTTCAGATGCACTGAAAGGCAAACTAAGAATTGTGTAGGTTTTAGCAAGTCCCATGAACCTTTCAACGTGCACTCCTTTTAGGGCGATTTTTTTGTCCTTTAATACAGTTCTCCCACTCATCCTGTTTTTCTTTGAGAAAAAAGTACGTATGTTGACAGTTACATTGGAGGGCACAGATATGTCTTGCACATCGAAACCCTTGTCAAACATTATAGAGTCACCTGGTTCACATATGTGTGGCAATGATGACCTTTCGACTATCCGTGGTCACTAGTGGATCCCCTATAAGAATCTGACATGTAAGTACACAGACCACCTGGTGATACACCGACCAAAACTGTCACAGTATTTATGTTCTTATAGGTACTGGAGGTTGACTGTTGTGAAGTGGGAAACTAGGGCTTCTTGTCTGGCAAATCTGTTCCATCTATAATCACTCGGGTTGTCTTGAAATCTTCCTTAAATCCAGATAGTGCATACAACTTCACAATATCTCGTGAAACCCAAAGTGGGCATTCTCTCCATTGAAGCGGTATGAATTTTATCCAAGTACAAAAATATTGTAGACATTTGCCTCTGATATATCAAAGGAACGGTTCAGTTCATATTTACTGTAATGCTTTTCTCAGCTTGATTAAAATAAGAAAAAACCTGTCCAGCACGGAAATGCTCTCATTCGCAGGGCCATACATGTAAGCAAGATGGTATGCTGCTTGTCCAAAAGTACATAACACCCACATGAACTTTTGGTAATTCTCAAGACCATTAAAACAATACAATCCAGCAGGATCATTCTTTAATTTGTCTGCTGAGAATGAGGGCAAGCGAACATTTGTAGCAGCATCTGAGATGTTGACGGGGATGCATTGTAGGTCTGTGCTGTGGCAGACACAGCACTGGGACGATCAAAATGTTCCTGGGCATCAACCTGCTCTCCAAAATCTGGGATAACAGTTTCTGTCGAGCATCTTTCCGTGCAGCTCTCTCTCTCTCTCTCTCTCTCTCTCTCTCTCTCTCTCTCTCTCTCTCTCTCTCTCTCTCTCTCTCTCTCTCTCTCTCTCTCTCTCTCTCTCTCTCTCTCTCTCTCTCTCTCTCTCTCTCTATATATATATATATATAGAGAGAGAGATATATATATATATATTTTTTTAGTGAAAGCAACTTTTCAAATAATTTGTTTGTACAAATGTGATTAAATATATCGTAGAAATTTAAAACAATTTGTCAGTGTTTTAAACAATGTTTCCTATTGTCTACGGCGAAAATAGGGATCACCAGTAATAGGCAGTATACTGACTCACTACACACTGAGTGGAGCATTCCCCGGGATGAATTAAGCTTACCACAAATATACTACATGGACTCAATATTGAATATATAACTCTTATAATTGTCTACGAGTACCGTTTCTGGTGTTGTTGGACCGTGACGATAGTGCTGCCATCTTGCGAATCAAACCAAACACTCCACATTGACGAGAATTGTTGGACTGTATTTTTTAACATGCTCGCTTAATTTACATGCGATAAATTAAAAATCAGACATGCCATTGTGAAAAATGTTTTTTTGGTCAGGGTGAATTTTGTATACGAGAAAAAAACCTCTACAAAAAGCCTATATCAATTTGCAACTGAATGTACAGGTTTATAGTCAACACGCACGCATACACGCACGCACACATACACGCACTCACACGTCTAAAAAATAACGACTGTAACATATCGTGACTCGACTATGGAATGGCAGTGTGGTAACTCGATATGTGTATTGATGGCTTGCCCCTAGTCGTGTACATGCGCAGTCAGTGCAAGCCTGAACATTATATATCCCTAATTTCTTTCAGAGACAGATTAACTGTACTGTTAAAACAAAATGTAAGGTCTTTTCAAGTTGCAATTCATAAATAGTTAATAAATGCATTTGTATAATTTACCAAGTATAAGTACGTATTTATAAAAGTCCACGCCTGCTTCCATTTTCTTGCCATTATTCACACTTCTAATTAAAGCTCAAATTACTGAAATTATTAAACAATCAGTGTCTTTGCCTTTGGCATTATACATCCTCGCGCGCCCGGGGTCGCTGCTGCAGATTACGTCAGTCCCAGCCAGCAGTACCCCTGGCTGATCGCTTTGCGAAACTCTGAATTTAAGCTCAGCCCATCAAATCGCCCACTAAATCAGTAGATCTACTCAGGTCAGGTGGTCATAATAAAACTAATTTCAACCAACCGTGGCTCATGTTACATGCAATGTTTAGGAAGTAGAAGCAATTATTCGAATACACAATACCGCAAAGCTGCTCGTGCTAATGGGCGAACGGGTCATTATATATTGGGATTCCCAGAAGTCGTTTATCCGTCTTCAAATTGGGGCGGGTATTTGCGCTGTTCTCATGGGTGATGCAGTCGCGACTGGCGAAGTAAATTACTAGTTTGACTCAGCTAACTTCCGCACTTCGCGTAGGGGATCAGCCAGGGCTAGTTTTGCATGACAGACAGCCCTGGCTTGCGAGGATGGCATTATGTGCTTCCTCGAAACTAAGATATAAAGTTCAGCTTCTTCTTGCGAACAACTCTTTGTGCGCGAACTACTACTGAAACACATCTAAAGTTAAATAGACTGTAGGGTAGACTATCTGCAGTCTTGAACTAAACAACTACGGGTCACTCAGGGATTATTCTGCCCTGGTGGGACTGGAACGTCTCACTCGCGACGTTTGCCCTTCGGTTAACCTGGCCAAAGTTCATAAGTCCATGCGTCTTGGTTGCTTGCTCACACGACCACTACGGGTCACAATTCCCGTGGGAGGCGATGAGCACGGTCACCCTCTCTGGTGTTTGTTGACACACAGGGTTGTCCGGCCGCTGGTCAGTCGGTGTGTTATGGGCTGTTCTTGCGTTCAGCTTACAACTTTAGCTTGTAGCAATTTCTTGGAGCCCGGAAATGGAGCCATCCTCACTGGATCTCCTGGCAGAAGTACAGGGAGATACCCGTCGACTTTCCGGTCGTGATAGTGTAGCGTTTGCGGCGAGCGGTCGGCAGGGAAGCATACGGGCACACGTTCACTCACACAGTCATACTAATGGTAAGTCAGGTTATACATCTTCACAGTTTATTATATGCGAAAAACCCTACCAATACAAGATCTAATAGATGATATGTCTGCTAAATACTACCCAGTTATAAATGTCAGAACGATAAGTTCAGACGGCTGCGGCTTATACACAGCAACTGAATTACAAATGTCACAAACGAGTTCGGACGGCGGCGGCTTATATATACAGCAAACAAGTTACTCACCGAATCTGATTTTCACGGGTGAATTGCGATAGTCTTTTAGTACTTTTCGAACGGCGAACGATGACAGTCCTCCACGAGAATCGTTCCTCCGGCAGTGTGCCCCAGTAGTCGCCATGATACATCACTAGCCTGTGTTACACAGCTACAGCATGCATCTTCCCCCAACAGCCAGCCCTGATCCTCATTAAAGCCCTCCTTATATACAGCTAAATATGTAGCCTTGTGACAGACGCTGTCCCTTGATTATGTCATTTCCAAAGTCTACGGTTTTCTAGAAATCTTGGCAGGGTGCCAGTGAACTTACAGTAACCTTCTGAACAAAGGCCCTCTGTATAGGGCTCTTGCCTCCCCAAAACCAGATGGCCTCAAATGTAAACAAATCCCCCATCCCAGGTATAGCCATTTGCATATAAATTGGCTTTTCAGAGCACGCACAACATTCAGTAATTAACACTATTGATACTGTGTGTTATTGTTCTAAATTCTCTACAGTAGTAACGCTGGTTCTCTATGTTCCGGTCCAGGCTGTGTCTTACTTTTGTCACGTCGTAGGCTGGTAGTTTGTGTACTGCACGTACTTTCTCTGGATCTGTTTGCAAGCCCTGGTCGGTCACCAAGTGTTCAACGTAATTCACCTGTGGCTGTTTTACTTGACACTTGTTAACGTTGAGCTTCAGGTACCATACTGTCGCTCTCTCTACGACTTTCCTGATGATCTTGTCGTGCTCCTGTGGCGTTTTGCCTGCGACCAGGATGTCGTCCATGATGGCCCGTGCGTCATTGATGTCTTCTAGCATGTCGTCCATGATTCGATGGTAGATCTCTGGAGCCGACTTTATGCCAAACCGGAGGCGTAACCACCTGTATCTTCCGATCGGCCTGTTGAAAGTCGTTAGAAGACTTGATTCATAGTCGAGTTTGATCTGCAGGAATCCCGACATTGCGTCTATTTTGGAGAATACTTTGGCACCTGGCATTGATGCTACCACTTCTTCCAACAGTTGGAATGGGGTAGTGCTCTCGTCTAATGGCTTTGTTGAGGTCTTTGGAATCGGAGCAGATCCTCAACTTTCCATTCCGTATCACCGTGACCTTGGAACTAACCCAGTCAGTGGGCTCGGTCACTTTAGTAATGTGGCTATCAGTTTTCATGTCTTTCAGTTTCGTACGTATCTTTGCAGACAGTGCTTTTGGTTGACGTCTTGGTCCGTGTACTACTGGCGGTACAGTAGGGTCGATCTTGAGAGAATGTGTCCCTGGGAGCGTACCTGTAGTTTGCTTCAGCTCGGGGTACTTGTCAAGCTCGTTGGCGACAGTGTGTATTCTCTCGATCAAGCCTAGCTGCATGTTAACATGCCCTGATAACAATGGTTTCCGGTCAACATGTACGATGTAGTACTGTACCTCAACGCATTTGTTTTTGTACCGAGTTGGGAGTGTGACGTAGCCTTCTACCTTAATTGGGTGATGAGTGTACGATTTGAACTTGCGAGAGTTCTTTGCGATTGGGTGATTGCAGTGCATATCTCTGTACACGTTGTACTGCATCATATATTTCGTAACGTCGGTGTCTATCTGCATTTGGATGTGTATTCCGTTTACATCTAAGCTTTCCCACCAGTCACTTGTGCGGTCTGCATTGGTGATGGTATTGATCAGATGTGCGTCGCCGTCATCATCTGATTGCTCAAAGCCACACATGTCCTTAACTATGTGGGCGCCCGCCTTGTTGCGGCACATCGACGCAACATGTTCAGTCTTAGGACAATAGTGGCACTTGCTGTCCTTAGCAGGGCAACGTTCGTTCGATATGTTGTACCCGCATTTCTGGCATTTCTGTTGATCCTGGTATGTCGCTTTTTTTTTCGCATGGTCTTTGTGGAATCTGGACTGTGACCAGTTCCTCGAACGTCCAGGTATCCTCGGTTTTCCGCGACCTCCAATGTTCACGGCATGAACTGTGGGGTCTTCATTGACGTTTATCGCGCGCATACTTTCCTGGGACGTCTCGCTGGTTTCCGTCGTTTTTCACGCCCGACGGTGCCTGGAGTTAACTTACACATTATATTCCGTAGTTTCGGTCTCTAAAACAACTTTTTATATTATTTTAGAGCTACTTCTAGACACCATATAACATATCGTGACTCGACTATGGAATGGCAGTGTGGTAACTCAATATGTTTATTGACGGCTTGCCCCTAGTCGTGTGCATGCGCACTTAGTGCAAGCCTGAACATTACAGTATTCGAGAAAAAATTACATTACCAAAAGCCTACATAAATTTGCAACTGAATGTATACTCAACACGCACGCACACCCACACGCACGCATACGTCTATAAAAGAACGACCTCCAGGCCCATCCAGGGTCTATCATTATATTGCATGGGTACTGCCACCTTGTGATGGGCATGTAAAGCAAAAATGCACAGGTGATTTACTAGTGATAACTTGAACTTAGTCAGGTGACTTTGCATAAACAGTGCTAAGTATAATATCTTAACAGTTCACTGCCTTGGCAAGTAATTAACTTATTGTGTAGCATTACCACGGCTCAACAATGTCCGTACAATCTGCGACATCTGGCGGATAGTATAGCAGTGACATGTTATCACAAAACTAATACTTCTAAAATAGACGTTCAACGTCATTGGACATCCCCAAGAGTTTGACTGTATGACCTTGAACGAAGGAAGTGGCATTAATTGTCCGTGAGAAACACCTTTGGGTGGGGTTAGGATAAGGTTAGGGTCAGCAGGAGAACAACTAATTTGGGCCATTTATGTAAAAGATTATTGCTAAAAAATTAGCCGAGTTAAGAAAAAGAGCCGTTTTGCATTCCGTTCACTCAACTCGACTGAGGTTGCACGAGCATGACAGGAGGAAGGTGCTTAGAGGGAGCTGGGTGGCGTCGGAAGGAGAGGACGTGGGGTTAAGCCCCATATTTTTAGAGTTATTTATGAAGAGTTGACTTTCAAAACCAGCTGCAGCCTGTATATCCGTTGTTTCGGGAACTGAGAATTTCAACAAACTGTTTTTGTACTCTTGTTTAAAATTTCCACAAAATTTGTGCATCAGCACGTTAAATGCATCAAAAGATGAACATATGCTGGTATTAAGAAAATGTAAGTTACATTGTCTTGCTTCAATAACTTGATTTGGATGAAGTCAAATGTTTGATATTTATTGTTTCTATTGCAAATCTAGATCGTGCAATACGTCAAGAAGGTACAGCCTGTCAGCTCATGGATAGAAACTAATGCTAGTTCTGCATTGTAATGTGTATTACATTGACGCCTACATGTGTTCGCCAATGTCATCATCCCCACAGTCGCATTCTGTTTCTGGCAACAATGTCATGACTTCCTCGTCATGAAGGCTGTCAGTTGGGATGGTGTCACACATGCTGAGGTCCTCTTTGAGCCTCCATTGGTCACCAACTATTGCCTTCGAAAGGTTGTAGATGTCCTTTATCTTGGCACTTGCGACTGGTCGTGTGGATGGGAGTCGAGCTGGGTTCCTTATTCTGCCAGGTCTGCCACGCTTCAGCAACACCACTCCTTCCTCGTCTAGGTCAGAACGGTAGCTAGCCTCAATTCTCACCACAACTTTGTTGACCCATTTTGTCATGATGATACTTTTGGCTAACTGAATGTCGTTCAGTGGCTTGCAGTTGATCTTTGTCAGACTCTTCCAGATATGAACATTCCAGTCGTTGCCCAGTTGCTTGACACTCTCGCAGTGTTTGTAAAACACATTATGGTACACAGTTGGTGCGGTGATTGTTTCAATTACTTTGATATCCTGCTCAATATGATGTTTTGAGTCTGTTTATTGAGAGCTTTGAGAAAACGTTTATTTACTGTAGCCGCCCGGATGTAGCTATCCCGGATCTTAAATCTAACTCGATACGCTAGGTGGCGATACCAGTCACTCAGTTAGTCAGTAATTGAACTATACAGAGTTGAACACTACATCCCTCCCCAAACTGGATAAAAGATACAGCGTTCAGAAAAACACATTAATAAAAATGCATAGGCCCGATTACATAGTGTCCTTGCATGGAAAAAACAATTACTAGCCAGACTACAACATTGTTATGGGTAGTGTCTGTATGACAAGGCATTATTATGTTAGTGATACGAATTAGTACACATCGTAGTCGTCGAGATGTCGCGGGCGATTGCGCATGCGAGCTGGATAGCGAGGCATCTCGTCGACGTCATCAGGCAGGATTTGCTGATCTTCGGCGTCACCGATGTCACCGGTGCTGATGTCATCATCCCAGCTCGACTCATCTTCCGATTCGACTACGTCGCTCGTGACGTGTTTGAAGAATGACGAATTTCGCGTCACTCGATGCGTTCCACGCTGCGCAGTGACCATGCAACCTTTGACGTGTGTGACGTGGTACGGACGTGGAGCATACGCTGGGTCGATTTTGCGCCTCCTCATCGGCGGTTTGATGATGACCGCGTCACCTTCCTTGATGGTCGTAGGCTTGACGTACGCTTTGTCGTCAGCTGCACGTTTCATCTTCGCTTTGTTGTTCTGGTCGCGTTGTTGTACGTCCTTCCTGTTGAACGGCTCGGGTGTGTTGCTGGAGGAGATCCAGTTGTCGCATGTGGAGTTGCGCGATAGTTGCGAAGGAACCGATTCATCTCGGCTCTCCAGTCTTTCTGCTCACAGATAGATGTTTTGATGACTTTCTTCACCGTTCGCATGAAACGCTCGACTTCGGCGTTCGCTCGCGGCCAGTACGGAGTGATCTTCCTGTGGCGGAAACCGAGATCTGAAGCAAAGTTTGCAAAGTCACGACTGTTAAACGGTGGACCGTTGTCCGTTCGAAGTGTGTCGGGCGTACCATACTCTGACAATACTTTGTCCAAACGAGGGATCACCACGTTTGCCGATGTTGACGATACGATTTCAACGATCGGGAATCTTGAGTAATCGTCCATTAGGACCAGCAAGTATTGTCCCATGGGTAGTTCTGCGAAATCTGCGCTGATTTATGTCCAGGGCGCTGTGGGTAGTGGACTCATCTGCAAAGGTTCACGTTTGACCTCTGGCACAGACGCTTGACACGCAATGCATGATTTGACACGACGTTCGACCATCTTGTCGATGCCGGGGAACCAAATCTTCTCTCGCAGCAATGCTTTTGTCTTCACGATTCCCTGATGACCTTCGTGGGCAAGGTCGACCGCGCATTTCTGCAGTGTTGCGGGGATGGCCAACCGATGACCACGAAGAATGGTGTCACCGTCAACTGTTGTCGTCAGCTCGTTCTTCGGCAGTTGGTAGGACTTGTACGACTCGACGTCTACCTTGTCTGACAAGTTTTGCTGCCATTTTCCAGTGCGTAGGGCTTGCACTACAGCTTGTAGTGTCGCGTCGGCCATTGTTGCGCATCGCACTTGTTCGATCGACATCGCTTTCGGCACGGAGTTGATCGAGATGTAATCGATGAACTCCTCAGCGACCTTCTCTTCACGGGAAGTCTGACGCGTTTGTTGGCATGGGTGTCGTGACAAGAAGTCTGCAGGGTTATCTGACCCCGGACGGTAGACCACGGTGGCGTTGTAGGGCTGCAGCCTGATTGCCCACCGCTCGATACGTGCTGTTGGTTGAGACTTTGGGTTGCCGTAGATCGACACTAGCGGTTTGTGGTCAGTGAATACCACGACCGGTTGACCGTAGACGTATAGGTGAAAGTGTTCACAGGCTCATACGACGGCCAACGCCTCGCGTTCGGTCTGGGAGTACCTCTGCTCCACGGCGGTTAGCGCACGACTGCCGTACGCGATGACACGCTCGTCTGACTCGGCACTCTGTGTGAGGATTGCGCCAAGGCCGACAGGACTGGCGTCCACGTAGATTGCCGTTTTCTTTCGCTCATCAAAGTACGCCAGCACCGGCGCCTTCGATAGCGATTGACGTATAGAGGCGAGAGACATGCTGCACTCATCCGTCCAGTTCCAAAGCGCATCTTTCTTCGTCAACTCTCGTAGAGGTTGCGTCATCGTCGCGTAACCAGGGATGAATCTCGCACAGAAGTTGGACATGCCGAGAAGACTTCTGACCTGCGTTGCGTTTGACGGAGTGTCGAGATTCTGGATCGCTGACACCTTCTTTGGATCAGCAGAGAGTCCTCCTCGGGAGAAGACGTACCCGAAGAACTCAAGCGTGCCCTTGTTGTAAGAGCATTTCTTTTTGTTCAGCATGAGACCATGTTCTCGCAGTCGTTGGAACGTCGCCTTCAGGTGCTGATCGTGCTCCTTCTGCGTTGCGCCGAACACGAGAATGTCATCGCTGATGTTGATCGCACCGGATATGCCACTTAGTGTTTCGCGAATGGCATTCTGGAACACTTCGGCTGCACTAGACACACCGAAATTGAGACGTTTATATCTCCACAGGCCGATGTGCGTGGAGAAAGTGGTGATAGGTCGCGATGACGGTTCGAGTTCCAGCTGATTGTAGCCTTGGTTCAAGTCGAGTTTGCTGAACACAGCTGCACCGTTGAGGTCGTTTACAAGCTCGTTGATGGTCGGCGTGATGTGACGTTCTCGCGTGATCGCCTGATTCGCTTGGCGCATGTCGACACACACCCGGATCTGACCTTCACTTTTCGGTTTAGGTACTACGACCAATGGCGATACCCAGGGCGTTGCCCCCTCGACGCGCTCGATGACGCCGAGTTCCTCGTCTCGCTTCAACTCCTGTTCCAGTTGCTGCCTGACGTGAAACGGGATCCTCCTGTGTGGTTGCGCAACAGGTTGCACCGTTTCGTCGACGTATAATTTCACTTTGAAATCCTTTAGTTGACTGAGACCTTGGAAAAGGTCGTCATACTCGGAGACTAAGCGATCGATAGCTGTAGCCTGTAGCTGGTTGGTCGATAGCGGTTGCACGACTCGTACCAGATGAAGTCGCTTTGACGTCTTCCATCCTAGAAGTGAGCCACCTGAGCCCGCTACAACATAGAACAGTTCGTCACTTTGTTGTGTTGCAGATTTCACAGTGGCCGTGAAGATACCCTTGACAGGAAGTGGCTTTGCAGATCCGTACGGGAAGATCTTCGTGTCATCGCGGCTCAGCTGCGGTTGCGGTGTCATCGTGGCGTAGTCGCATTCATCGATGATGTTGATTTCAGCTCCCGAGTCAGCAATGACGTTCAGTTCGTGGCCGTTGACATTGACAATGAAGTGTGGACGTGCATCGCGTTTGTTGACACCGACGTTGCACAGTGATAGTTTGTAGACACACGCGTCATCACTCGAACTGTCTTCAGCTGCAACGATGTGTACACCTCGCTTCTGTGGTTTACGCGTGTTCGGTTTACGTTTCTCCGTTTTCGTCGGTCTGCGCGTTGTTGGTCTAGACAGGCAGCATGAAGCGAAGTGATTCATCTTGTGACAGTTCATACACTCCTTCCCAGCGGCAGGGCAGGACGATCTCCCTCCAGGGTGCGGCCACGTCTGCGCACAGTTGCGGCACACGTTATTCTCGTCCTTCGGTTTCGTAACCCACTGTGATTGTTTGGGTTTGTGGGTTGACATCTTGTTGACAGACACCGACTGACTGTTGTGATTGACGCGTTCTATGTCCTTGGCTTGCATCTCGGACAGTTCCATGACCTTTGCGACATCCACCAGTTTGGTCAATGTTATGTCGGGGTCACTTAGTGCCTTCCGTCGAAGCCGACTAGACTCGCAGTTCTGTACGATCTGGCTCATGATTTCTGTGTCGATATCGGAGAACTCACACGTTTTTGCAAGCTGCCTCAGCCTCGTGTAGTACGCGGTGATGTCTTCCGCCTTCTCCTGCTTTGCCTGTCTGAACTTGTAGACTTCGTACTCGCGGTTTCTCTTTGGAGCGAAGTGTGTTGTGAGTGCTTTGACTGCTTTCTCAAGTTCATTTTCGTCATCGTCACCAGCGACGACAGGCAGCTTGTCGAAGATATCGTACGTTTCTTCACCCGCATAATGAAGCAGTAGTGCGCGTTGACGTGTGTCGTCCGTGATGTTGCACGCCGTCATGAGATTTTTGAAGCGAGCGACCCATTTGGTCCAGCGAATTGCGACGTCACCGCTTGCACTAACATCGAAATGTGGATACGTTGGCAGATCGGACATTATTGCAGTACTTAACTTTGTTGTGAAGTTCACACCTGCATCACTCGTCGCCAAATATGATGTTTTGAGTCTGTTTATTGAGAGCTTTGACAAAACGTTTATTTACTGTAGCCGCCCGGATGTAGCTATCCCGGATCTTAAATCTAACTCGATACGCTAGGTGGCGATACCAGTCACTCAGTTAGTCAGTAATTGAACTATACAGAGTTGAACACTACACTCAATGCGCCCAAAGAGACTGTCACATGACAAAAACGAATGACCCCGCACGGGAGATATCATTTCCAGAGTTTGAATATGTTCGGGTGAGCGGCCCAACCAGATGATTGCCATACTCAGAACAATGCCATTCTTATTTTGGCTACCACATACGTCACCGAAGAGACTAACTTTGTTGATGTGTTCATAGTTTACATCAAGGGCATTACACGAGTAAGATAGTCATCAACACAACTCGCTATTTCGTGTGGACCCCTTCCTGACTGATGCTCCATCCAAGTGTAACTGTGGTGTTTTTCCGAGTTTAGATGGCAAATACCAAAGTTATATATTGCGAGCTTGCGGGAATAGTAAGATTCTTGAATTGTCAAAGGCAATTGCAAACACACTGGGTTGTCTTTCACGAAGCATTGCATATATTGCATTTGCCCTCAACTTGAGCATACGGAGCTGACACATTTTCTCCAACTTTCTTTGACCCTCACAATGTTTCAGTTCGCTAGTAATTACAAGGTAAACGCTAGGTCGACACTTCAAAATTATCAATATTCAATACGGAAAAAATACCTTTTCTTCTTCGCTTCAGCCATTGGCTACACCCTAAGTTTTGTCCCCGTTTTTTAACGAATTTCTTCGTTGCATTCACGCACCAAAAGTCCGTCTAAACTGTCTAATGTTCCTCCTTGCCCAGCAACCACTACATCCGCCATGATCACACGGCAATCACAAATGACAGGTGATCATCCTACCATCCTCGTTGGTTATCTGGAATCGTCTTGTTTTGGTTGAAATACACCATCGGATATAACTGGTTTTAAATGAAATGCCAATGTTCACTGTGCACTCGGTAAGGGGAAACAACTTGATTCGTTTGAAAAGGCAGCCACATGGCTGGGAAAATGCACTAGACGAAAGGTAGGATAGCTAGGTAACTCATTTTTAGTGGATATAGCTGTTTTTGAAAGTCAACTCTTCTTATGTTTTCTGTCAGCGTGAAGGTTGGTGCATTTGGAGGTTCGCGAAAAAATGAATGCACGGCACGCGCGTTCCCGTTTCTTTGTATGTGGGAACAAAACACTACGTTAATAACACTTTAACTTATGTTTCAGGTCACTATGATCCGTACGACGTCGGTGCGACAGACACACGGTACCAGTGAAGACGGAGAAGGCAGGGGAGACTGCGAAGTTCGTGGCAGGGTGTCACGAATGTTGTAAAACAACATTTCAGTATATAATTCATTTCAGTTATAAAAAGCACCTGTCACAGTGATTGACAGACATCAAATCATTGTCTATTATTAAAATCAATGTGGTCACAATTTTGTCCACAAGAGTGTGACACCTTTATATCGTTATGCTAATTTCCAATTAATTACAGTGACTAGATGGATGCGTTAGCAAACTGTACCAAATTGACAGTATTTGACCGTGTAAATATATTGTTTTATAAAAAAGAGGTTAATTTAATTGACTGGACAATTAATTTAATTGAGAGATTTCAAAGTTAATTGTAATTTAATAAATTAACTTTTTAAGTTAATTGCCCAGTTTTTGGAAAATTGAGAATTTGGCTAACATTGGCACAATATCTCCAAGAATGCAATGTTGACTCAACGCTGGCCCAACATCTCCAAGGGTGGTTGACCCAACATTGGCCCAACGTTGGCCAAACATTAATATACATTGTTATACATTATTATACCCGAACATATAAATGTATAATTACGTTTATTGGGTCTGTCATTGAACCAACGTTGGAATAACGTTGGTACGTTACACTCGGTTCACTTGAAAATTGTGTTCATTGCACAACGTTGGCCCAACGATGTTCACCCAACGCCCACGTTATGCTAACGATATCCTGATTGGGCCAATATGGTCTTGCTATCTGTGTATAGTTCGTTTTTGCATGAACAATTCAGCATAATGTATTTTATTATTACTCAAAACATTGTTCGTATATATGGCTCTACGCATCGTGTTTTGTATAAAAGCATTTAAATAACCAAGCATAGTCACTCGCGTAGCGCCCTCTGTTATTCATGTGTGAACGTAATGATATTGTATACGCTTCCAGTTCAAATTCAAAATAGCGGATCGCTGAGTGACTATTCTTGGTAATTCAAATTTAACAAGATTTAACAAGATTGCCATTCAGAGAATTAACTACAGGTGGCAGGTGGACAAGGACGCCCTTTGGCTTATCGAGAGTCCGACCCTTTTATCTATGTGTAACCCGCCCTTCTGGGGTATGTGTTGATTTTATTTTTAAGCATATTCACGCTACTAGCACCCACACAATCCGCAGATAATATGTTCCATTCATTTACAGTCCTTTGTGAAAATGAGAACTTTCTTATATCTAATCTACACTGCTCCTTTGCTAATGTAACTTCATGTCCTCTAGTTCTTCTATCTTTCTTAACTGAGAAAAAAATATTTCTATCAATATTTTCATAACCATTCATTATTTTAAACACTTCTATCTGATCTCCTCTCAATCTCCTGGTCTCTAGTGTTTTAAGCCGCATTATTTTAGGCGTATTTCGTAACTTTTTTAGGCGTATTTCGTAACTTTTTTTAGGCGTATTTCGTAACTTGGTTGGCAGACTCTAGAAAGAAGACGATTACACCAAATTACCTTCTTCTACAAAATAACACACAACCTCCTGAACATTACCCTACCACAACATCTTATACCCAGCTAACATAACAGTACTGGGCCAATACCTACCGCCGGTTGATGTGATACTGGCCCGATAACCTAATCCAGCATTGGCCCAATACATGCTCTGCACAGAGGCTGCTAACTGGGCCAATAATGGCATGTTGTACTGGCCCAGTAATGGTCCAGCATTGGTCCAGTACTGCTACCGTGCATTGGTCCAGTACTGGACCAGTAATGGCAGGCGGTACTGGCACAATACTGGCCCAGTACTGTGCCGGTACTGGCTTGCTGAACTGACCCAATGCTGAAGCAGTAATGGTCCAGCATTGACCCGGTACTGGCATAGTACATTGGCACGTTAATGTGCCATTACTAGTATCATATGCTGGCATAATATTGGAACACTAATGGCCCAGTACACTATTGTATACTGGTATACTGGACTGGTCAAATATAGGAATATTTGTGGCCTAACATTGATATGTATAGTAGTATATCTGTATGAGATAGCAACAAAAGCCAGGATATGAAACGAAACATGAACAGTTTTATTCATTTAAAAATAATTATACATCATTGGCATGATCATGCCTGTCCTGTACACGACGCTTCCTCCCGCCATGCCTGTCTCCTGCGTTCCTCAGCCACAGCATCATCTCTTTCTGTACAGTCGACTCGGTGATCCCTTGAATGAAAGGATTCCTCATAATGGCCCCTGAAACACACACACACACAAACACACACACACACACACACACACACACATATATATATATATAGTTTTATCTAAAACATCAGTGCACTTCCTAAACAATAATTTATTTTCCAGTTTGATCTCGTAACATCTTTTTATTCCCAAAATTAAGCTCAACCTGGGCGGGCTTTAACTGTAGTTTTGCACAAACTCAGGAATAGACTCCCCATCACTTTAAAACCATCTGAAACTAGGTACCTTCTGCAAATAGTAAATAACTTAACACATTTTTTCTACATTGCAATCCCATCCTACCATAATTTTCTGTATATAATATGCCAAAGAAATTATGGTAAATCCTCAGTAGTCCTCACTCTTTGAGTTCAAGTCCCTGAGGATTTAGGGACCATAAAAAATTATTATTTGAAAAGACGTCTCTCATATTAACTAATCCATAATCATTATTAATCCTTAGTTTGTACTGTAAGCAAGTAGATATAAAAGGATGAAGTAGCTATACTGGTACACACGTGTGATGACTGCTCAACAGCAGACTGCCAAATGCCTTTTTAGTTTCTTCTGTTTGGCTTTTCCAGCCACTTTTGCCTGCCCAGTTGTACTGAATGGCAACGGCATGGTGTAGCACATGCGACATCACACGCCGCACATTTTCTTTGACGTTGCCGCCGCCAATAGAGGCCAAGTCATGGGTCTGCAAACATACAGCACACACCAAAATGTTAATGAAAGCCCATGGTATAGGGACTGCATAATCAGCTGGATAGAAACGTGTTAGTACTGGGTAGCAGAGGGGAAGTTTCGAATCGGAAATCAGTTTTGAGTGGAGGATCAAATACATATACTATTCTTAATAATATTACATATATCAATGACTTAGATGATGACATAAGAGCTATTCCAGAAATAAATGTACGGGGGGGGGGCTGGAAGCACCATCCATGGCAGCTCTTTAACGTCTCCACTATGCAGTGTTTTTATCTGCTTCCGCAGAGTGGCCAGCTCTTGCACCACGCCATCCAGTGTCAGTTGGATGGATGGCTGTCATACCTGACAGCATCTCCCTCTCAAAAGCTGCCAAAAATAAATACATGTAGAGTATTTTTTAAATACTATGCACCTTGACTAGTACACATAATAGAAAACATGTATAGAGATGGCTACGTGCTAATATAGTCAAGAGTTTATTTTAAGATAACATTTACTGTGCATGAAAATATTTTTTTTCTCATTTTATTACTAGTATATTTTAATGCATTTTTTTCTGCATGAGAGTATTGTCAGTTGTCACGAATACGTACTTGTCCGACCCAACATCGTAACACTTTCCAATGTTTTATTGTATTGACTGCAATGATAATACATGGCAATAAATCTAATCTTATTTCGTTTTTAAACTTGCAAAAACAAGGCTTTTGCACTCTTTATATACCTACATATTTGTGTCAGGGCTAAAGCTGTAAAGATGGTAAAGATAAAGGATATAGATGTTCATATCTTGTATTGTGGCCATATGTTAGGATTGGAATAATTACCTGAAAACTGTCTGGTCGATGATGGCGATAACACTGCTGATCCCAACGCGGATGAAGGTGTCCTCCAACAAGGTAGAATATACAATGGGGGGTACTGTACTAAGTACTACTGTAAAAGAAAAGGACTTAGGGTTAACCATTAGTGCTGATATGAAGGTTTCAGAGCAGTGCGGAATTGCAGCTTCAAAGGGAAATCAAATCCTTGGATTAATTAGGCGAAACATAACGTATAAGGAAAAAGAGCTAATAATACCGCTGTACAAAACAATAGTTAGGCCTCATTTAGAATATTGTATTCAAGCGTGGAGGCCATATCGCAGGAAGGACATAGATATGCTAGAAAGAGTGCAGAGGAGAGCAACTAAAATGATACCAAAACTGAGGGATCTTAGTTACGAAATACGCCTAAAAAAATGCGGTTTAACAACACTAGAAACCAGGAGATTGAGAGGAGATCAGATAGAAGTGTTTAAAATATTGAATGGTTATGAAAATATTGATAGAAATATTTTTTTTCAATTAAGAAAGATAGAAGGACTAGAGGACATGAAGTTACATTAGCAAAGGAGCAGAGTAGATTAGATATAAGAAAGTTTTCATTTTCACAAAGGACTGTAAATGAATGGAACAGATTATCTGCTGATTGTGTGGGTGCTAGTAGCGTGAATATGTTTAAAAATAAAATCGACACATACCTCAGACGGGTGGGATACACATAGATAAAAGGGTCGGACTCTCGATAAGCCAAAGGGCTTCCTTGTCCACCTGCCACATAGAGTTAATTCTCTGGGTGGCAATCTTGTTAAACCTCTTGTTAAACTTGGTGGAGTACTTGGTGTGGTCCTCCACATTGGAATCCTCTCATCTGTCAAATCTGAAAACATGAAGTGTGTATTTACAAAGATACAAACAAACAACACGCCAGCCTGGGATACTTGACAATTAATAACAAGCACATAACAGCACTTTATATTATAGTACCAGAATCACATGGGCAAACCAGTGATTTACAAGGTGATTCGAATTATAAAGACGTTGATTAGCACCTGAATAACACAAATGTGTCATAAATGGATGTTATTAAACTGGTCTATGATGGCATTCATTGCAACATGTGTGTCTAAGATTACACATTATTCCATTACGAAGTATGACCATTGACCAACATATTACAAGATACAATATAATATATTGGTCAGGCATTCACACAGAAAGGAAGGTAATCATTCCAGGAAGATAAATACCAGGTGCCCGTTGCAGTCTAGCATGACATGCTTTTCCACTTCGACCTTTTTCCGATTTCCTGACTAATGATTCGCATTCATCATCAACATCGTCATCTTCACTGTCATCTTGCAGATGAGCTGGCTTCTGTGTGTATCTAGGACAAACAAGAAATCTGTTGTTGAGTACTTTAACATATCATATCAAGACACCTTTTTCTATGCAAACATATGATGTTGCTTCATAAAGATTTATAGGAGTTTAGGGTTAATGCATAATGTTGTTGTTGAAACAGATGTTGATGATAACGTTTGTAAGTTAACGTGACCCCGGGTTAAACCCTGGTTTAACCTGGGTTAGGCTAAATCTCCATTTTGGGCTAAACTGGGTTAAAACCGGGTTAAGCTATTTTTAGCCATATTTTGTCACAATATGAAAGAATAAAGCACACAAAGTTCATTCACTAAGGATTAATGAACACCTGTGCACAATGTCACCCCACTTGGGACTGGGGGGCAGGGTTAATTGATCTATTCAGCAATTGGAAGACACTGCTTAGGCCTCACTCTGGACACTGTCATTCAGTGTTGTGTATTGTCTTAGTTTGTGAGTTGAGCTAATCAACTTGACCATGAATATGTGGTGGCTCAGGTATCTTTGGAGGATTGATGATGAATCCAGTTATTGGCAGTGAACACAAAGGGTAGATTACCACTTACCAGTCTGCAAGGCTCTATATCCTCCTGTTCCATAACCTGCAAACTGACACCACACTGTACTAGGGTAGATTGTCTGACTGGAATCACTGCACATCTTCAGAAGACTCAGCTAGTAATTAATGGCACACTGATAAAAAGGCCTTTTATTTTGGACTTTCTGGGCTGGTTTAAATACATAAAAGGATTATGGTCTGAACTGGTGTCAAGTATAAGTAATTTGCATAAGGTGGATATACAACAATTTTAAACCATCATTAATCTATATACCAACTAATATAATATTGAGAATGTCCCTCTGATAATATCATCCTGAAATCTCCGATAGAGTAAAGCCTAATTTAACCTAGGCTTAACCCGGGTTAAACTATTAAAAACCTGGTTTAAACCACTGGGCTGGGCAAAACCAGTTTAGCCCGGGTTAAACCCCAACCCTGGTTGATGACTGTGCAATTATGTAACTGTCATGGGTAGTTTTAACTACAAGATACAAGAAGCTTTATTCACATGTGGAATTGCATAACATTAGCTCATCTGAGCTATTTTCGGACAAACTAACCACTATTAAATATTTCTGTAGACTGCGTACCAACTACTCCGTTTGTCTAATATAACTAACTTAATAGTTTAGACTTGCTACAGCTGATGTTAATCCAACAATTATTAACACACCTCTTTGGCCTTTTGCTTTGATCTTCTTCTTCTTCTGTTTGGACATCAGATGTAAATTCACCTTTACTTTTGTCGCCCCTCATCATAGCTCACTACAATATAATATGAAGACATCATAAGAGTAGTCACGGGCAAGGATCAGAAATCAGATGTATTTGTTTAGGATATAAACATAATCCCTAACCTTTTTAAGAATGTAAGACTCCCACCCGACACTAAACCTCCATTTTGGGCTAAACTGGGTTAAAATATTTGTCATGTATATTTTATCACAATAATGTCAATATGATAAAATAAAGTAGTCAAATAGTTCTATATTTATATAGTTATATTATCAATGTGAAAGTGATAAGAATCATAGTTAGCCAAATTTAACTTTGCCAAACTGTCATTAATTTAACAAGATTTTGCGGCATGCTGTTGCCAATTAGTTTACTTATTGGGAAGGGCAATTTCACGAATACATGGAAAATGGTCTTAAAATATTGTTATTGAATTTCCCAATTATTTTGTTATGGTGGGACATAACATAAACTTTTTGGAATTTTTTTTCAATATTTGCACACTGCATTATGTGAAAATTCAAACAGTACGTGCAGAATTCACAAAATTCACCCATTCAACATCAATAATCAGGTGCCCCATGCAGCCGTAATGCGAGTCACGATGTAATTAGATGCAATTAAAACCATATTATGCAATCAATTTATTATTTGTTTCTATAATTTAATACACTGTCTATTAAATGCATTTATTGTATATTTCAGCCATGTTATCAATGCAGTGTAGGAGATTATCTGAAATATAATGTACACAACTAATTAAATACACCCATGTATACAAAATGTAGGGGGAAATAATGTTTCCTTACAACAAGCACAGAGCACTCGCATCTCGAAGACTTTCCATTGTTCAGGATCCGGGGTGACTCTTTCTCGCACGGCTTTGTTGATCGCTTGTGATGATTTGAATGGAGGTCAGTACGTCTTAGTTTTGTTAATAAAAAGTTTGATGACACAACGTCAACTTCATTGTGCTCATCAAAGACCACCACAACATACATGCTGGAGACCAACAAAAATATTTTTTAATGAATTTACATTGGATAAATTAGTAAGGCAATTCAGAAAAATCAGTTATGAGAAATCAAACAGTATGAATGACAGGCATTGCAACGTGCACTCTTCCAAAAGGTAGTAACATATATTTTCCGTCGATAAATTCAACATTAATGACATAGAGTACTTCACTCACATTTTCTACAATATGAATATCCAGCTTTTCTGAATCTAAAGGATAAGTGAAGAAGGCTTTGTGTGAGAGGAACAGTTTGTAGACAACGTAAATCCCTGTGTCACACTGGAGAATATTCTGTACAAGAGCAACCTTTGAACCAATTTTAACATAATGGTTAGGTACTTCAGCTGCAATAGTAAAATCCTTTAATTGTGCTTCCCCATATTGGGAACATGGAAAATACATATTTCCTGTTGGGAGTGGGCCACGTGTGTGGGTTTTTTTCAAACTGGGAACAAATAAGCCTGGGTGATCATAAAAACAGCAGGTAATTTGGACTTCTCCGCTATTCTCATAATCACCTGCTGGAGCACAAAGTTTGGCTTTCTGACCATTTTTTTTAGTTGTCCAAGAAATTTTTTTAATGGAAATGCAGAAAACTGGTCAAGATTACCATGAACTTTTACATCTTCTGTTAAATGAACTAAGCCATGAACATTGTATGTCACTTTGTCTGGTCCATAAAGCTGCGAAAAGTGTTGATTGAAAAGAACTAAGAGACTATGAGCATAGTCACATAAAGTTGCACTACATGCTGAAGCAGGATTTGCTAGCCGGTGGATGGCAACTGATAGTAACAGAAAGTTATCATACAATTCTTTAGCTATTTTGTCTTTCAAAGCAATTGGGCCGGTATATAGCAGAAAAAGCCTAAATTCAGTAGCCTTCCATCTGTCAGTTTCAGCAAGAGCCCTGGGCTTTCTAGCAAAGTCCTTTGGAATGTGATTACGCATAGACAAAAGACATTCTGAAATGAATTGTTTTGCCTGACCCCCTAAACGACAATGGAGAGGACCCTTCATCCACAGTAAGAGGAGACGCTTCATCACACCAAGGCAGACTAAATGCATGTAATCTAATGTGAACTGTGAAACCATGCCCAGTGGTGGTGATAGCCGTCTCAGTGCAAATTGCCATACATGGTGATCCTCATCGACCATTTCATCAAATGCAATGTCTGTGCACAATGGGGCATTAGTTTCTGGAAAAGTCATCTTTCCCTTGTACTCTCCAGCCTGTGTACATTTATCGCTACCTGAATAACCAGAATGGGACTTGACAGATTTGATGTAAGCACGTGCTGGAGCATCACACACAAAATTGGAAATGGCTACGTTGAACAGTTGACCATTGAAATTCAAACCGTTTGTTTGAAGATCAGCCATTTCTTCCACAAAATCCTGTAAAAACTCATCCGGATGATACGGCTTTGACTTCCCAGAGAACAATCCTATTGCAAATGGTTCTGTGTTGCTTGACTGTGCCAATCGCCCCAATATTGGCCAAAATTGTACATTGCTGCTCTTGAACAATGGAAGCCCATCAATATTTAACTGCAGCTGTATAGTGTCACAGTTTTTCAGCTTGGGATCAAGAGCAAGTACATACTTGATTGCCACTGCAATTCCAAAAAGTTGTACAAACCACTAGCTATTGGTTTAATGCCATCAACTTTTGTTGTTGACAAAAGTGTTCTGGGGTCTTTAGGTAGATCAGGGTGGAGACGTATAAGAACACCCAACAATTCTCCTAGAGCAATGTGGGTAATCCCATTTGTTACTGCCCATCTAGCCAACAAAGAATAGAGACCATTTTGATCATGTTCGTCGTCATTTTCACCATCAGATGAAGATGGTGAAGAGTTTGGATCATCGGAGTAGACATTGTCATTCTCCATAAATTCTTCTTCACTTTCACCGACTGAAACATCATTGTCTTGAGGATGGCCCCCATCCACATCACTATGAATATGATGACTATCTCCTACATCTACCACCCTGTGTCCTACTTCTGATCCCTGACTACATCCAACGTCACGCTGTGCAATGCCTGTCATTTCATTATTCTCATAATTTTTTGCAATATTTTGCATATGTTTCTCGACTCCTGCTAGAATTTTTCGACGTTTTGTCCAATACGACATGCTTTAAGTTTAATTGGACTGCCAACTTATATATCCAATAAACCTGAAAGAAAAATCATTGAAATACCACTTCTATTCAAGAATGACTGAATTAAATAATATGTATTTTGTATGCCAAACAATATTTCAATTAAAAGACTAGTTATCTATTAGGCTGATAATTAATAATAATAATGTAGCCAGACCAGTTTGATGCAGGGTCTATTGTTTGCTAGTTATGCAGACTGCATCAATTATCACCCAGGCTAGCTATGTCAGTTTATGTCATTTCTCAATTAAAACATTAATTTAGGTACAATTATACAATTCTGTGTATTCACAAGTATAATATCATAATGTATGCTATTCACTTTTACTAATCAGTACAACTTACCTGACAAAATTCCAATTTCAAATCTTCCACAGACAAGTCAACATCGCACATCAAAAAGTGTTATCATGGGGGATTTTAACCATGGGCATATAAAATGGAAATCTCTACAGAGTATGGGTAGTGAGGACCACAAGTTTTTAGTTTTAGTACAAGATAGTTTCCTTTCTCAACATGTGCTAGAACCAACCAGGGGAGAGAATGTGTTAGACATAGTTTTGTCCTCACAGAATGAATTAGTTGACAATGTCAGGATATGTGAGCCACAGGGGAATAGTGATCACAACCAGATACATTTTACCATCAAAGTAAAACCAGAAAGGAATAGTAAAAAGCAGTACAGGAGAAATTTCCACAAAGGAAAATATAAGGACATAAGGAAATATTTAGCAAAGATAGACTGGAATAACACACTGAAGAATAAGACAGCAACAGAATGCTGGAATATCTTAAAGAGTGAAATTGAATGCATCATCGTCAAATTTGTTCCCTTAAAAAAACACGGGAAACGGTCCAAAAAGAAACACTTATCGAAAGAAGCCATTAGAAAAATTAAGTATAAACAAATGATGTGGAAGTCATATAGACGTACTGGAAATGACGAAGACTACAACATTTATAAAGAAGCACTAAACCAAGCTACAGCTGAAATTAGAAATTCAAAGAGAAGCTATGAACATAAATTAGCTTGTAATATAAAACATGACAGCAAGAGTTTTTATGCGTATGTTCGAAGCAAACAGAAAGTTCAGGATAAGGTCGGTCCTCTAGAAGATAGTGCTGGAAATATAATATCAGAAGGATTCTTAATGGCTGAAGACCTAAATGAGTATTTTAGTTCAGTGTTTACCAGAGAAGACACTAGTTCACTGCCAGTACCAGAGGCTAAGTTCAAGGGGGCAGAATCAGACTATTTAAGACAGTTAATTGTAACCCCAGAAATGGTAGCTAAGAAAATTAGGGCTATGAAGGAAAATAAATCACCTGGAGTGGATGGTATTCCACCCAAACTACTAGTGGAAATTGTAGAACAAATTAGCATACCGCTTGCAACAGTTTTCAACTTGTCATTAGAAGAGGGAGTGGTTCCTTTAGAATGGAAAGAAGCAAACATTATACCATTATTTAAAAAAGGTTCGAGAAACAAGTCAAATAATTATAGACCAGTTAGTTTAACATCGGTGATTTGTAAATTATTAGAAAGACTAATTAAAGATCACATGGTGGATTTTCTTGTTAAACATAACTTGATAAACCCATCTCAACATGGGTTTCTAAAAGCGAGGTCATGCTTAACAAATATGTTATGTTTTTTGGAAGATATCACTAAGTGGGTAGATGATGGATCACCAGTAGAGATCATCTACTTAGATTTTCAAAAAGCTTTCGACAAAGCGCCACATCAAAGATTACTGCTTAAACTAAAGGCCCATGGCATAGGAAATGGTATAACTAACTGGATAGAAAAATGGCTGATTGACAGAAGACAACGGGGAGTTGTTGATGGGGAGGCTTCAAACTGGAAATCAGTTTTGAGTGGGGTTCCACAGGGATCAGTACTGGGACCTATATTATTCTTAATATATATAAACGATTTGGACGATGATATAGCTAGCAAGGTGTTGAAATTTGCACATGATACAAAAGTGTTTACAAGGATTAAAAGTGATGGAGATAGACAGCATTTACAAGATGATCTTAACAGGTTGATCAAATGGTCTGAAAAGTGGCAAATGTTGTTCAATTTTGGGAAATGTAAATGCCTTCACACAGGCCATGGGAACGAATATGTAGAATATACAATGGGGGGGGGGCTGTACTAAGTACTACTGTAAAAGAAAAAGACTTAGGGCTGACAAATAGTGCTGACATGAAGGTTTCAGAGCAGTGTGGAATTGCAGCTTCAAAAGGAAATCAAATCCTTGGATTGATTAGGCGAAATATAACATATAAAGAAAAAGAACTAATAATACCGCTGTACAAAACAATAGTTAGACCTCAATTAGAATATTGTATACAAGCGTGGAGGCCATACCGCAAGAAGGACATAGATATGCTAGAAAGAGTACAGAGGAGAGCGACTAAAATGCTACTAAAACTGAGGGATCTTAGTTACGAAATTCGCCTAAAAGAATGTGGTTTAACAACACTAGAGACCAGGAGATTGAGAGGAGATCAGATAGAAGTGTTTAAATAATGATTGGTTATGAAAATATTGATAGAAATATTTGTTCTCAGTTAAGAAAGATAGAAGGACTAGAGGACATGAAATTACATTAGCAAAGGAGTAGTATAGATTAGATATAAGAAAGTTCTAATTTTCACTAAGGACTGTAAATGAATGGAACAGATTATCTGATGATTGTGTGGGTGCTAGTAGTGTGAATACGTTTAAAAATAAAATCGACACATGCCTCAGAAGGGCTGGATATATGTAGATAAAAGGGTTGGACTCTCGATAAGCCAAAGGGCTTCCTTGTCCACCTGCCATCTAGAGTTAATTCTCTGGATGGCAATCTTGTTAAATCTTGTTAAATCTTTCAATTCAGTGTCAACTTAGTAATGCTTTGTGTTTTATCTTCTGTTTGACTGCTCCGGGGAACATTTATGTTGAACTTGCAGCTACAATAGGAAATAAACCTGAATTGTATGATATATTTGTGTTTATAAACGACTAGATTTGAGAAAACCGACACAATACCTGATTGCCACGGAATTTCGCGATGGACGAACTTGGGCAACTGTAGTATACATACTTACCTTGCATGATGTGGTCATTAACACAAATTGTGTTTGACTGCCCCACAACAGGTAATTGTCCCATGTACCAACAAAGGTAAATTTCTCACCACAGGTAACTGTCCCCTGTACCACCACGAGTAGCTCTTCCTGTCCATCACAAGTAACTGTCCCATTTCCCACTACAGGTAATTGTCCCCAGTCCAACCGCAGGTAACTGTCCCACCACAGGAAACTGCCCCCTGTCTAAATCTGTTTCGAATTTGTAATCAAGATGCGGCAGTGGTGAAATGGCGAGTGGCGCCTCTATCGGCGAGTGTGAGCTATATTTCCGGAGCAATGTTTCGCCGCAGTGACGCGTTTTTACGCAGTACCAGCACTGATCTCAACGAAGAGTGACCTGGTGAGGACCCAGTGCGCGCGCGACACACTCACATACACAAGAACGCACGCATTACACAGGCACGCACGCACGCACACACACACACACAACATACGCACGCATGCACACACACAAACACACACATACACTACACACATTCACACACACGCGCACACGCGAACGCACACTCACACACACATGCACGCACATCTACACATACGCATACAAACACACACAGACATACATGCACACTCACACGCACGCACGCACGCACACGCGCACACGCACACGCGCACACATATTTGGGGCACGCATTTCAACAACGTAGTGTCCAACAAATCCACGCGTCAGCCATTTTGTAAGCTTGACGGTCCTGGTTGCTAGGCAAATTGGCAACCACCGGAAAGCGTTTAACTGAACTCGGGCACAAGGTTCACTCGAAAGGCTTCCCCAGGCCCTTCACCTATCTCAAGTTTACCGAGTTGTACTGTATACTCACTACGTTGTAAGCTTCGTAGCTTACTTTGTTTCCAGTCAGATTACATCATATTATAAACATACACATACACATATACATACATACGCGCACGCACGCACACATTCTACACTTGGAGGCGCCCAGGTAGGTAAATGATGGATGATCCGTCGCCACTCGAGTTGTGACATGCGGTCAGATTTCCGGCCTAGATTCAATTGTTCAGTGCATGGGCACGTGTGTGTTGAAAACGGTTGATTGTCTAACAGCTCCGGTAGACGTCAACGCCGGTGCTATAGATCGTTAAATATGTCAACGACTGTACTGTAGATCGTTAAATACCTCAACGTCGGTACTGTAAATCGTTAGAGACCTCAACGTCGGTACTTTAGATCGTTAAATACCTCAACGTCGGTACTGTAGATCGTTAGAGACCTCAACGTCGGTACTGTAGATCGTTAAATACCTCAGCGTCGGTACTGTAGATCGTTAAAGATGTCAACGAATGTAATGTTGATCGTTAGATACCTCAACGTCGGTACTGTAGATCGTTAGAGACCTCAACGTCGGTACAGTAGATTGTTAGAGACGTCAACGTCGGTATTGTAGATCGTTAGAAACGTCAGCGTCGGTACTGTAGATTGTTAGAGACGTCAACATCGGTACTGTAGATCGTAGAGACATCAACGTCGGTACAGTAGATTGTTAGAGACGTCAACGTCGGTATTGTAGATCGTTAGAAACGTCAGCGTCGGTACTGTAGATTGTTAGAGACGTCAACATCGGTACTGTAGATCGTAGAGACATCAACGTCGGTACAGTAGATTGTTAGAGACGTCAACGTCGGTATTGTAGATCGTTAGAAACGTCAGCGTCGGTACTGTAGATTGTTAGAGACGTCAACATCGGTACTGTAGATCGTAGAGACATCAACGTCGATACTGTAGATCGTTAAAGACCTCAACGCCGGCACTGTAGATCGTTAGAGACCTCAACGTCGGTACTGTAGATCGTTAGAGACCTCAACGTCGGTACTGTAGATCGTTAGAGACCTCAACGTCGGTACTGTAGATCGTTAGAGACCTCAGCGTGGGTATTGTAGATCATTACAGACCTCAACGTCGTTACTGTAGATCGTTAGAGACCTCAACGTCGGTACTGTAGATCGTTGGAGACCTCATTGTCGATACTCTAGATCGTTAAAGACCTCAACGCCGGTACTGTAGATCGTTAAAGATCTCAACGTCGGTACTGTAGATCGCTAGAGACCTCAGCGTGGGTATTGTAGATCATTACAGACCTCAACGTCGTTACTGTAGATCGTTAGAGACCTCAACGTCGATACTCTAGATCGTTAAAGACCTCAACGCCGGTACTGTAGATCGTTAAAGATCTCAACGTCGGTACTGTAGATCGTTAAAGATGTCAACGACTGTACTGTAGATCGTTAGAGACCTCAACGTCGGTACTGTAGATCGTTAGAGACCTCATTGGCGATACTGTAGATAGTTAGATACCTCAATGTCGATACTGTAGATAGCTGAATGAGGTTCCGATTCTTGTGTTTTCTTTCTTTCGTCTCAATTCCCCTACATTTCGCTCTCATGCTGCATTACCAGCCCAGTGCCGCCATCTCTGCTGAAAACTGTTAATGTGTGGTCTGTTGACAATGTGGAGACCCTTAAATTGGGGCTGTTCCATGTGTATAGACTGGGAGGTTTTCACACGGGACAATCCCGACATCGACACGGCTAAAGATGCAGTGACAGACTTTCATTATCAAGTTTGCATCGATACTGTGATTCCAAAGAAAATTGTGAAATGTTTTCCTAACAACAAACCCTACATCACTAAGGAGATAAAAGACTGCATACATAGAAAATGCAGGCTTTCAGACAAGAGGTCAAATGATTGCAAAAGGAACTCAACACCAAACTGAGAGAGGAAAAACAACACTACAAAGACAAAATGGAGAAACATTTTAATTGCATGAACAATAGAACATCAAGGGATACAATGGAATCGGCCACACAAATAAATTGTTCTAGGAAATCAATACACACAACAAATGAACAGTCTTTTGATGATGGCATGAATGATTTCTACATACGTTTTGATACTCAAGACTCTTCCAGGGGATGAGATTCTGTGCTCAGTGATGTGTTTGTCAGTAATGCCGATAGGTTTGAAATTGATGTAGATGATGTCACCAAAGTTTTCTAACATGTATGTAGTAGAAACGCAACTGATCCTGATGGCATATCGGTTTATTTATTGAAAACATATGCGGAGGAGCTCAGTGTCCCGTATTCCAACTTTCTGTCGATAGCCGTATGGTACCAATACTCACATATTACTCCTGTACCAAAGAAAACTTGCCCCCCAAAAAACAATGATTACAGACCTGTTGCACTTACAGCAATTGTCATGAAATGTTTAGAACGAATAGTGGTTTGTAAAGTGCAGCTAGACGTTCAGGACAATCTTGACGCATTCCAATTTGCCTACAGGCATGGCAGAGGAACATATGACGCTGTCAACACTGTTGTCCATTTAATTATTTTGAAACATTTAAACAACCCCTAGGCTTATGCTAGACTATTGTTCATAGACTTTAGCTCGGCGTTCAATCTTATCCAACCTCACATTTTGCTCACTAAGCTGAAACAAATTAATGTCAATCCATATATCATCAAGTGGTATCGTTCTTTTCTAACATACAGAGTGCAGCTTGTTAAGGTAAATCAGACTATTTCCTAAACTGTGATAACAAATACCGTTGTACCCCAAGGTTGTATCAGGTCGCCGATTTTGTACACTCTGTATACAAATGACTGTACCAGCAGCAGTACTAACAACTACATAATCAAATTCTCTTATGACTCGGCTTTTCTTGGTCTGTTACATGTTGATTCTGACATCAGTACATACATGTCTGAAATTGAAAGCTTTGTACATTAGTGGGACAACACCTCAAACTCAATGTCAACAAGACTCAAGAGATGGTTTTTGATGCTATGTATTGTTGCCGATCACTTGCCTGTTGTTTTCCATGGTGAAGAAATTGCCCAGGTCGGTCAGTGCAAATACCTAGGTGTCCATCTTGATAACACATTTAGCTGGAATGTCCATGTTCACAGTGTGTGCTCCAAACTCCACCAGCGGTTGTACTTTCTCCGCAGACTGAGAGCATTTGGTGTCGATGAGAAAATACTTGTTCTTTTTTATTTGTCCATTATTGAAAGCATACTGCGCTATGATATTACTGCTTGGTTTGGCAATCTGTCTGTTCAGTTAAAATCACAGCTTTCTCGATTAATGGGAACTGCCATGAAAATCACAGGTTCCACATCTCCCATGATCTGCCTTCAGGATATTTTTGAACAGACATTAAGAAGACAGTCAGTCAAGATTATTTATGATACTAAACATGTTCTGCATAATGAATTTCAGCCCTTGCCATCTGATAGACGTTATATAACTCTTCGGTGCAGGCTTAATAGATATAAACACTCATTCGTGCCACTGTCCATTAAACAACTTAATTCGTGATGCCTGCTACCACAGTGTCACTTGTCGTTTTAGAATAAGTAATGTGCATGCATGTATTATTTATTTGCTGTTTTTATCGAATGGTTTTATATACATATTGCAGTCATGTCTGTTCTTATTCGAGACAAATTTCGCAACTCCATAGTTGAGACAATAAAGCATTATCTTATCTTATCTCCTCCCATATCCTGCCATTTCAATCAGTGTCTTCCACTTCTCATTCTACCCCCCACGCCCCACCCCACCCTGAGGGCACCAGCTCTCTTCGTTATATCACCCTTCATCCGTTCCACGGGGCCAACTATGTAATATTGATATTGGTGTCAAAGCCCTTCATCCGTTCCACGGGACCAACCTATGTAATATTGATACTGGTGCCTAAGCCCTTCATCCGTTCCACGGGACCAACCTATGTAATATTAATACTGATGTCAAAGCCCTTTATCCGTTCCACGGGACCAACCTTTGTAATATTGATACTGGTGCCTAAGCCCTTCATCCGTTCCACGGGACCAACCTATGTAATATTGATACTGGTCAGTGGCGTGGCCAGAGGGGTGGGGGCAAGGGGCCATGCCCCCAATCCCGGGAAATTAGGAGGGTAGGGGACTGAGGACCTGTAACTGGTTGCCTGATTCATTGAGTGACAAGGTGCATATACGTATATATATATATATAATTGTGTGTATGTGCGCGTGTGTCTTATCCCGCTACTAATTGCTTTCTTGAATGCCGGATGGCCTCCTCCAATACAAAATCCTGCCTATGCCACTGATACTGGTGTCTAAGCTCTTCACCCGTTCCACGGGACCAACCTATGTAATACTGATACTGGTGTCAAAGCCCTTCATCCGTTCCACGGAACCAACCTATGTAATATTGATACTGGTGTCAAAGCCCTTCATCCGTTCCACGGGACCAACCTATGTAATATTCTTTGAATAATTGTTTTCATTTTATTCACAAAGAGACAGTACACGAATGAAGACGGTATGTTGCAGGTCAAAAGCCCTCGGGTTTTTCCGCTATGGGGCTTTTCACCTAGATTTATGTGGCAATATATGTATATCGCAACAAAACATCTCCACCATGCCTACACAACACCTTTGTATGCAAGTAATTTATATGGCAATATACTTATTTTTAGTCAGGGTCACAAACATCCCCACCCATTTTTACAGAACGCTTCTGGCTCAGATTGACGATCAACCCGCTGAGTCACAGGGAAACCGACGTACTTCCTGCGTCTTGTCGTGGCTCGATCTCAGTGCAGATATGCGCTGCTTTGTGTCTAAATGTAAGCGTTTTCAAGTTGAATGTGACGACCTAGAAACAATCTACTATATCACTGTGACGGTGTTTCAAAGGTGAACGTTTGGTGCACTAGGTTCTCGTACCTGTCAAGTCCTGTGAAACAAAACAGTAGTCATGGGAGACAAAAACCATAAATTATCAGTAAAATCCATAATCTTTACATTTAAATGCCCATTGACGCACGTTATAAAAAAAACAAGTTTGTAAGTATAGGTGCCCTATGAGATGCATGGCGCCCATGGGATCTGTAAGGAAGTTCGCGTCTGTCCGTAACACCAAAATGCGTTGGTGAGTGCTCGTTCCGGGACACTGCACGAATTCTACAGGTATTCTACCAGGCCCGGAAAAGAGCGCGAACCATAAGGTAGTTTAATGAGTGTGTCGGTCGGTGAATTTACCGACAAAAATATAACGAACACGATAAATTCGTTAAAAAAATGTATCTCAAAACACAAGCGTAAAACCGTATGGTTTTCCAACTACGCTCGTAGTTTTCATTTTATCAATAAAACCGTAAAGACTACGACTAAACCGTAGTAGTTGACAGGTATAGGTTCTTGCCGTAGACAAACACATTTGTTTGTCTGCAGAATTATGATTTGTAGCCACGGCGTGTGCTACAAACATTGTTTGATTTATAGTTGCTTCTTTGATACACCTAGAATAGGTTCAAGGGGAAGGACCGCGGGGTTAGTGGGACTACCCTATTAGTGGAGGAATAGGGGGTGGATGCTGAACAGAGTGATAAAGGGAAACAAACTAGACGGGAAGGGGAAGACGAAGATGACTGAGATGTTGACGTGGAGGTGGGAAAGAAGATAAATAGCCTAATGACGATGGGAATAAGGATATAGAGGGAAAGTGGAGAATTAGGGTGTAGGAGGGGAGAATTAGGATGTAGGAGGGGAGAATTGGGGTGCAGGAGGGGAGAATTAGGGTGCAGGAGGGGAGAATGATACAAGTAGGGGAAGGAGAAGGACTGATACGAAGCGGAGGGAAAGCAAAGATGTGTCAATGGTAGAAAGAGTTGGGAGGAATGAGGTGAAGCGGGGGATACTAAGACTGTCGAGGGAAGGAACATAAAGGTGGAGAAAACAAATTATACGATGAGGAGTATAGCAATAATTAAGGGAAGGAGGGAAGGGTATTGAATGAGGAAGATAGGGATGCGGAAAAGAGAGGGACCAGGAGGAATGAATGAGGCCTACGAAATGACGGGAGGAGTGAGATTGTGGAAAGAGGGGGAGGAAAGTAAGAACAAACGATCAGGGACTCACTCGCTGATAACTATTAAATCTCGTCATCCAACCGCAGATCGTCACAGGGAAATGACGCAAAGTTGGTATTACACATTTGAGCAAAAGCCAGTGATAAGATACAATCACTTGAAAGTTCCCACGGAGTAACGTGGTTGTGAGGCAGCTGTTATTTGTCACGTCGCTATGGAGTCGCGTCTACCGCGGGACTATCGTCATAATCTGACGCATGTGAAGGACTTGTGTCCACTAACCAATCATCTTATTTGTCGGCTTAGCCATCAGTATCAATGTCACTTCCTGGTCGGACGGCTCATGTGAGCGAACAGAACGCCCTTTCTGATGAAATGGAGAGATTTAAAACAAGATACCGTGACACTTGTGTCTACGATAAATGCGTTTCTTTCTGCTCGGGGATATTGTTTCTACATAATAACAACATACAATCTATAAACGTGTTCGTATAAGAAAAGATATAACCGTGTTCTATCAATAATGCTTCCTGTCTGTGCAGCGGCCACACAAACAACCCCTCTCCTTTGTCCAACAGTAGTAGTTTTATTCAAGTAGGAAGCATATCCAATAGATCATCATCTCATTGTGGAATGCTAAGTTATACATTTGAGCAGTATTCGCCATAGTTGCTAGTGCCGCGGAGTATGCTGATTTCATCATTATTCGCTTATCGATTCCATATGCGTCAGAACGAAATTAATATTGGAGGTGCTGAACCGGAGCCTCAGCCCCACTTCACTTTCCGCTGTCGGCTCGGGATGCTGTTGAAGATTTGTTGAATCTCTTCAGGCTACCCGAAGACCTCAATTTGCACCCTCTTGCCATGAACACCCACCTTCATTCAGGCTCTTCAAAAATATATGTTTCCGCGCCGTATGTCATCGCTGGAAGTACGCAATAGTGTAAACTTATCTCTTTAAGTAGGTTCCAAAGTTACCCTTGAAGACGTCGCGATGTTTGGCGAATGCTGTCCAGCCGGCGGTGATTCTTCTTTGAATCTCCTTGTCTTGTGTTTTGTCTCTGATACTGTCTCGCTTTCTCAGATAGACGCAGCTTTTAACGTTCTCTGTTTGTGTGATGTTGATATATATTCTTGTGTCATTTTCTAGCATAACTTTTGTCTTCGAAATGTTCATCTTCAGACCTTGTTTATCACTTTCATCAGCTAGCTCCTGCAGATTTTTTTTTATAGTTCTTGCGGTATAATAGCGCATAAGAGTATGTCGTCGGCGAAGTAATGTATATGGCAATATACCTACTTACATAACATAACATAACGTAACATAACATAACATAACGTTTATTTGACCCCATGTAGGTACACAATTAATTGGTTTCTGAACATCACTTATGCAGTAAAAACAACAAATATAAACATTATACAGGCATACATATACGTATATTATTATAATGTTCAACATACTATTTGGAAAATACTTACAAACGCATGTACAGCTATTATGGTATTGATGTACCATAGACATTAATCATATAGCTTATTCAATCGGGGTCGGTGACTCCTATTAAGACCCAGTTGTCGCTATCATAGGAGCCACCATATTTACGTGATAATTTATATGGTCTTTTTACAAGGTGTCTATCTCATGTATGTTTTTTGGGAGTGCTTGTTTTATGTGAGAATGTAAGTTTGTATGTGTGCTTGTTGCCTGAAACTAGCATCAAAAGTATTGTATTTAATGGTTTTGTTGACATGTGCAGCAATTTGATAGAGTGCATAAATCATTATATTTGTGTAACAAGTATGTTTTTATATAAAATGAGAAGCCTCGCAAACTGTGAGTATATATTTTGTCTTTGATTATATCGGGGGTGTCATTTACAGCATGTGGTAGGCTGTATTTGAGACATTTCATTGCAAATTCATGCTTAGTTCTAAAAGTATGAATATAATTTTTTTCACGAGTATTATAATTATGTATGTTTACACTCGGGATAATTTGCCAGTTAAGTAAATAAGGAGGTAACATTTTATGAATGTATTTAAAGTAAAATTTTAATTCATGTAACTTTAATAAATCTTCTACTTTTAATAGTTTAAGTTTTTTTTAAGTGGTTCCGTATGTGAGTTGTATTTATTTAAGGTTACTATTCGCACGGCTTTTTTGAATTTTTGCCATTCTATTTATTTGGTATCCCCAAACCATGGTACAATAATTTATATGAGATAATATTAATGTGTTATATAACAAAACTTTTATATCTAAAGGTAATACATATTTTAATCTGTTTATTATGCCAATTGTTTTGGAGCACTTATTTGAAATTTTCTCAGTGTGTTTTTTCCAATTTAGGTTAGTGTCTAAAGTCAATCCTAGAAAGTTATATTAATCTACTCTTTCTAACTGCCTGGAAAACCGGCGAACTTCCTGCGTCTTGTCGTGGCTCGATCCCAGTTCAGATACGCGCTGCTTTGTGTCTAAATGTGAGCGCTTTCAAGATGAATGTGATAACCTAGAAATAAGCTACTGTATCACCATGACGGTGTTTCTAAGGTGAACGTTTAGTTTATTAGGTACTTGCCGTAGGCAAACGAATACTTGTTTGTCTGCAGAATTATGATTTGTAGCCACGGCGTGTTACAAACATTGTTTGATTGCTTCTTTGATACACCTAGACTAGGTTCAAAGGGAGTCGGACCGCGGTGTTACCTAGTTGGGCTACCCTATTAGTAGAGGAATAGAGGGTGGATGCTGAAAAGAGTGATAAAGGGAACAGATGAGACGGGAAGGGGAAGACGAAGATGACTGAGATGCTGTCGTGGAGGAAGGAGAGAAGGAGGGAAAGAAGATAAATAGCGGATGACGATGGGAATAAGGATATGGAGGAAAAGAGGAGAATTGGGATGCAGAGTGGGAGAATGATACAAGTAGGGGAAGGAGAAGGACTGATACGAAGCGGAGGGAAAGCAAAGATGTGTCAATGGTAGAAAGAGTTGGGAGGAATGAGGTGAAGCGGGGGATACTAAGACTGTCGAGGGAAGGAACATAAAGGTGGAGAAAACAAATTATACGATGAGGAGTGTAGCAATAATTAAGGGAAGGGGATTGAATGAGGAATATAAGGATGTGGAAAAGAGAGGGTCCAGGAGGAATGAACAAGGTCTACGAAATGACGGGAGAAGGGGATTGTGGAAAGAGGGGGTGAGTAAGAACAAACGATCAGGGAATCATTCGCTGATAATTATTAAATCTCGTCACCCAACCGCAGTTGAATTCCATCGCCAACAAAGGTTTTATCGGTCCTTATTGATTGTAATAATAGTATATACATAAGCCTAGGACTTACCCAGATAGGCACTATGTTTATGAGACTAGGTCCCGTCTTTATACACTATCGTAAATAAAATTTAAATAGCTCGTCAACTTACCATGTTTTACGAATGTTTTCCTTTGCTGCCCACTGCACCGTGCTGTCGTATTCCGGGTTAATCCAGAAATATGTGCTGTGATCTTTCCTTTGCACCGGGACAAATGAAATGGCGCTACGCAACTTTTACGTCATATCTATAGTTACGTCACTCGCTCATTCCCGATCCGCCGTTATTTATTTTACAATAAAGCATTGGCTGTTTTAATGTCGTTTCAACGTCACCACTGTAAACTGTTAAATTGACAAATATCCTAAAAAAATTCTTTATGATGTTTTACTATTTTTTTTACAAAATGTCTTATTTGCATCTAGGATATGCCTATTGAAAAGTGTTAGGTGTTTGATGCGTATCTAGATGCCTACTATAGCTATAATGGCTACACTCAAGTTATCCATCGCATGCTACCAATCGATCAATGTGAATTCTTTTGATGACTTAACCAGATGCGTAGTCTACTCTTTGTTTATTAAATTATACATTTGAACGTTAACAACAGTGATTGCGATGAACCAAGGGATGGACTCGATGAGTTCGCAAAGTGAAGCCCCCACCCCCATCACCACCCCCATCACCACCCGCATCACCACCACCATCACCACCCCCATCATCACTCCCATCGCCACCCCCATCACCACCACTACAACAACCAACGCGAACTTAGGCTAAATCAGTTGATTCTGAAGTACACAAAGGACAGGATAGAGTTGATATCAAAAGAAGATAGGCCTACTAGTTCTCGTAGAGGTTATTAAATGGATGGAACAAACTAATCACATGATTATTAAATAAATGACATTACAACAGTAAATGACAACAGTGTTGATAATAATTATTATTATTACAGCAAACATTGACCGATATCCGATATTGATGAAATACGTGACAAGTGTGGTCCATGTGGATCTGGCTTAAACATTGACCACATAGATTACCGATGTCGCCACACTTCCTTGTGGTAGCGTTTGGGAACTGTATACGGGTCACGCCGCTCACTATTCAAACACCCTACCAGCCCCGTAGTTTGACGGCAGCTTTGTGTTATATTCTTTAAAATGCTAAGCAAAGGCCTCTTGTAACATAAAGACGTCCACCACTAACGTTTGTGGTAGCTGTCATATACAGCGTGACAATGTCGAGCAAACGCTTGCAGTCAACTAAACACCGTAACTTCCTAGACATGTGACTCGCAGTTATAAATTTTCCCCAACTATCTGACCGAACGTCAAGCAGAGCGGTGTGTGCATGACGTCAATATTGTCTAGTAACGATGCAGGAAGCAAGTGACAAGGAAGAATATATTTATTGTTTCTAATGCAGTTGGACATTTTCCCCGACCAAGCAACCGGCGAAATGACGCTCTACGAGAGAGAACTCTGCGTATCTCGACAAAGGAAGTTCCGTACAACGTGAATGCATTGATGAACAACAGACGTTACCACTATATAAGATGTCCACAAACAAATGCTTGTGCATACACTTGCGTTCGTTATGTCTTAGGTAGGATTTTTTATTTTCGTAAAATGCGTTGACATATGGCGCTTACGTGACCTCGTCGGGAGGAGCGAAGACTGTTGGCTGGGCGCGGAATAAATCGAATACTGCCTCGCTAGAAGCATGCGCAATAATCTTGACAATAGCACCTACAATCTCAACTTTCGTAACATGAGAGCACGCGCGATCCAATCGTTGAACCAAGTAACGCCGTGAAAATCGTCGACCGTGTCGACTTATCAAGATGTTGTTACTGTTGTCTTTTGTGTACCATTGGCGCTGGCAGAGCAATCATTCACTTGACTCAGGCGACAGATATGCGATACTTGCACGCAATGCAACTTCAAAGGGAAATCAAATCCTTGGATTGATTAGGCGAAATATAGCATATAAAGAAAAAGAACTAATAATACCGCTGTACAAAACAATAGTTAGGCCTCATTTAGAATATTGTATACAAGCGTGGAGGCCATACCGCAAGAAGGACATAGATATGCTAGAAAGAGTACAGAGGAGAGCGACTAAAATGATACCAAAACTGAGGGATCTTAGTTATGAAAAACGCCTAAAAGAATGTGGTTTAACAACACTAGAGACCAGGAGATTGAGAGGAGATCAGATAGAAGTGTTTAAAATATTGAATGGTTATGAAAATATTGATAGAAATATGTTTTTTTCAGTTAAGAAAGATAGAAAGACTAGAGGACATGAAGTTACATTAGTAAAGGAGCAGTGTAGATTAGACGTGAGAAAGTTCTCATTTTCACAAAGGACTGTGAATGAATGGAACAGATTATCTGATGATTGTGTGGGTGCTAGTAGTGTGAATATGTTTAAAAATAAAATCGACATATACCTCAGAAGGGCTGGATATATGTAGATAAAAGGGTTGGACTCTCGATAAGCCAAAGGGCTTCCTTGTCCACCTGCCATCTAGAGTTAATTCTCTGGATGGCAATCTTGTTAAATGTTTGAAGTATCATATATCTAAAATCATCTTGCCGCAACCATGAGCACGCACGCACGCACGCACGCACGCACGCACTCTCTCTCTCTCTATCACACACACACACACACACACACACACACAACCTGCATATTTGTTAAGCTTAATTCCTTGTGCATTTGGAGATCGTTGCAAAGAATGACAATATTGCTTCTTCTTCTTTTTAACGTAACACAATCGGCCTTGCATTCTCACCTTCTGCGTCCCGACGCAGACAAGTTGTTCGCGATCGTTAACTGACTCGTGCCCTTCCTATACTCGTCAAAACAACGCTGAGTGTGTTCGACCGACCTTTTCCTTGTCATACGCATCCCCGGGCAGTCACATCGACCAATTTCTAGCGGACATTCCAACGCTTTGTCTTCATCTCCAGCCAACCGTGTCCTCTGCACGTGCCCCGTCTTGACATTTCTCTGCACGTGCCTGACATTTCCCCCCGGTGGAGAACGTGCAGCAGTGTACGTGACAGAGCAGATGAGTGAGTGGGTGCACGGTACCCATAGAAAGGGTATAAATCGTGAACATTGTTGCCATCGAGACTATACGACGAAGCGACGTACTGCCAAGCGGACAGTCTGAGAGCGCCTACCCCGAATATCAGACGGCACCAGACACGCGGGCGTTGAAGTATTTTATTTTTTATATCCATCACTTCCAAGGTCCCGTTGCCGTGCGTATAAAGCGGGAAGGAAAGAGACGCCTCCGATGGACGAGACGACGGAATGGCTGGACAGGGCAAAGACACAGCTCGTGCAGGCGGCGGAGACTGACACGGGCCTCATCGCCGTAGACGGCTTCAAGACAGCGCTCAAACCCGCCGACGTGAGTGCACCGAAGTGCATATAAGTTGATTAATGTGTAACTTTAAGTATCACGCAGATATACACAGAAGGTTGAAATCAGGAGACCGTTTCACCAAGATAATGACCTCATGAGGAAACCCATTGTTAAACATAATCCGTTGCTAAATTTAAAGATCAAAATGCAAACAGCCAACGCCATAACACAAATGACATTGTTTCTATGGCATACTGGCGAAAGTGTCCCGGTGGCGCATTCAGGTGGCCAGACCAGGTGGCGTGTCTAGGTGGCGCGTCCGGGTGGTGCGTCCCGGTGGCGCGTCCCGTCCCGCGTCCTGGTGGGGCGTCCACGTGCAATATACAGTGCAGGAGCAATATATATTGTTCGTTGGTTTACATATCCGAACTGCTGTAGTGTGTTCCACCCCGCTAATCCGCTCCCTCTTCCGCACGTTTCTATCGAAATGTAAATGGAGTGATGTCACACGTTCTAATCTTACAACCGGATTTGCTAATAAAATGGCTATGCCCTGATTTACACAGAGCGCGTGTGGATTTTCTCGCATCCATTAATCATTCGAAGGGGGTTAACAAAACCCTAAGATAAACTGATTCACATTCTTGAGCGTGTGCGTAGTGCTTGTGTAATTAAGTAAATTATTTAGTGAAGATTCATCCCATGTACGCAAGCACTAAAATACAAAACGTGATTACATTATATAAAACAGGCATTGTGTACATGGTCGACGCAAAAGAGACTGATGAGATACTGATAACAAATGTACAAATAAATTAAAACAATAATAATTTAGTTTATATAAATAAGTGCAATTACGTTGTATCGTGTAGTCTTATGTGCTTTATTGTTTAAGGGCGCTGGCGATTGTGTGTATTATATTGTCATTACTAAAAACTATCCTGTTTTTTCTAAAAGTAAACAAGACTGCGATACACGTACATTTTCATACAATTTCTAGTGTATTTCTGGTGGAATGGTGGAAAACAAAGGTATGGATATTTTATTACGTTTGTAGCTTTCAAGTTACGTACATATAACATGCATATCCCTTTAATGTTTTAACTCAAAGTAACGCATCGGGTCAACTGGATAACTCTGATCGAGTTATCCATAGATTAAAGTTATTAAGATAACACGATTTCACAACGTAACTATAATTACCCCGCAGAACTCCCGCAGTGGTATGTTCCTCTCCTCCTTGTTCCGTGCGGTACAGGGGTGAGGGTCAGGTAGAGTATAGTTGAACCACTCTCTGTGTCTCCTCCTTGTTCCGTCCGGTACAGGGGTGAGGGTCAGGTACAGTATAGCTGAACCATTCTCTGTGTCTCCTACTTGTTCCCTGCTGTACAGGGGTGAGGGTCAGGTAGAGTATAGCTGAACCACTCTTTGTGTCTCCTCCTTGTTCCGTGCGGTACAGGGGTGAGGGTCAGGTACAGTATGGCTGAACCACTCTCTGTGTCTTCTCCTTGTTCCATGCTGTACAGGGGTGAGGGTCAGGTATGGTATAGCTGAACCACTGTCTGTGTCTCCTCCGTGTTATCTGCTGTACAGGGGTGAGGGTCAGGTAGAGTATAGCTGAACCACTCTCTGTGTCTCCTACTTGTTCCCTGCTGTAGAGGGGTGAGGGTCAGGTACAGTATAGCTGAACCACTCTCTGTGTCTCCTCCTTATCCCCTGCAGTACAGTGGTGAGGGTCAGGTAGAGTATAGCTGAACCACTCTCTGTGTCTCCTCCTTGTTCTCTGTAGTACAGGGGTGAGGGTCAGGTAGAGTATAGCTGAACCACTCTCTGTGTCTCTTCCTTGTTCCCTGTAGTACAGGGGTGAGGGTCAGGTAGAGTATAGCTGAACCACTCTCTGTGTCTCCTCCTTGTTCCGTGCGGTACAGGGGTGAGGGTCAGGTAGAGTATAGCTGAACCACTCTCTGTGTCTCCTACTTGTTCCCTGCTGTACAGGGGTGAGGGTCAGGTAGAGTATAGTTGAACCACTCTCTGTGTCTCCTCCTTGTTCCGTCCGGTACAGGGGTGAGGGTTAGGTACAGTATAGCTGAACCACTCTCTGTGTCTCCTACTTGTTCCCTGCTGTACAGGGGTGAGGGTCAGGTAGAGTATAGCTGAACCACTCTCTGTGTCTCCTACTTGTTCCCTGCTGTACAGGGGTGATGGTCAGGTACAGTATAGCTGAACCACTCTCTGTGTCTCCTACTTGTTCCCTGTTGTACAGGGGTGAGGGTCAGGTAAAGTATAGCTGAACCACTCTTTGTGTCTCCTCCTTGTTCCGTGCGGTACAGGGGTGAGGGTCAGGTACAGTATAGCTGAACCACTCTCTGTGTCTTCTCCTTGTTCCATGCTGTACAGGGGTGAGGGTCAGGTACAGTATAGCTGAACCACTCTTTGTGTCTCCTCCTTGTTCCCTGCTGTACAGGGGTGAGGGTCAGGTACAGTATAGCTGAACCACTCTCTGTGTCTCCTCTTTGTTCCCTGCAGTACAGGGGTGAGGGTCAGGTATGGTATAGCTGATCCACTCTCTGTGTCTCCTCCTTGTTCCCTGCTGTACAGGGGTGAGGGTCAGGTATGGTATAGCTGATCCACTCTCTGTGTCTCCTCTTTGTTCCCTGCAGTACAGGGGTGAGGGTCAGGTATGGTATAGCTGATCCACTCTCTGTGTCTCCTCCTTGTTCCCTGCAGTACAGGGGTGAGGGTCAGGTATGGTATAGCTGATCCACTCTCTGTGTCTCCTCCTTGTTCCCTGCAGTACAGGGGTGAGGGTCAGGTACAGTATAGCTGAACCACTCTCTGTGTCTTTTCCTTCCATAGGTTTCTGTCCATCGCTCCCTCTCTCCATCTTTCATCCTCCCCTGATGTTCTCATGTCCAGCCTCATGCAGTCCTCCCATCTCAGCTGTGGCCTTCCCCTTTTCCCGTGTCCTTGTTGTTGTTCCGTTTCTGCTCTCTTCGCTGTTTTCCGGCATCCATCCTTGCCAAGTGGCCTGCCCATCTCATCCGGCTAATCAATAATTCTTGTGTTACACTGCATTGCATTCAAACCTCTTTTCTCATGTTATTCTCCTTCTTCTGTCTACCCTCTTTGTTCTTGTTATTCTTCTAACCCTTTCGTTCTCACAAACTTGCGTATACGTATGTATATTTGTGATTTGTATTGGTGTGTGTGCTATGCAGGAGTACTTCGCGAGCAGGTTGTTCGGGCTGGTGTCAGCCCGTCACGGCGGGGGCCGGGTGTCTGTCGACGTCCTCGTGCGAGAACTCAGCGACATCGCCGGAAGTCCCGTCGAAACGAGATTGAAGACGCTCTTCGACGTCTACAACAAAAACGGTAAAATAATTCTTTGGCTCGGCACTGGTTAACGCCCCTCGTATATCGACTAGTGGTATTTTCGTTGTTGTCTCTATACTTTTTGCGGCTGTTGTCAGTCTCGTCGCTCATAAGGGCACACGGTACAGTGCACCGCTACATACTGTGCGTAGCAACGCATAAAATTGCCACAGACACACGCGGGCACACGCATGCATGCATTAATGCACGCACATGCACGCACACACACACACACACACACACACACACACACACACACACACGCACACGCACACACACACACACACACACCGCCCCAGCCGTTAGTTAATCTGCCCTGACATCGGCGGGTCGGTGAGGCGAACCCAGGGCATGGTCTCAAACTCTTCAACTCCGTATTTGTTCACCCTATCTCTTTTTTGTTAGACGCTCAGACAATCATAAACATATCCGATCACAGTAAATTCATGCGGCAGTGCTTATAACAGGAAGTTCAAATAAAGTCTGCCGTACTTCCTTGTGCGTATGACTCTTCTCCGGAAGTTGCCCTTCAAAAGTAAACATTAATGTATTCAATTTATAATATTACTTTGAATATTATTTAATTTAACTTAAACATACATGCATCAAATGTGAATACAATGTAAATTGAAACATCACTATGAATAACAATTGAATTTAAAGTTGCAACAGGAGAGTAACTAATAGGGTTTAATTATTATAATAAACTTTATATACACCTGTAATTACCTACTCATTTCACATATCTAGAGAAAGACCATATTCATGAGTGTTCACAAGGCCTTAAGTCGGTACAAATCAGGAAACTGTGCAATTGATTTGTTCTCATCAATGTTACAATAAATTATGACAAACCTGATATTCACTTCATACTAATGTCTAGTCCTTTATCGGGGTAAACTTTATATTTTGTCGTTGTTATGTGTTACGACGAATATACCATCACTTCGTGAATTTGCTAACCGAGGTAGCAGAGAAGTGAACCTCTCTTTAGAAGTGACATGATTCCGAGAAAAGATGCCGCGACTCGCACGTCTAGCAAGTTTGATGACGTAATCGCTAACGGTTTCGAAGCACGAACGTTGATTTATTCAGAACTAATTCCATGGAATCAACCACTAACACCCATACCTGTCAACTACTACGGTTTAGTCGTAGTATCTACGGTTTTGTTGATAAAATGAAAACTACAGGCATAGTAGGAAAACCGTATGGTTTTACGCTTGTGTTTTGAGATACATTTTTAAACGAATTTATTGCGTTCGTTATATTTTTTTCGGTAAATTCGCCGACCGACACACCCATCAAACTCCCTGATGGTTCGCGTTCTTTTCCGGGCCTGGTAGAATTCCTGTACAATTCGTGCAGTGCCCCGGAACGAGCACTCACCAACGCATTACTTACAGATCCCGTGGGCGCCACGTGTCACAAATAAACGTCTTGTGCACTTGTCCGTACAAACTTGTTTTTATAACGTGCGTCAATGGGCATTTACGTGTAAAGATTTTGGTTTTTACCGATGATATTTATGGATTTCCTCTGCCATGCTTTGTTTGACAGACTTGACAGGTATGCTGACACCTGCTTGATTAAAAGCCACTGAAATAAAAATGCACAGGCATGCAGCTCAGTATGTTGGGGTGGGTGCGTTGGAACTCCCCGCCAAGGTACAATCGTTCCGCGTGAGGGAAAAGAGTGCCGATTGAATGGACGAGTTGGAGGATTTTAGATTGTCTATGATCTTCAATGGTTTGATGAAGTTGGAGGTTTTTACATTGTCTATGATCTTCAATGGTTTGATGAAGTTGGAGGTTTTTACATTGTCTATGATCTTCAATGGTTTGACGAAGTTGGAGGTTTTTACATTGTCTATGATCTTCAATGGTTTGATGAAGTTGGAGGTTTTTACATTGTCTACGATCTTCAATGGTTTGATGAAGTTGGAGGTTTTTACATTGTCTATGATCTTCAATGGTTTGACGAAGTTGGAGGTTTTTACATTGTCTATGATCTTCAATGGTTTGATGAAGTTGGAGGTTTTTACATTGTGTATGAACTTCAATGGTTTGATGAAATTGGAGGTTTTTACATTGTCTATGATCTTCAATGGTTTGATGAAGTTGGAGGTTTTTACATTGTCTATGATCTTCAATGGTTGATGAAGTTGGAGGTTTTTACATTGTCTATGATCTTCAATGGTTTGATGAAGTTGGAGGTTTTTGCATTGTCTATGATCTTCAATGGTTGATGAAGTTGGAGGTTTGTTGAGTCTCAATGGTGTTCTGCTAGAGGTTTTGGTGAGCCTGCAGTCTGCGGTATAACATGACATCACACAGAGATACAGCTGCTTACTACAGCTGTCGGAACCGGGGGGCAGACAATTTTGGTGGAGGGCTGGAGATATGTTCAGCCCCAATACTTCAGCAAGGGGTGCAGCTGTAGGTTTTTGGTGAGCCTCAGTGGGGGTGCAGCTGATGAGTTTTTGTGAGCCTCACCCCTCCCCGGATTCACCACGTTCCGACGCCTATCCTAACACAATGTGAAGCGCAGTGGCGCAATAGTGCAGTGGCGCTGAGGCGCAGTGGCGCTGTGACGCTATGGCATAGTGGCGCAATGGCGCTCTGGCGCAATGACGCTGTGGCGCGGTGGCGCTGCGACGCTCTGGCGCTCTGGTGCAGTGGCCCCCTTCTTGTGAAGTGGCGCAGTGGCGCTCTGGCGCAGTGGCGTTCTGGCGCAGTGGCGCTCTGGTGTAGTGCTGCAGTGCCTAAAGTATCGGACTGTTAATCGAGAAAACCCGGGGTCGAATCCTATGCTGCCATGTCGAACCTTTTACGTTTATTTTACGTTACTCCAGTTCATTCATCTGTATGGATGAGTACCTGGCTATACACAGTGATATATATATATGTGTGTGTGTGTACGAATAATATTTGCGCATTAACCGCAGGGTGGCTGGATGCTTCCCAGTCGAGATGGTGTTTGATTGAAGAGGTCTTCCAGAGAGTCAAGTGTAAAGCGCTTTGCGCAATCGAAAGGACTGACTACTGCGCTATATAAGAACTTACCTTACTTTTACAACGACTCGTCTTTGCTGTAGAGTCGGGCAGCATCGATGCGGCCGAGATGCGGACGATGTTGGCGGCGTGCGTCTCCGCCGGTGTGCTCGGACCGACCGACAACGTGCTCGACACCATCACGCTGTCTCTGTTCGACGATGCCGACAAAGACGGCGACGGAGATATCTCCTTCCCCCAGTTCCGCGATGTCCTGCAGACTCACGCCGAAATACTCGACAACTTCGCCGTCAGGTGAGTGCAACAGTCGCCAGGTGCTGCTGCAGAAGCAGTAGGTGAGTGAACGGGTGACATGATGGGTGGGTGGGTAAACTGGTGGTTAGGTGGGTTTAATCTGGTGAATGGTGAATATAGGTTGGGTGTTTGAATGGTGGATGTAAAGATGAATGAAAGGTGGTTGTACGGAGGGTGAATGGTGGGTGTAAAGATGAATGAAAGGTGGTTGTACGGAGGGTGAATGGTGGGTGTAGGGGTGGTCAAACTACGGATGAATGAACGGTTGGTGTAACGTTGGATTAATGATGTGCGTGTACGTGCGGGTGTGTGTTTGTGCGCGCATGTGTGTGTGTATGCGTGCGTGCGTGCATGTGAACGATGGCGTATGGATGATGAAAACTGGATGTAGTTGAAGACTCCAATAGGTGCTTCGAGAGGATGCTTGGTGTGTGTGTTCCGCTGGTCTATGGGTGGATGAGCGGCGAGGCGTATGGTTCGGTTAGTGCACGTGCGTTTCGGCGATGGATAATCGACGTCCGCATTTTGATTTACCACTCTTTAGAAATATCCCTGTGTAAACCCCTTCCTTCGAATTGCAGTCCAGCCTTCTGGCTGCGAGAATCATCGCAAGCAATGCCGACCGCCGCGATGACATCGTGCGAGCAGACAAGGAGACACTACACCGACCAGCAGATCGGGCGAGTCGTCTTCCTCGTGTTGTACGGCGTCATCAACATCATCTTGTTCACGGTCCACGCCTACACCCACCGAGACACCAATGCCTACATCATCGTCGCTCGCGGCTGTGGCATGTGTCTCAACTTCAACTGCGCCTTTATCATCGTCTTTGTGCTCAGGTGAGGATTTGCGTGCGTCTCATGTGTCAGTTCCATGCGAGACTGTTTTCTAACCGTGACTGTTTTTTTATTTTTAAACACTTGTGTTGGTGCCGTAAAACACAGACAGTTTACACGTATGTGAGTTACTTTTTAAATGGTAATTGCAAATATGCGTGTTGTTATTCGCGAAAGACAGGGTTATATTTACAACTTACCGTGGCTGTCGGTCATGTTCTTCTTCGCGCCAAACAAGATATTTTTAAACGGGCAAAAACTCAACCGATTAAAGGGATCGTATTTATGCTCACTTACAAATATTTCACTGAACTTGAATTATTGCAAACCATTCGAATTGCGGCAATACATAATGCGCTTGGGTGTGTCACTTTGAAAATAGTACCAAACACTTCAGCACGATTTGTAGGGGCAGTTGTACTCGTAGTTCCGCCATAAGAATAACACGTCGCACCATTACCAACGACGCTGATATATCGACCACTATATATATCGTCACCACTATTAGCTCCATTACCATCATCATCGCCATCAATTAACTGTCCGTCTACTGTGTTCTCAGATACGGCGTGACGTTGATGAGGTCGCTGAAGCTGTCGACGTATCTGCCCCTCGACGACAACATCTACTTCCACAAGGTCGTCGGCGTCGTCATCGTCGTGCAGAGCGTCGTCCACACGCTCGCCCACCTCGCCAACCTGTGTGAGTGAAACGACGTCGACGATCAACTTACATACGCACACAACAACATCTCTCGAGTTTCACCGTCATCGCCTTTTGAGAAGAGAAATACAATACAAAAATAGAACAATGAACAACAAGAAAGATCATCATCATCGTCGTCGTCATCATCACCAGTGTTGTCATCAAAACTAACAAACACCGAACAAACAAATAAACACAAATCATGACACAGGAAAATAAAAGAACTCTTACCAAGGATTGTTTAAATAAATGAAGGATCATCTGCTACCGAAGCTGTCCTTATTTTAAGATGTCAAAGATTCGTAATAAGAAAACCCATAGTCCTAACTCGAAATAGGTAGATACAATTGGTATATCATTTATTTAACATACAGCTGACCACATTCGTGTTCGTCGCCTAGACTGATTCAGTAGTCTCAAGTTGTACAATTATCTGACCGTGGACATCTTATTTACCTCACACTACAGATCTGTACACGTCACCGCCGCCGACTTCCGATACGAACGTAACGTCAACGGCAATGACGCCCACCTACTGGGAGTGTCTGTTTACGACTCGCAGCGGCATCGGATGGATCCCCGGCTTTGGCTTCGCCTACCTCTCGGGCGTCTTGCTGTGGGTCCCCCTCCTCGTCATCGTCGTCTTCTCGCTGCCGTGCGTCAGACGGGGCGGACACTTCCGAGTAAGTCATGAAGTCACTTCCATTTGTAATGCGTAGAATTTTGTGTTTTGCCGCATGTAGTTTCTGGAGGCGATTTCATCATTTCACAGAAGTTAACTCGATTATACAAGACGACGAATCAAAATCACAAGCTCCAAATGGAGATTCACAAGTCACACGATAATAACATCGACACATCACCACATCTCCTTGCGACCTTATTCTACTTTGAGAAGTGCATACGCACTCGCACAGGCGCACGCGCGCACACACGCACCCACACGGATCACACAGATGCCCCCTCTGTTCCCGCGCTTATGGGTGTCTTATAGTTTGCAATATTTACGCACTTAAACCTCTAGGTTGTTGATATCTAAATGTGCCGATTACATATCTGTTTGCCCCAAATAATGATACATCCACTTAGTGTGTTGCTTGTTGCGATTTGTACAGCTCTTCTTTTGGACTCACTCCATGTTCGTCGTCTTCTGGGTCCTCACCATTCTTCACGGCCCGATCTTCTGGAAGTTCTTTGTCGTTCCGGGGGCGGTCTACTTACTCGAGCGGATCTACAGAACGCAACTCGTCAAGCATGCCAAATACGGCAGCATCCACATTACAGAGACGAATCTGCTTCCTTCGAAGGTGTGTCGCCCACATTCACGCGAAAGTGATACACGTAGTCAGACGTTTACATAGGTAAGCGTCGGGCTGCAAACAAATGTTTCACGTGATATATTAAATACGCACTGGGACTTACTTAAGCCCCATTTAACTACTTCAACATTTTGCTTTATTCCGTATATCAACTAAATACAATAAACCATCTACGAAGACAAGCGTCAGTTACGCCTTCGATACGGTGAAAACTATCGCTAGGAACTTAAAGGGAAACATGTGGGTAGAAATATGTACAACTTCCGTGTTCAGACCCAAAACAATACAAGATTTAACAAGATTGCCATCCAGAGAATTAACTCTAGGTGGCAGGTGGACAAGAAAGCCCTTTGGCTTATCGAGAGTCCAACCATTTTATCTATGTGTATCCCGCCCTTCTGAGGTATGTGTCCATTTTATTTTTAAACATATTCACGCTACTAGCACCCACACAATCAGCAGATAATCTGTTCCATTCATTTACAGTCCTTTGTGAAAATTAGAACTTTCTTATATCTAATCTATACTACTCCTTTGCTAATGTAATTTCATGTCCTCTAGTCCTTCTATCTTTCTTAACTGAGAACAAATATTTCTATCAATATTTTCATAACCAATCATTATTTAAACACTTCTATCTGATCTCCTCTCAATCTCCTGGTCTCTAGTGTTGTTAAACCACATTCTTTTAGGCGAATTTCGTAACTAAGATCCCTCAGTTTTGGTATCATTTTAGTCGCTCTCCTCTGTACTCTTTCTAGCATATCTATGTCCTTCTTGCGATATGGCCTCCACGCTTGTATCTAATATTCTAATTGAGGCCTCACTATTGTTTTGTACAGCGGTATTATTAGTTCTTTTTCCTTATACGCTATATTTCACCTAATTAATCCAAGGATTTGATTTCCCTTTGAAGCTGCAATTCCGCACTGCTCTGAAACCTTCATATCATCACTAATGGTTAACCCTAAGTCCTTTTCTTGTAGAGTAGTACTTAGTACAGTACCCCCCATTGTATATTCTACATCTTCGTTCCAAATACCTGTGTGGAGGCATTTACATTTCCCAAAATTGAACAACATTTGCCACTTTTCAGACCATTTGATCAAGATCATCTTGTAAATGCTGTCTATCTCCATCACTTTTAATCCTTATAAACACTTTTGTATCATCCGCAAATGTCAACACCTTGCTTGTTATATCATCATCCAAATCGTTGATATATATTAAGAATAATATAGGTCCTAGTACTGGTCCCTGTGGTATCCTACTCAATACCGATTTCCAGTTTGAAGCCTCCCCATCAACTACTACACGTTTTCTGTCAATCAGCAATTTTTCTATCCAGTTTATTATACCATTCCCTATGCCATGGGCCTTTAGTTTAAGCAGTAATCTTTGATGTGGTACTTTGTCGAAAGATTTTTGAAAATCTAAGTAGATGATATCTACTGGTGATCCCTCATCTACCCACTTAGTGATGTCTTCTAAAAACCATAACATATTTATTAAGCATGACCTCGCTTTTAGAAACCCATGTTGAGACGGGTTTAATAAGTTATATTTGTTGATAGATTAGGTAGAATGGGCGTATTGTAGAAACATAACTTTATTTACAACGGAACAATGTATTAAACGTCACTTAGCTGGCATGCCACTACGCGAAGGGCCGACACATGACTTGCGGTGTCGCACGCCAGATGTGTGTCTATAAACTGTCTAACGTAATTAATATGACATATTGTAGTCCGCGTAATGTCAACATCCCCTTTTCTCTATGAACGTTTACAAGTCCATGACATAGTCCTTTGTCCACGAGGGCGGTTCCCTGTTTCGTCTTGGTCTGACTTCTGGAGCTCGCGCCTCGACCCTCATCACGGGTTGCGGAAGGATCCTCCTGTTGTTTCGGCAATGTTGAAGTACTGCGATCTTCTTCAGCCTCGAGTTGCGCGTCAAGTTGTTCACCGTTAATTTGTGGTGTTGTGCGTTTCCGAATGTGGACACGATTTCTTCGATATGGCTGGCCACCCAAATTATGGTGTACGATCTGTCGTCCAGTGTCTCTTCGATCATCCCTGGCTTCCACGTAGCTTCCGGTGATTGCTTGTAGAAGACCTGCTGGCCCGCTGCCAGTTTCTCCAAGTTTCGAGCTGTCTTGTCATGATACTTCTTGATGGTTCTTCTTCTTCCATCTATCTTCTTTTTTATTGTCTCATTTTCGTCTGCGATATGGCCGCTGGGTATCAATGAACGTGATGGTCTTCCAAATACGATCTCAGCAGGGGAACTGCCTGTGGTCTGCTTGGGCGTATTTCGTAGCTCCAGCAAGGCCAAGTGTACGTCTCCACTGCAAGCCATCGCTTTACTCAGTGTTTGCTTTGCTGTTTTGACCGCAGCTTCAGCTCTTCCATTTGATCTCGGATACATGCGCGATGATGTTTTATGATCAATTTTCCACTTGTGTGCGAATACCGCGAATTCTCTCGATGAGAACTGTGGTCCATTGTCGCTGATTAATTGTGACGGAATCCCGTATCTCGCGAAATGCGGCTTCAGTTTGCATATGACTTGGCTGGTCGTCGTTGTGGACATCTTGTCGACTTCAAAGAAACCCGAGAGGTAGTCTACCATCACCAGATAGTCCACGCCGTCTATTTCAAATAAGTCTACCCCGACTTTAGCCCAGGGTCGGTTGCCGTCATTGTGTGTGATCAGTGGTTCTTTCTGCTGTCTCGGTTTTGAGTATTGGCAAATGTCACAGCCATCGACAAGTTGTTTGATCTCAGATGACATTCTTGGCCAGAAAATGGTGTTTCGCGCACGTGCCATCATGCTGTCATAGCCCATGTGTGCCGCATGTAACCTCCGTTTCATTTCTGGTCGCAGCGCCTTTGGAATGACGATCCTTTGTCCTTTGAGGATCACGCCGCGTTCATGCGTCAGTGTGTCGCGTACATCGAAATATGGTGTTACTTCATGAGGAATGTTCTCCTTGCTGTCGGGCCATCCATTTTTGATCACATTTAGTAGTTTCTCCATGCCCTCGTCTGTCTGTGTAGTTTGCGATACTTCTTGAATTACCTTGTCAGGGATCTCAGAAAGGGCATCGATAGTTAGAGACCTCACTTAAGTCTCTGGCACTTCTAGGTAGGTTCGGCTGAGCGTGTCGGCTATGACTAACTTTGGTCCTTCCAAGTACTGGAAATCGATGTCGTACCGGTGAAGTCTCATGATTAATACCTGCAGTCGTCTTTGTGCTTGGCTTAAGGGTTTCTTCAGGATCGCTGATAGTGGTTTGTGATCGTTTTGGATGACGACCTTGTGTCCAAACGTGTATTGGTCAAAACGTTCGAGACCAAATTCAAGAGACAGCAGTTCCTTCTCGATTTGTGCCCACTTATGCTGTCTGTGTGAGAGATCTGGAGGCAAATTCAAGCGGCCTTCCATCCTGCATTAATGCTGCACCCAAACCGTCTTGACTGCTGTCGACTTGTAGTTCAAGTTCTTTGTCTGCATCAAAGTAGGCTAGCATTGGGGTCGTTGCGATCTGCTCTTTCACTGTCTTGAATGCGACGTCACAGCGCGTGGGCCAGTCCCATTCATTTCCTGCTATCGTCAACGCCCGTATCGGTTCCAGTTCTGTTGACAAATCTGGGATGAACCTTGCTAGATATAGCAACATGCCGCAGAAGCGTCTCACCCCGTGAATGTCTGTGGGTGCTGGCATCGCCGAGATCGCCTTCACCTTGTTCTCGTCGACCAGGATGCCCTCGGTGGTGATCTTGTGGCCCATAAATACCACGCTGTCTCGCTTAAACTCCGCCTTTGCGTCGTTCAATTTGATCTTCGTTTCAGTGCATCTTTGTTTCAGTCTCTTCAGGTTGTCGTCGTGGTCACGTTCAGCCGCCATCTTTGTGTCGCCGCATCCGATCACGACGATGTCATCAGCAACGCAGATTACGCCTTTCAGGTCTACAAGTGCTTCGTTCAACTTATTCTGGAATATTTCGCTACTGACTTTAAGGCCAAACGGCAGTCGGGCCCAACGGAAACGGCCGTAAGGAGTGATCATCGAAGTCGACATGCTGGATGCTGCGTCGAGTTCAACATGTCAGAATGCTTCTTGTACATCTAGCTTGCTGAAGATCTTACTCTTGTTTAGACTGGGAAGCACGTCATCCAATGTTGTCAATTTGTAGTGCTTAAGACTTCATTAAGTGGCTGTAGGTCAATGCACAACCTTCACTTGCCATTTTGTTTCTGGACCACCGCCATTTGGGAGACCCACTCTGTTGGCTCATCGACAGGAATTAGCACACCCCGCTCCACTAACGTGTCCAGTTCAGTCTTCACTGTTTTTTGTAGAGCGAGTGGCATTCTCCTGCATGGAAGCACTTTCGGTTGGACGTTTGGGTCGGTCTTGAGCGTTGCTACGCCCAGATGGCCCAGTTCGTTGCTGATATTTACTCATCATGCACCGTCAACAGTCCCATGGATTGCACTGTGGTTGCTCCCATTAGACATGTTAGGCTGTTTGTCACCACCACGAAGTCAACATTCTCCGCATATACAGTTATTGGATTTGTCGTCAGAAGTGTCACTGTGCCTTTTGGGGTCATGTTTGTCCCATTCCACATCACCAGTTTTTCTGTCGTCTTTTTCACTTGGTCTTTTCGGACGAACTTCTGGTTGACAGTGTTGATGTCTGCCCCTGTATTCAGTTGGAAACGAACACCACAGCCGTTGATCTGCATCAACGTTGTAATTCGTTTGTGAAGCTTGTCGCCTCTCACTCCAAATGCTACACCATGTGCTTGCAACCAGCTGTCATCATCGTCTTCTGAGGCATACGCGTCTGCTACGCAGTTCACTTTCTTCCTGCACTTCGCCTTGAAGTGGTTCATCCTATGGCAACGCGCGCACGTCTTTCCCCAGGCTGGGTATTTTGATTTATTTGGTTCGTGCGTATACCTGCAGTACTGACATTCCTTCCTCCTCATAACTTCCTTTTCTCTCTTGTCTTGAGTCGTTGCTAGCTTAGGTGGAGGCTTACTGCTAGTGCTACGCACTTTCTCGATGAGCTGTTCTGGGTTCATTTCTTGGACCTGTTTTTGAGTCATTTCAAAAGCTCTGCAAATTTCTATGGCTCTTTCTAGGCCCAGTTTGCTCTCACAAAGGAGTAGTTCTTGCCACTTCTCCCGTGCAGAAAACACAATCTTGTCTCTCAGCGTTCTGTCTTTGTCATTTTATTCGCATAGTTCAGCCATGGTGCGCAATTCCGTTAGAAATACGTCAAACGGCTCACGCCATTCTGTATTCCAAAAATGGAACGAGTTGACTACCACATTCCCCTTTGGGGCGCAGTACTCCTCCAACTTCTCCATGACTTTGTTCGGAAGATCTTTATCACATTCATTTGTCCATGTGAATTGGTCATATATGCGAATTCAAAATTATCGCCGTTTGTATTGTTGCCGATTTTGTAACTTTTTCTGTTGCCGCCATGTACACCTGGAGTTCTCGCTTCCATCTCTTAAACGATTCTGCCAGATTCGCGTCATGAATATCGAGCTTTGGTGGGGCGTGAAACGGCAATTTGGCCATTTCCTGCCAGCTAGTTCCAATCAAATTCAATGACAACACGTCGTTTATTCGGTACTTTTGCAGTTTAGGCCCGCACCTCGAGAAAACCATGATAATAGTCACCTACAGTCACCAAACTTCACATCATATATCTACAACACTTATTCTACACATATACATTTGTCACGTGATCAAACAATTAAATTTACTGACTTATTGATCAAAATATTCGCTTGTTTTTGAGTGTATTCATTAGTTCCACCGTAAACTCCGGCAGGTGGCGAAACTTTATGGTTGCCTTCAGCCTATCCCCATGTCTGAAGTCAACCATAAAGTGACGCCACCTACCGGAGTTTCCGGTGGAACTAATGAATATACGCAAAAACGAGTGAATTTCTTGTACATTTTGATCGATAAGACAGTAAAAAAAAAAAAAATTATTACGTAATAATTATGTATGTGTAGAATACGTGTTGTAGATATATGATGTGAAGTTTGGTGACTGCAGGTGAGCGTTTTCATGTTCTTTTCGAGGTGCGGGCCTAAACTGCAAAAGTACCGTTTATTCTGCCATAAACTGTCCAGTTTCGTTCGTTTTTGTTTGATTTTGCATATCTTAGGCGTCTACGGTTCGATTACGTTGCCACCATGTTGATAGATTAGGTAGAATGGGCGTATTGTAGAAACAGAACTTTATTTAGAACGGAACAATGTATTAAACATCACTTAGCTGGCATGCCACTACGCGAAGGGGCGACACATGACTTGCGGTGTCGCACGCCAGATGTGTGTCTATAAACTGTCTAACGTAATTAATATGACATATTGTAGTCCGCGTAATGTCAACAATGTTTAAAAACAAAATCCACCATGTGATCTTTAATTAGTCTTTCTATTAATTTGCAAATCACTGATGTTAAACTCACTGGTCTATAGTTCTCTGACTTGTTTCTCGAACCTTTTTTAAATAACGGTATAATGTTTGCCTCTTTCCATTCTAAAGGAACCACCCCCCTCTTCTAATGACAAATTGAAAACTGTAGCAAGCGGTACGCTAATTTGTTCTACAAATTCCAATAGTAGTTTGGGCGGAATCCCATCCACTCCAGGTGATTTATTATTCTTCATAGCCCTTATTTTCTTAGCTACCTTTTTCGGGGTTACAACTAACTGTCCTAAATAGTATGAATCTGCCCCTTTGAACTTAGCCTCTGGTACTAGCAGTGAACTGATATCTTCCCTGGTAAACACTGAACTAAAATACTCGTTCAGGTCTTCTGCCATTAAGAATCCCTCTGATATTATATTTCCAACATTATCTTCTAGAGGACCGACCTTATCCTGAACTTTCTGTTTGCTTCGAACATACGCATAAAAACTCTTGCTGTCATGTTTTATATTACTAGCTAATTTTTGTTCATAGCTTCTCTTTGAATTTGTAATTGCAGCTGTAACTTGGTTAAGTGCTTCTTTATAACTGCTGTAGTCTTCATCATTTCCAGTACATCTATATGACTTCCACATCATTTGTTCATACTTAATTTTTCTAATGGCTTATTTCGATAAGTGTGTCTTTTTGGACCGTTTCCCTTGTTTTTTGAAGGGTACAAATTTATTGACTATGCACTTAATTTCACTCTTTAAGATATTCCAGCAATCTGTTGCTGTCTTACGGCGCATCAAAATGGCAATACGTAAAAAAAGTAACTGTTACTTGGCAGTGATCAATACCTGTTACAAAATCAACGCTCTTTATTGAACACAAAGTTTAGCCTGATGAAAAAATCAGCGAAATAATTGTATATGCGTTTTATTATCTAACGCAAATTATAGAGATGGCCTGTCAACACAACCGTTAAGTTCTTATCATCTTTAGAATATCGCGCAGTGTTCTTGTGTTATATATATATTGTTCTTTTGTAATATTTGTTTTTGCTTTCTAGGTAACACACCTGGTGATCGAGAAACCAGACAACTTCCACCATCTGCCTGGTGACTACGTCTACGTGAATATTCCGATGATCACGGAGTATGAGTGGCATCCCTTCACCATCAGTAGCTCTCCAGAACTGCCAGGTTCGTCCAACTTCGTCCACTTGTTGCGACCGAAATTCTTGACATTGCCCAATTTGAATAATTGTACAGTTTGAATGCAGGCATTTAACAAATAAAATATTATTTCTTAAAACTGTGATATTACGAAAGAATGAACACGATTTTGTTGTCTAAAGTAGAGTGTAGACTAGTTAGAACCTAGTCTCGGCCTGTAGCTGATATGTCCGATTTATAAAACCAACGCGTGTCCTTAATGTCTAAATTATGGAATTGACATAACATCGTGTGACTAGTCTCAGCAAGTTTCATGTCTGACTTATTCAGCCGACGTGTAGCTGTTATGTATAATTTCTTCAAACATTATGTAGTTTTTGTGTTTGACTTATTCGACGGATGTGCAGATTAATTGATGTAATCTATTCAAAGGACGTGTAACGTTTATCTCCGGCTTATTCAGCCGACGTATATCTCGAGTCTGTGACTTATTCAACCTACATAAATATATTATATCAGACGTTTTCAATTAACCAACTCTGACTATCATGATTTAACTATTCTGATGCAGACCACCTTTGGCTCCACATCCGCTCGCTGGGCACATGGACGAACAAGCTGTACAACTTCTGTTGCCAGTATAAACCACTCGACTGTAACCATACCAAAGGCGACACAATCCACGCTCTTTCAGGAGCACACGCAAACGATGCAAAGATCGACATGCATGTGAACGGTGAGATTGTTTTACTAGCGTGTGCATAATTTACATATCCACCACGTGACCTAGCAACAAGGTCCGTCAAATCTTCAAAATAAATGTTTAACACTAGATCCGTCAATTATTGCTTATGCACTGATGGTCGTTACGAGCATAGTAGCATTCTTGGTATGATAACAAAGCTATAGGGCCTGTAAATATGTTACGATACACGGCGAGATTCCGCGCGAGTAGCGCCGACTGGCAACGTGCATAATTATTGCCCACTGATTTTAGCATTGCGATCGAAGCCAGGAAACATTTGTTGACGTCTACTTTATCGGTTTATTATAGCTTTATTAATTGTGTTATGTCGTTGTCACTTCAGTTTTATATGAACTATACAACAGGGAAATTAAAAATGCAGAGAAAGAGCCACGCAGCAGTCGACGTCGGTCAAATACTGAAATTTGTTTTTGATCCCGATTTTTTTCTCTCGTGTAAATGAAATATATAATAATATTTAGTTAATGTAACAAGAACCAGTACATATTAAAATATGAAATATAACATATGGATTACATAGCACGGTTAACAAGTAAGAAATGGGAGTTAAAACGAGATAGAGACTACAACGGATTATCGCTTGTCATAAAAACCGCGAATGTTAAAATGTTATAAGTTGTTATTCGGTAACCATTTATATCTGAAAAGTTGCCTAAATGCGCACAATCACCAAAAAGTATGCATTAGTTCAATAACATGTCCCACTGCTTCAACGTGAGATAATCTGTCGGAAACCGGAAAAAAAGAACACGATTTGGAAAAACTCCGATGATTACAACCAAAAACTAAATATATCCCCATTATTTAAACTGGCGTAAATGGAATCGATGTGGCCAGGTGAGTCCAGATCAAAAATGAGGCGCGAGACTTACAGGCCCTATTACACACACACACACACACACACACACACACACACACACACACACACACACACACACACACACACACACACACACACACACACACACACACACACACACATATATATATATAACTTTATACTTTTGAGTTGGTTGGTGTGGACCGTTCTCGGGTACAAACCGTTTTTAGCTGTGTCCCATCATTTGTATTGTTGGGGCACACGAACAGAACTTTCTGTGTGCTAAGAAAATATATTGTTTTCAATACTAATTCAAATCATTACATGAAAACAATTAATCAATTATTAAATACGTGAGGTATTATTACTCTAAACGTATATGACACTGTTGAAAACTCATGTTGTCATACTTTTCGAAGTATCAAAGGAGACACGAACCCAGTGACGTAGTTTGGGGGTACTGGGCCATGGATCCCTTATGGTTTGGTATGCGCATTTTGATACACCTAACTTGTAGTCACGGTAGTCGCTGACTCACGACAACACACGGTGCCTTGCGTTAAATATTAAAGTTACGTTTGTCATATGAAGATTTAAAACATGCCCTTTACGTTTCTCTCTTTTGTTTATACCTACCTAGGCATTCTTTCTCCGCAGGACATACGACAGCATACGAACGTGAGACTATTACCTTCACGAAATATCGCAGCATAAAAGGCTCTGTGAAGGTGCGTCTTATAGAGGGGAATTAGGCGATTTAGAGGGTAACACTGCGTGGCTAAAGTTACGATTACTGCCCAATGTATTCCAGTCTCCGTTGTTTCCTAATTCCTTGGATATTATCAAAACAGTATTCTGTTTGAAACCCTTGAAAAACAGCTAAGTTTGACCAACGTTTTTATTAAGTACGCGTCCTTGACGTAACATAGTATACCTATTTTGTCTTGTATAGTTAAATACGATAACGTATTGCGTATCACTGTTGAGCAGCATATCTCTAACTGCATGTTATGCCAATCCAGAGGCGGTCGACTGTAGCGTCAGAAGGTTTGACATCTGTCGAAAAAGGTGACGCTGTAGTCGCAACCGGCAAAGCAGAAAGTCAGGTACGCTGACGAGCTGCGCGTTGTGTTATGCGTCATGCTGGTGATAACTTTGTTATTTTTATGTTCCAGCATCATTTAAAATAGTCGGTGTATTCGCGCACTCACACACGCACGTGCGTACTCACGCATACACGTACGCGCGCGCGCACGCACAAGCACACACAAACACATATGCGCGCACGCGCGCGCACACACACACACAGTCTCTCTCACACACACAAACACACACACACTCTCTCTCTCTTTCTTACAAACACATACCTGCGCGCGCACATACACACACGCACACGCGAACACGCACACGCACATGCACACGCACATGCACACGCACACACACACACACACACACACACACACACACCATCCCTCTTGATCATGCATGCATTGCCATTACAGTTGTATCTCGAAACCGCAACAGCTACACTTTTGAAATATTCACACTTAATTACCACCTTTTTATTTAGAAAAACACGGGTCATTAAATATTTTCCCTGTTAATCACTGGTATTGCTTATGATCATATTTCACACTTGATGTGTATTTGCAGCCGTTCCAAAGATCCGACCACAGAGTCTCGTTCCGAGAAGAAATCGTCGAATGCATGTCGAAGAAAGTCCACATACCCGTGAGGAAAAATAATTCATTTGATCACAGGGCTGTTTCCAATGACGATGCGCCTGGAGTCATTATATGACTTTCATATGCACATGGTCGTTGCCATTGCTTGTCACCAACACGTGTAATATGTCACATTGGAAGAAACTAATTAGGCATGCTATATAGTGTCTACCCGAATTATATCAAGAATGTGATCAAAAAGTATTCCCAAACGTTTGCATTGCTCAATGTTGTTTGCAACAATAAACTCAACATTTCTCTCCGTTTAAGTATGTAGGACTATTTTGCTTTTTAATAGACACCCAGTCAAACAGCGAGATTAGGTAGTCGGTTATCATATATGACTGCCACAATCAACTATTAGAATATTCACATGAATTTATAATTTCTTAAATTTTTATAATAGCTAGTTTACATAACACATAATGTTTACATAATAAATACCTAATGATTAGTTTCCTAAAGTAAGGTTTGTAAGTTGTAGTTATGGCCACGTGTCATAAGGGCCTACTATAAACCTACTTTTCGGATGTATTAGTGGCTATACACGTCGTATGGACGTACTTTAGGTGTTCGTTGACAGTTGTTTTCGTGCCTACTTTGTGGAGTTAAATGGTGCAGTGTCTAGAGCATTGAACTATCAATCGAGAGAACCCGGGTACGAATCATGTGCTGCCTTGTCGAACCAAGGGCAAGTTTGTTCACCCTACGTTGCTCCAGTTCACTCATCTGTATGAATGAGTACGAATAGTTTTCGCGCATTAATTACTACGTGGTTGAATGCTTCACAGAGTAGTCGAGATGCTGTTCGATTGAACAGGTCTGTTAGAGAGTAAAGTAAAAACGCTTTGCGCAATCCTAGTGACTGGATACTGCGCTATATCAGAATTTACCTTTTTCCTTTAGATCTACATTGACGGTCCGTTCGGCACGTCGACTCGGGAGATATTCGACGCCGAGCACGCCGTGCTGATCGGCGGCGGCGTCGGCATAACGCCGTACGCCTCCATCCTCCAAAGCATCATGTTCCGCTACCTGACGATGAAGAGAACGTGCGGCAAGTGTGAGCACGTCTGGTACGAGGACATGCCGCGAGAACTGATGAAAGTGAAGAAGGTACGTCGTTTAGCGCCTGCGTTGGATGTATATGGGGCAGAGTACGACATCCACTTGACAGTTCCCCCAACGTTCACTATCTGTCGAACTTGTTTGATGTACACGTTTAGAGAACCGATGTTCAAATGCTTACATATCTCATAATACAAGCATCTATTAATACTACCCTTACACCAAACAGCATAACTAGAATAGAAGGAAATAATACAAAATGGGGATGTAAAATATGCCGTGATTAGGCAGTGTGTCCAGACTAGTAGGAAGTGACGTGAGATGATAGCCTTAACTACTCCGGGACCAGACAGTGTAACCACCTACTCCGAGACCAGACAGTGTAACCACCTACTTCGGGACCAGACAATGTAACCACCTACTCCGGGACCAGACAGTGTAATCATGTACTCCGGGACCAGACAGTGTAACCACCTACTCCGGGACCAGACATTGTAACCACCTACTCCGGAACCAGACAGTGTAACCACCTACTCCGGGACCAGACAGTGTAACCACCTACTTCGGGACCAGACAGTGTAACCACCTACTCCGGGATCAGACAGTGTAATCATGTACTCCGGGACCAGACAGTGTAACCACCTACTCCGGGACCAGACAGTGTAACCACCTACTCCGGAACCAGACAGTGTAACCACCTACTCCGGGACCAGACAGTGTAACGACGTACTCCTAACCGTCTTCTTCTCACCATCTCCTCTCGCGTCTTCCACTGCAGGTGGACTTCATATGGGTGAATCGTGACCAGAAGTCGTTCGAGTGGTTTGTCAGCTTGCTCGCTCAACTCGAGATGATACAGGTATGGTCGTCGTTTCATAGTGTTGTCATTTTATGTTCACCTGTGTATCTTAATTTCTTTCGGTGCTGTAAGCGGCTGTTCTCTAACCTTGTGTTGTTGTTGTTGTTCTCTAGCCTTCTGCTGTTGCTGTTGTTCTCTAACCTTGTGTTGTTGTTATTGTTCTCTACCCTTGTGTTCTTGTTGTTGTTCTCTAACCTTGTGTTGTTGTTATTGTTGTTCTCTAGCCTTGTGCTGTTGCTGTTGTTCTCTACCCTTGTGTTGTTGTTGTTGTTGTTCTCTACCCTTGTGTTGTTGTTGTTCTCTAACCTTGTGTTATTGTTATTGTTCTCTAACCTTGTGTTGTTGCTGTTGTTCTCTAACCTTGTGTTGTTGTTCTCTAACCTTGTGTTGTTGCTGTTGTTCTATAACATTAAGTAGTTGTTGTTGTTCTCTAACCTTGCGTTGTTGTTGTTGTTCTCTAACCTCGTGTTGTTGTTCTCTAACCTTGTGTTGTTGCAGTTGTTCTCTAACCTTGCGTTGTTGTTGTTGTTCTCTAACCTTGTGATGTTGCTGTTGTTGTTCTCTACCCTTGAATCGTTGCTGTTGGTCTCTACCCTTGTATTGTTGTTGTTCTCTACCCTTGTCTTGTTGCTGTCGTTTCCCACAGACGCAGCCTGGGTCGCTGGGTCGCATCCTCGACGTGCATCTGTACATGACGGCGGCCAAGTCAACGACTGACCTGCGCGGTCTCTCGCTGCAGATAGCCCTCGAGACGATGCAGAAGAGACAGAGAGACACGATCAAAGGCCTCAAAACGAACGTTCAGCCCGGCCGGCCGGATTGGGACGCGGTACGTATGTAGCACGTTAGTCTCCTCTTTGTCCCCGTTGTCCGTGTGGAGGCTGGGCACTATTGGTTGTCCGCGATGTTTTTTGTTTTTTCTTCTCCATTCCTTGATCAGGCAGTCGTCTCCACTCCTCCATCTATAGCCCTAGTACTCAACACCATCAAAATCGTGCTAAATCTCTCTGTACACAATCCTCCCATCTCATGCATTGTCGTCCTCATCTCCGTTTAGTCTCCTCTCTAAGGGCATCCGTTCTTCTCCTTCTGCCGTCCTCTCTAAGGGCATCCAATCTTCTCCATCTGCCCTCCTTTCTAAGGCCATCCACTCTTCTCCCTCTGCCCTCCTCTCTAAGGGCATCCACTCTTCTCCCTCTGCCCTCCCCTCTAAGGGCATGCACTCTTCTCCCTCTCCCCTCCTCTCTCAGGGCATCCACTCTTCTCCCTCTGCCCTCCTCCCTAAGGGCATCCACTCTTCTCCCTCTGCCCTCTTTTCTAAGGGCATCCACCTCTTCTCCCTCTGCCCTCCTCTCTAAGGGCATCCGCTCTTCTCCTTATAACCTCCTCTCTAAGGGCACCACTCTTTTCCTTCTAGCCTTCTCTCTAAGGGCATCCATTCTTCTTCTTCTAACCTCCTCTCTAGGGGAATCCACTCTTTTAATTGTAGCCTTCTCTCTAAGGGCATCGATTCATCTCCTTCTCCCCTCCTCTCTAAAGGCATCCGCTCTTCTCCTTCTAGCCTCTTCTCTAAACGAATAGAACTTGCTGCTCTGATTATCTGAAGAGTCAAACTGACAACCCCGTGATGCAGAAAATGTGCACTTCCATTGTTGTTACTTTTCAATGGTGTTATTCTCCTTATCCGTAACCGATAAACGGTTGATGCCATTGTTGGATACGCATCATCTCTAAAATAGGTCGATATACAAATGTATTTTAAAAGCAAACGATGACGCCAGATACGTTTAATAAAAAATAAAAAAAATAAAAAAGATGTCTTGTTAATCATAATGTTCATCGGTGCTATTATTAAGACCCGCTTGTTTAACATATATGTATTGTCGTCTATGATTCGTCACAATGCGCACATAATGATGCAATGTCATATCTGCATTAGTCGAACTTCTATTGTAGATATTCCAGGGTTTCGCCGCACAGAACGTCGGCAAGGTGAAGGTGTTTGCTTGTGGACCTTCAGCCATGATGACCGCCCTCCGACAAAGTTCGCAGCGCTACCATTTCAGTTTCTGCAAAGAGCACTTCTGAAACTCGGCAAAGATCCAGCAACAGTAGCTTCAGTTGGCTATCTCTATTATGTTCTGCGCTAAAACTGTGGCTAGAACCATATCTGATTTTATCAATCGAACGCACACTCAAAACTGGCGTGGCGTGTATTTGTGTAGAATATTCAAGACACTGGATGTTACTTAGCTAATATTTACCATTATATTAATACGTTATATATGTACAATTGCAGTATATGTGTGATACTCTGGGAGGATTGTTCGGCTTAGGACTGAATTCAGTCCCAATGTGTCTGCTTGTGTCTTCCTACATAAGTCGTAACGCGTTGAATAATTGCACAGAATCAGACAAGGTTCATGGAAACAGTTCGATTGCGCTATAAATGTTGCACTTTATTTTAAATAAATACCTATTTTTCTATTTGTCATACACGTTATATGCCACTTCGTCAACGTCGTTCTAACTCACAGCGCCGCGTTAAGTACCGCGAAAACTGGCGACGGTTGTGTGAAAAATCTCTCATATTTATCCAGGTCCGACAGTGTGAAAAACCTATGATATTTGTGTTATTTTAGGTACTAGGAAGGTGTATTACAATTGTAACTCTGATTCGAGAAAACGAGCCATAAAGATAATAATAGTATGTAATGTACAGATAATATTAGATACATGATGTTGAATAAAATATCGACGATCAAAAATATGTATTTCAAAGATCATGATTGTACTTGGATGATATTTGAAATAGGTCATCTGTGCTTGGTCGGTAACCACTGTACATAGAATCAACACAATCGTGGGGGTACGTCAGCAATATTCCGTCCTTTCTTCCGCAAAAGCCTATGTTCTCCGTATAGATTTGCGTGGATGATCCAACAGCGGGGTGGTGCTGAAGTTCTGGTTCTCAGCTGCCCCAATATTAATTTCGTTTCCGCGCCAGTGCACCCGAAATAAGGAGGCATCGAAATCACCTCAGTCTGTACAATGAACTTGCCTGATCAACACAAGGGTCTCAAATCGGAAAACAGTAATTCGTTAACTATTTATAGTTTTGTCGTTGTCGTTGTCGTGGATACAGCATTGTTCTTATTCTCTCACCATAAATGAAAATATCACGTGTCGTACGTTTGTCAACAATCACGTGGGTTGTTATATGATGCAAATAGTATGCACTAGAGGTGCCACTTGTTATTTCCGGTAGTCTTAGTTGATTTAAAATAGTTTCATTAATTCTCAGTCAAACAAACGTAAGCTTACAGGTTAGCTCAAACGACCGCCTGAATAGATAGGAAGGAGACAGGCGTTGTGCAAATGACTCTTGCTCTGAAGAATTCGTCAGATGTGCAGAACGGTTCACTAGTGAAACATGAAGTATATAATATCCTTAATCCAATTACATATGAGAACAGTAAAATAGGCAGCTTGTTGCGATTCCACTAACGTGACCCTGCTACCAACACTCTACTCACCAGGCTGCCAGATTCCACTGACGTGACCCTGCTACCAACACTCTACTCACCAGGCTGCCAGATTCCACTGACGTGACCCTGCTACCAACACTCCATTCACCAGGCTGCCAGATTCCACTAACGTGACCCTGCTACCAACACTCTACTCACCAGGCTGCCAGATTCCACTGACGTGACCCTGCTACCAACACTCTACTCACCAGGCTGCCAGATTCCACTGACGTGACCCTGCTACCAACACTCCACTCACCAGGCTGCCAGATTCCACTGACGTGACCCTGCTACCAACACTCTACTCACCAGGCTGCCAGATTCCACTGACGTGACCCTGCTACCAACACTCTACTCTACAACAGCGTTAAACTACATCAATTTTTAGACAACTAAAAAATCACCACACGTACTCTTTGCGAAGTGTGTGTGTGTGTGTGTGTGTGTGTGTGTGTGTGTGTGTGTGTGTGTGTGTGTGTGTGTGGGGTAGAGTGCGTGCGTGGGTGCGTGCTTGCGTTTGCGTGTGCGTGAGTGTGTGTGTGAAGGTGTGAGTGTCGGTCTCGGTGTGGGTGTGAGTGTGAGGGTGTGGGTGTGGGTGTGAGTGTGTGGGTGAGGGTGTGGGTGTGAGGGTGTGGGTGTGGTTGATGGTGAGGGAGTGAGAGTGTGAGTTTTAGTGTGAGGGTGTGAGTGAGGATTTGGATGTGAGGGTGTGAATGTGGGTGTGAGGGTGTGGGTGAGGGTGTAAAGGTGTGGGTGTGGGTGTGGGTGAGGGTGAGGATGTGAGGGTGTGGGTGTGGGTTTGAGTGTGAGGGTGTGGGCTAGGGTGTGGGTGTGGATGTGAGGGTGTGAGTGGTGTGGGTGTGCGGGTGAGGGTGTGGGTGTGAGGGTGTGGGTGTGGGTTTGAGTGTGAGGGTGTGAGTGTCGGTCTGGGTGTGGGTGTGTGTCTGTGTGCGTGCGTGCGTGCATGCGCGTGTGCATGTAAGTGTGTGAGTGCGTGCCAGTGTGTGCGTTTGCGTGTGTGACATTGCGGGCGTTCGTGCATGTATACGACAATAACTCAAAAACTAAAAACAAATTCTGGGTACACCTTTTATCTTTACTGTTATATAAAACAAAATAAATCACATTGCAAGTTTAAAATGTTAAAACGACAATAACTCAAAATTAAACAAATTTCCTTGGAAACCAATGTCGCGTCCAACTTTATTGTGAAGACGTCCACAGCAAAGATTACTAATAAAACAAACATTATATATAAGTATATACATGTAGTTGCATATTATTGCAACAGTTGCGATCACATACTCTCCTACACAGTACAAGTGTTATCTCACGGCTGTATACACAACCAGGTTAATATAAACATATATGGTCTATACAAAGACTACAAATAATACCACATAGCATAAGGCATAGTTGCATCGATGGATAAGGCGCCGTGCATCCATGCATCAACTTATCCTGGATTAATAAATGACGGAGACATTTCACACAGTCCTGCCATTACGTCACGATACCTCGTTCACAGTAAAACGCATACTCTCAATAAATACCACTGACCATTCACATAGCTGTGGCCTGCATAAATACAACAGGCCTTTCACAAAGCCATCAACAAAAAACATTTGGCGTTTTAAATTAGCGTAACTGTTGTAATAAAGCTGATAGAAATATATGTGGGCATGAAAACTATATGATATAACTAAAACACGATACTACAATTAGAGTAACTAGCAAATATGCCCGTCGTTTGACGGGATGCCTTGGTAGAAGACAGTCGTGAAAGTAATATTTACAAAATGTTAGAAAACACACGGCATCGTTACATAAACACCATAATGCATACTCGTTGTTAGTTCAAAATGACGACTTTAGAAAGGCCCTAGTCGTGATACTGTAGAACTGTCAAATAATATTCGTATTGTTATGCTATTGGCATGACGATAGACATAAACATTAATGTGTCAGCGTCTTCTCCGTGTTGCCAAATCTATGACACAGGAGCCGTTTTCCCGAAGATGTTCCTGTTATGTTACGTTTTATATATTAAGCGCACATTACGTTCTAAGTTCAGATCCTTGAAAGTTTGGCGCTCGAGGTTCAGAAAGGAAAACATTAAGATACATCCGCTAGGTCGATTATAGTTAGATGTAGGAAACAATTTAGCATTAAAATCGCAGTCATTTCTTACCTGAGCAAACGTTTTTTTAAATATATACTTTAAGTTTGGTACACATATATGCATACACATTAAAACGTGAATTATTGGTATGTTAAATTTCAATAACCATACAGATTATAATCGGGTTGCAATATACTACATTGATATATAATTTATTTTGACTAGAATAAAATAGGATATATATTATGAATTTCTAACGGATATTCGTTTGAATTCATAAAATCTTCAGACACGATTTTAACACCTAAAACTAATAGATTTATGTAGAACTTAATGATCAATGATAACATATGTAGTTAAACGAACATATGATGTTCCAGGCATTCCTATTATGTTACATATATGGTTCCAAACCAGCCACACTAGCACCGCAGAACACAAGAAAGACAGGCAACTGGTGCATCTGCTGCTGGGTCTTTGACGAGTTTTAGAAGTGCTCTTTGCAGAAGCCAAAATGGTAGCGCTGAGAGCTAAGATTAATGGCGGTCATCATGGCAGACGGTCCACAGGCAAACACCTTCACCTTGCCGACGTTCTGTGTGGCGAAACCCTGGAATATCTGCAACAGAAGTTCGGAGAATGTAGAGATGGCATCACATCACAGTGTGGGCATTGTAAGAACAAATGGACAACGAATATATATATATATACTTATATATATGGTAAACAATATATATATATATATATGTATTTATATATGGTAAACAAGCGGGTGTTTATTGATATATGAAGAGACTTGATATATCACCCGTGTTGGACCTTATATTTAGCATTAAATTTCTTTGTAGCTAGCTGGGTCATTTATATTATATATTATATTTCGTACAGTTATGTGATATAAATGTTTCCATTGAGTGTGCCGGTACTTCCGCAAGAAAAAGAACAATAATACATTCAGTGGGCTCCGTCTGTTATGTTTCCTTGAGGGATATAGTAACATTCTTGTTCGTGTTGTGTATATAAACACCACCCCACTATTGTTGCAATAAACATGAATATATAGTTTGGTATGTTTACGCTCAGATTGGTGGAACAATCAATAGCCTTGAGAGACCCTACGTTATTAAACACACCACCCCACCCTCTATGTCTACATTCAACTAGACACATAACGAATGGCGGGGCTGAGGGAAGAGCCGACTAAAGGGGCTGGACACGCGAACGTATGGAAGAGGAGCGGCTGAAGAAGGGAGCGGATGCCACGAGAGAGGACGGTAGAAGACGAAGAAGACGAAAGCAACGATTGAGGAGCAACAATAGAGCCCAGCCTCCTTCGCCCTACATGTACAAAGAGCAGAGTAACGTGCTACACACGTACCGCATCCCAGTCCGGCCGGCCGGGCTGAACGTTTGTCTTGAGGCCTTTGATCGTGTCTCTTCGTCTCCTCTGCATCGTCTCGAGGGCGATCTGCAGCGAGAGACCGCGCAGGTCGGCCGTCGATTTGGCCGCCGTCATGTACAGATGCATGTCGAGGATGCGACCCAGCGACCCCGGCTCTGTCTGAGGGCAACGACAGCAACAAGACAAGGGTAGAGAACAACAGCAACAACACAAGGGTAGAGAACAACAACAAAAACACAAGGGTAAAGAACAACAACGACAAAAGGGTAGACAACAACAACAACAACAACAACACAATGTTAGAGAACAACAACAACACAAGGGTAGAGAACAACAGCAACAACAACACAAGGGTAGAGAACAACAGCAACAACACAAGGTTGGTGAACAACAGCAACAACAACACAATGCTAGAGAACAGCAACAACATAAGGGTATAGAACAACCATTGCAAAGTCTTCGTTAGAATAATTATGTTTTTAAGTGTTGGCATGGTCTTTGCTTATTAACGTAGCTGCAAAGTAGAATTAACATTTGCTGTTACTCTTGCTATTCAAAATATAATGTTCCATAGTAATTTATCTGCGTCGGTAATTACCACGAGAAGACGAATATAACAACAATGATGACACGAACGTGACTTAATAGAAAGTAAAACAATTACGTCGGGGCAGGGTCACATCAGTTAAAATAACAGTATAGCCAAAATGCGTATGACGGACAAGTTCGTGACAATAAAAAACGAAACTGGTTTTCTAGCAAATCCACGTTTGGTCGTAACGCAGAAAACGAGGTGAAACAAAATTACGCAAACCTCAATACAAATTGCCACTGACAACATATGATATGAAAAGATAAAATATTGTCTCATTCACAAACAGGTGGAATTAGGTGAATAGAAAACGACAACACGATGAAACAATAACCATACCTGTATCATCTCGAGTTGGGCGAGCAAGCTGACAAACCACTCGAATGACTTCTGGTCACGATTCACCCATATGAAGTCCACCTGCAGTGAAAGACGCGAGAAGACATGGTCAAATATCAATGTGAGGTCAAGTGCGTCATCACAAATGTCTGTCATAATCATTGTTGTCATTATTATTCTCATTGTAATAATCGCCTCGGAACTAGTGACCTTGTTGTCATCAATGTATTTCAACATAATCTTATTACACATTATGGGTATATTTTGCTTTAAAATTATAGTTCTCTTCCTACTGACTCTTATGGCCGCATTACGTGTTTTGGGGGTAGTCATCATTACCATTTCCGTCACTTCCTGTTGGTCAAGCCACACTGCATGGATGTTGTGCTATTAACGCTATCATTTTGTGTTACTTCCTCGTATTTCAATTGGTCTAAAGTTGGCTACAATAATAATTGGCATTACGAGATCGGTAAACATTTTAATAACTTTTCTCTAAACTTGTACTTCAGTGAAGTTCGATATATAATAAATGTTTTCGGGATTTACCCCACAGTTGTCGTGAAACAGAGTATACAATGCTAGAGAAATAACTAGACACTAAACGACGTACCTTCTTCACTTTCATCAATTCTCGCGACATGTCCTCGTACCAGACGTGCTCACACTTGCCGCACGTTCTCTTCATCGTCAGGTAGCGGAACATGATGCTTTGGAGGATGGAGGCGTACGGCGTGATGCCGACGCCGCCGCCGATGAGCACGGCGTGCTCGGCGTCGAATATCTCCCGGGTCGACGTGCCGAACGGACCGTCAATGTAGATCTAAAATAGGTCCGAAAACATAAAGCCATAATAATACAGCTGTTACATCAAGACAATGTAAGGAAATTTATACAGTTTAATAATGATAATAATAATAATTATTATTATTATTATGTGTGCAAGTCTTGTTTTAGGAGAATACTTGCACTTCACATCGCTTCTTTCATGGTGACAATCCAGTGTTATTATTACGCGAAAACGTCTATATGAATATTGTAACTCTCCTCCGTCAAATGTGATTGCATGATCTTCCTGTTTAGCTAAATGCCCAGTAAATTATGAAATATTAAAATGGAGAGAAGAGTATAGTTTGTTTGTGAAAATCGACGTTACTACTTACTTCACCACGATCAGCTTATGAACGTCATAGGCACTATACAGAGGTCACGTGCATCACAATTATGCCTATACAAATCCAATGACAACGTCAAAGAAAAACTCACGGGTATGTGAACTTTCTTGGACATGGACTCAACAAGTTCGCCTCTCAGCGATGCTTTGCGGGTGGATCGCTTGGACACCTTTGAACATAGTTAGGTATTAAACATACTAAACAATATAATATATGTGTGTGTGTGTGTGTGTGTGTGTGTGTGTGTGTGTGTGTGTGTGTGTGTGTGTGTGTGTGTGTGTGTGTGTGTGTGAAATAACAGAATAAGGAAGCAAATTATTGACATAATGATCTTGTGATATTTCTAACTTGAGAAACGAGTAATTAAGTAGGTCTTATGAGAGTTACCGTTGTGCCTACATAGGCTGCTTTCGAGAAAAACATCCGCGAAATAAAGTCAGGGATGTCGACTGTCGAGACAATCTTGTAAATGAAAAGTAGATGATGTGTGAGTGAGTGTGTGTGTGTGTGTGCGTGAGTGCGTGCGTATTTCAGTAATGCAGTTACGCCGTAATGCATGTTCAGGCATTGTGCTATATGTTGTCCCAGTTCTAGGTATGTCCAGAACTCGGCAACTTTCTATTAACTGATTAGTTTGTATATATCGCGGTTGGTCTTATGAGGTCTCATTCAATTAGTCAGCCTTTTTCAGAACATTACCGCCAAGCCGACCTTTCTACACTGGCATTGAGGGTGGTCACTGCCAGGGTACATGTCGTCCTCAGTGGTTCTTTTACGTCCCAAATTGAGACGGAACCGACATTAAAGTGATCTCCGAATTATGAGACATACACAGTCCTCAATGTTGAGAACCAAGTTTTGACACCAATATGCCTGCCGGGTCCATGTATTCTCAGAGCGTTTGCATGCCAGGCGGATGTACTAACACTGCACTGTCACGCTCGCAAGTGAAAACCTGTTCGTTAAAATAGAATAAAATGGCCGAACGTATGACGAGTAATTGTGTAAGTGTATCTCACCTCCTGATTTTCTCGTTTTTCGACTTCAGCTCCACCTTCTTGGACCAATGCTAAATTTTGCTCTCCTGACATTACAGTCGATTGCCTCTGAAATTAGACAATATGCAGTTAGAGACGTTCTGCTCAACAATGCTATATTACCTGTTATCCCACACAACTACACAATGGTCATTACACAAGGACGCTCCTGCAAAATATACTCTTTTGAGGAATTATAGCAAATATACATTTTCATGGGCTTTCAATAGAGAATAATAAAGATTCATAGAGGATTACAAATGTTTAAACTGTAACCAAGACAGTATTTATCAAAATATATGTATTTAACGACCACCTCTCTTGAACGTCCGCTGTTGCTGTGTAGAAGAGGTGGTCGCCTAAGTGAGGTTATACTGTAGTTTCATCTAAGAGAGGTTATACTGTAGTTTCATCTAAGAGATGTTATACTGTAGTTTCATCTAAGGGAGGTTATAATGTAGTTTTATGTGTTAACTTCTTTAGTGTGTATTTCTAAATGACTTTCAGCCTCTAGTACCAACTGGTTCCTTTCCTCCCTATACGCACCTTCACAGAGCCCTTGATGCTGCGGTACCGTGTGAAGGTGACGCTACCGCGGTGTTGTAATGGAGTACATTCTGCAACACGGAGAAGGCAGAGGTTTACAGAAAACGTTGTCGCATTTGTTTGATCAGCTATTTACGCTCTTACTATTGTTTATCCGTTGACCCTCATGAAAGTGCAAACCATAGTAGGCAATTGCATACAGGTTTAATGAATTAATTACACCAGTCATTTGTTAGTTTTATTCAGGTAGCAAATTATTCAGAAAACAGTGTGTTGTTTATTTATTTGTTTATTTAACGATATAGTTTCATTCAATTGCAGATAAATTTAATTTGATAGGGCACAAATAATATATGTACGATATTTACCTGAGAAGGGTTCATCCTAACGAAATCCAAATGATAAAAGTAGATGCATCACGTTATCATATTAAATATGCACCCATCCATGCAGCATTGATAAATACACCGACGTCGTAATTATGCATAATGCAGTAAAACAATCTCACCGCTGAAGTGCATGTCTATCTTTGCTTCGTCTGCTGGTTTGTCGGGTTGAAAACACTTCTCTTCCGTGTTGTCATGGAGACAGTCGATGGGTTTATACTCGCGACAAAAGTCGAACAACTTGTTTGTCCAGTCGCCCATTGACCGAATGTGGAGCCAGAGATGATCTGCGCAGGGATTAGTTAGATGAAACGATGATGTCGATTAAGTAAGCGAGACATAACAGCTATGCCTAGTTTGAATAAGTCTGATATAAGAGTTATGTGTTGTTTGAATACGCCAGTCATTAAAATGTGTACATCGGTTGAATAAGACATAAACGGTATCTACACCTTGAATAAGTCAAACATAGATTCTAAATTCTAGGCCATATAGGTTGGGTGCATAAATCAGATACAACACTTATATTTCTGTTGAATAAGTCGGCCAAAAAGTGTTGGGTCTGTTAAGTAAGCGAGACATAACACGTGTACGTCGGTGGAGTAAGTCAGACATAAGAACTATGCATCGGTTGAATACGTTAGAACGTACCATATATATCTAACAGTTCGAGGTCGGTTCCAGTAACTCATTGCAGAAACCTAATCTTCAGTTGGATATTTTAATGTCACTATTTATTTAATAATAGTCAGCAGGAAATATTGTTACATTTCGCCGTCACACGAAAACCTATCTTTTTGATATCGTCTATCCTCCCTAGCTTCTTAGCACATCCTTCCATTTAGTGACGGCGTTCATATTGCAATAGTAGTAGTAGTAGTATAAATATCATGGAATCACTACTGGTGTTCAAACTTGGTAATTTTACACATTTAGTCTAGCTTGGGTTATTTCGTAAGAGGTGAAGCGCAGGTTAGGATATCGTTTAGGAATTCCATGTGATCGCTTGAAATGAAAGCGGTAGGCTGAACCTGGTAGTTCCGGGGAGCTGCTGATGGTGAAGGGATGCCACTCGTACTCCGTGATCTTAGGTATCTTCACGTAGACGTAGTCCCCAGGCAGGTGATGGAAGTTGTCTGGTTTCTCGATCACTAGGTGTGTTACCTGGAAGGGAAAATTTTATGTCGTTAACAACAACGTATATATATATATATATTATATACATATATATATATATATACCGCGCAGGGCAACATGCCGAAGTAAGAAGAAAGACTCTTTGTGAAGTTATTCTGTTGCTTTCACACCGTAGTTCAAACGATGATAACCACATGTCGCATGTAGATGATTCGCTCGCACCAGGCTAAGAAGGCTTTAAAATGATGGTAATTTCTGTAATAGGAAAAATATCAAACTAAATACTAGCGACTGTTGTTGAACCTTAGACTTGGCGGTATCACGGGTTTTGCGTTGTGTAGAGTTGCCGCAAACAAATGCGCGATTTTGCCATTTTGGGCGCCATTTTGTGTTACAGGAAAACTGGGTCGGGCGTCTTACACAGGGCTGATAAGATATTTCCCGTCTTAGCAAGAAATACAAATGTGTTATTGGATAACGAAGATAACTTTAATTAATACACCAATTTTATAGATACGTGATTACGTTCACCACGTTCGCGTGGACGTAACTGCGAGCGACTCACCTTCGAAGGAAGCAGGTTCACTTCGGTAATGTGGATCCTGCCATACTTGGCTAGTTTGAAGAGCCTCGTTCTGTAGATCCGCTCCAGCAAGTAGAGCGTGGCCGGGGCGATGAAGAACATCCAGAATATCGGCCCATGAAGGATGAGAAGGATCCAGAAGCCGACGAACATGGAGTGCGTCCAATAGAACACCTGCAGTAGTTATGAAAGATACATAACATTTTGTGATGCGTCATTATCCCGGGCAACGGGTATTGCAGTCGACATGTGTTGATATTACCACAGTTAAGAGTGATGCGTCATTATCCCGGACAACGTGTATTGCAGTCGACATGTGTTGATATTACCACAGCTACGAGTGATGCGTCATTATCCCGCGCAGCGGGTATTGCAGTCGACATGTGTTGATATTACCACAGTTAAGAGTGATGCGTCTTTATCCCGGACAACGTGTATTGCAGTCGACATGTGTTGATATTACCACAGTTTAGAGTGATGCGTCATTATCCCGGGCAGCGGGTATTGCAGTCGACATGTGTTGATATTACCACAGTTAAAAGTGATGCGTCATTATCCCGGGCAGCGGGTATTGCAGTCGACATGTGTTGATATTACCACAGTTAAGAGTGATGCGTCATTATCCCGGGCAGCGGGTATTGCAGTCGACATGTGTTGATATTACTACAGCTAAGAGTGATGCGTCATTATCCCGGGCAGCGGGTATTGCAGTCGACATGTGCTGATATTACCACAGCTAATGGTTAGATTAAAACTCACAAAATGTTAAAAGACAGATGCTGTAATACAAATTGTATTAATTTTCAAAGTTTGTTTTGTTCTCTAGCAGTGATGCTATTTTGAGGCATATATCTACTTCTGAGTATTTATTTATTTGACGCCTATGTCTACATATTAAGTTTCACTGACCCTGAAATGATGGGGTTATACACAAATATGATATTTTGTGTTGCACTAAGCCTAAATTAAAACAACCCTATTATTTTGTGTATCGACCATCTTGAATTTCACAATTAAGACCGTCATCTGAAAATAAAGGAAGTGACAAACTGGATTCCTTGACCCTGTTTAGACATCAAGATTATGTTTCTATGTAGCTTGCAATATATGATACTTAGATAATGGATGTCCATGGTGGCCACGTTTAAAAATCAAGATGGCGGCTAGCTATCATATCTATGGCGATGAGAGCCTACGAACGTGTGTATCATAATTTCATGTAAGCGATGGCGACTCACCTGGAAATAGCCTCCCCGTCTGACACACGGCAGCGAGAAGATGACGATGACGAGGAGGGCGACCCACAACAAGACGCCCGAGAGGTAGGCGAATCCAAAGCCGGGGATCCATCCGATGCCACAGCGAGTCGTCAACAGACACTCCCAGTAGGAGGGCGTCGTCGCCGATGACGTCGCGTTCGTACCGGAAGTCGGCACCGAAGACGTGTACAGATCTGAAGTGTGAGGAAATCAGATGTCTACGGTCTGGGATCATTTTAAACCTATGGACTACTGCATCAGTCTACAAACGACTACAAATAGAGTCATCTGTATAAATAAAAGGTATGTAAATTACGCCTATCTATTCCCGAGGTGGGACTCAAGGTTTTCGGATTGCAAATGCAAATAACTTCTTTAAATGAGGACAGCTTCGGATTCAGATGATTATTCGTTTATTTAAAGAATCATTAGTAAGTGTTGTTTCTATTGTTATTGTTGTTTCTTGATGTGTTTGTTTTTTTCTTTTGTTTGTTTGTTTGTTTGTTGGTTCATTGGTTGGTTGGTTGGTTGGTTGGATGGATGGTTGGTTGGTTGGTTGGTTGGTTGGTTGGTTGGTTGGTTGGTTGGTTGGATGGATGGATGGATGGCTGGTTGGTTGGTCGGTTGGTCGGTTGGTTGGTTGGTCGGTCAGTTGGTTGGGTGGTTGGTTGAATGTTTGATTGGCTTTGATGGCTTTGATGACTTTTCTTTCTTTTGAAAATATGGCAAGTTACCTTTCCGAGTCCTATGTTGCTCTGAACGGAACTTTCGACGTCGTCTTCATCAGCGTTGGTCTGCGCCACTCTCGGTCGTCATGTGACTGTGTTGTCATGTGACAATTACCAACACAGTCACATGACGACCGAGAGTTGCACAGACCAACGCTGATGAAGACGTCGTGAAGATGTCGAAAGCTACGTTCAAAGCAACATAGGACTCGGAAAGGTAACTTGCCATATTTTCAAAACTATGAATGTAACCGAGTCCGGAAGCAATTTACATGCTAATGATCTTTCTTGTTGTTCATTGCTCTATTTTTGTATTGTATTTCTCTTCTCAAAAGACGATGATGGTGAAACTCGAGATGTTGTTGTGTGCGTATGTAAGTTGATCTCGACGTCGTTTCACTCACACAGGTTGGCGAGGTGGGCGAGCGTGTGGACGACGCTCTGCACGACGATGACGACGCCGACGACCTTGTGTAAGTAGATGTTGTCGTCGAGGGGCAGATACGTCGACAGCTTCAGCGACCTCATGAACGTCACGCAGTATCTGAGAGCACAGTAGACGGACAGTTAATTGATGGTGGTGATGATGGCGGTGGTGATGGTCCTGATCATCATAATGATGATTACGATGATGATGATGATGATCGATGATCGTCATGATGACAGTGACGACGACAGAGATGAATCCAGAGCAATTGCAGTTATATTCTCATTTACTACAAACGGAAGTAGCAGGTTAATCTTATCGCGGAACTATGGTATGACGAGGTACGAAATCGAACGTTCACGACACTTAAAACTGTATTGTTCTCATTGTATAAACACATTAGATTAAAACTCGCAAAACGTGTAAGACACCTGCTCTGATACCGACTGTATTCAAGTTCTAAATGTATATTTTTATCTGCTGCTCTTCTGAAGCCTATTTTTCAAAGTTGTGTGTACGAATCCCTAAAGGTATATATAAAAACTCGTAATGATGCAAGCCATCAATAGTGTTGATAGTACCGAAACAAGCTTCGAAACGACATTCTCGTAAGGCGTGATACGCAAACAAGTCCTCACCTGAGCACAAAGACGATGATAAAGGCGCAGTTGAAGTTGAGACACATGCCACAGCCGCGAGCGACAATGATGTAGGCATTGGTGTATCGGTAGTTGTAGGCGTGGACCGTGAAAAAGATGGTGTTGATGACGGCGTACAACACGAGGAAGACGACTCGCCCGAACCGCTGGTCCGTGTAGTGTTTCCCTACTCGCTCGCACGTTGACGTTGACGTCGACCGCCGGAGCGTTTGGGGCGCCTCTCTTAGCCAGGAAGCCGGACTGCAACCGGAAGGAAGAGGCTTAGATCGATCACTGCATCTCACCAGAGCCATACATCGAAATGTCAACCTCGTTGATCAATCGTTCCAAACGCACGCGCATCAAACACACCACCAAGTAAGTCAAGTCATCCGTAACCACCTATCCAGACACCCCAGATGAAATGGGGTTTTTTAATACAAAAATATTCAAAATGGTTTTATGCCAGATTGTGGTAGATTTCTATGTTTACTATCTCAAACGTTCACGGTAATATCAATACATATCTCTAAATGACTTTTATTCACGGATCAAGCGTGTCGATATCAAATAATCAAATCCACTTTGCAATGTTTGACGGATTTTTTATCAAAATTTTTTTTCATAAGTGTTATCATTTAGAAAAAAGGATATCTCTGGGAGTAATTCTGCTATCCAAATAAGGTTTTATATGTTACATTCAACGTACTCTACGATTTATAATTACCGGACACTTTTTAAAATTGTAATCATCAATAGTTAAAAAAAACGGGATTTGTAACAAAAACCAAGTTATTTCCCATACTTTACAAACAAAAATGAAAAAAAATAATAACATATTATATTCACCACGTTATTTATCTACCATTTCACCCACTATTCCAATCCAAACATCCAGACACATGTCATGTCCCTAGACAGGGATACTAAAGTCACAGCTTCTGAGCGCCACCTGGCGGTAACCACTTACCTGACGACGAGGTTGTCCAGTATTTCGGCGTGGGTCTGCAGGACATCGCGGAACTGGAGGAAGGAGATCTCTCCGTCCACGTCTTTGTCGGCGTCGTCGAACAGAGACAGCGTGATGGTGTCGAGCTCGTTGTCGGTTGGTCCGAGCACACCGGCGGAGACGCACGCCATCAACATCGTCCGCATCTCGGCCGCGTCGATGCTGCCCGACCCTACGGCAAAGACGGGACAACGTTTTACCTTATCTCTGTGTCATAATAATAATAATGAAGTCTTATATATCGCTGTATCCAGTCCTTAGTTCACAATTATATGTCACTCATTTAGGCAGTGAAAGCGATTTTAAAAAGGTGTGTCTTCAGCGCCGTTTTAAACGACGCAGTAGTGTCACTCTGTCTGACTGACTGTGGTAGATTGTTCCAAAGTATAGGGGCCGCTTTGGAGAACGCACGGTCTCCGGAAAACTTGAGGCGTGTGGTTGGTACTGTCAGCAGACAAGCATGTTATGTTGTTCATTGCGGCCCGCGTGCGCGTGTGCGCGTACGCGTGCGCGTGCGCGTGCACGTTCGTGCGCGCTTGTGTGAGCATGCCCGCGAGTGCCTGTGGTAATTGTAGGCAGGGTGTGCACAGTATGTAGTGCACAGTATGTAGCGTTGCACGGTAACGCGTGCCGTTACGAGCGACGCGACTCAAGAACAGCCGCAAAAATCACGTCTAGTAACAAAAACGAAAACGTCAGCAGTCGATATACGAGGGGCGTTAACCAGTGCCGAACCAAAGAGTGATTTTACCGTTTTCGTCGTAGACGTTGAAGAGCGTCTTCAGTCTCGTCTCGACGGGACTTCCGGCGATGTCGGTGAGTTCTCGCACGAGGACGTCGACAGACATCCGGCCCCCGCCATGACGGGTTGACATCAGCCCGAACAACCGGCTCGCGAAGTACTCCTGCTCAGCACAAACACCAGTGGGTCTATACGTCACTTAGTTGGAAATTAATCCATTGGATAACGTTATAGCACTTATATTTTATATATTGCAAAAAAATATTCCAGTGAGACATCGGCCTATTTGTGAAATATTAAAAAAACATGTTAGGTTAGACCTTTTTCTAAAAATTAACGTCTGCGACAAAACTTTCTCTACCAGTGACTACAAGACCCCCGCAATGCTAAATCATGTTTTGAATATGCGTTGGCATTTCAGTATTATAAACAACTTGGTCACCGTCTGATTCAGTTTACTTCTTCTGTCTGGTGGCGTTAGTAGTTACCAACTAAGCTTTTTAACCGACGTGTTAACTTTCAATCTGAAACGGATGCCGACTCAATCGAAGTTCGTGCTTGCCTTCTTTAGAAGTAAGAAAGGTAATGCCTTTTCAGAGGGTAATGTTTTAACAGGGTAATGCAAACTAATTCTGACAAAATCAAAATCCCTGTGCCCGCCGCTGCTATTAAACTCTGCACGAGGCGATGCCGTCCATTGAGACGTGCAGTTAATTATTACCATGATATCTCGGTATTTTTAATTTAGCATATTTCATAATTTTTTTGGAATAGTAACCTAACATAGGCAGTGCTAACACGACTCTATTAATCAATCTAGTTACATAAAATATACGTATCTATATTATAAAACAGTTCGTTCTTTATTTGTACATCCACATCTCCGTCAGTTTTGCATAAATCGGACTGAAATGTTGCATGTGATCTAGCGGGCCAATTGAAATGGTTCGTAGATTTACACATTTTCGAAATGTGTACGTTTTTCTACGTACCACCAACATAATTATAATATGTCATTAAAACTCGAAGCCGTATCTATAGGGCCTGTAGGCAACTGTTATAAGGCAACTATACTGTTTCATGTGGGAGAATTCCTACGCAACACGTTCATAACTCATAATACTATCTTTTGTGTAGGTATGTACGACACACGACCAGGAAGATAATTATGTATGTCAAAAGAAATCCCGATGTCAATTTTCAGACTACTATTTGATTGAAGTCTTAGTTGACAATAGCACGGGGGTTTCCCGCAAACAGGAACATAGTTTTGATTGGGTCACTCGGTCCAACAATCTGATAGTTCTAGTTCTAGTTGTTACCAGCGCTCGGCAACGTTCTGACTAGCAGTGTGAAATCAAAACGCCATTCTGAGCCAGACTATCTTCCTGGCGAAGTCACGCAATCAGGCGAGACTATCTGTCGAATAAAAACGAGACATGAGTGTCCGACTCAGCTCTTAATAAATGTTGTAATATATTACAATTGGCGACGAGTTTTAGTAACGAATCATGGCAATATATATCGGACAAGTAGGCGAGTTCAATGAAGTCGTCGAAGACTTTGAAGGCTACGTTGAGAGACTCGAATATTGGGCTGGACTGAATGACATTGCAAATGACAAGAAGGCTGGTATGTTACTGTCGGTGGGCGGTCCAAATACCTACAAATTGTTGAAGGACATACTGACACCAGAAAAACCCAAAGACAAAATATACGCGCTGTTATGTCAGGCGTTCAAGAATCATTTTTCTCCCAAGCCACTGATCATCGCTGAGCGATTCAAATTCTACCAACGTAGTCAGAAAGAGAGAGAATATGTTGCTGAGTATGTAGTCACATTGAAACGGTTGAGCAAAACTTGTGAGTTCGGTGAATTCTTGAACCAAACATTGCGTGATCGACTCGTGTGTGGGTTGAGGGATGAAAACATTCAACGACGGTTTTTGTCAATGAAAAATGTCACATTTCTGTTAGCAACAGAAACGGCCGTTGCAATGGAGCTGGCGTGTAAATCTGAGTTGACATTTCGCAACCCTACTCAGCTCTTAATAAATGTACTAATGTACTCAATTTATTACAAAAGTATTATCAGCGGTCGAGCACACGACACCATAAATGTCAGTGATAACTCTTTGTTGACAATTATTTTGGTAAGTTTTTGTTCTGGCGTTGTGACACAGGAATGCTAACAGATAAGTTATTTCAACGCGGGTAAAGGCGCTGTTACTTTCGTTGAAACCTGTTAACATGTACGTAGATTTATGGCGCGATAGGCCTATGTAATAAAATATACGTCGATTTGCTTTCTACCAGATATGTACTGTTAGTTTGTTTAACAACACAACCCGCATGACGTCTCCAATGATCTGGGACAGTTATGTTACGTTGGACATTAGGAAAACACATTACGAATAAAGTATATCTGTCTTATGTTTAGTTCCCAAAACAAAAGTAAGTCTACAGCAGCTTAGAAGCTTTGACATTGTTATGGTAATAAGAGGAAAACAATTATGTATAAATGAAGGACATACACTCACACGGACATTCGTAAACGCGAACATACTGACAGGCAAACGCACAAGTGCGCGCGCGCGCACATGCGCACACACGCACACACGCACACACTCACGCACGCACACACGCACATACGCACGCGCGCGAACACACACACACACACACACATGCCACTTGACTGACAGAACATGACTGTGTAGATATTATACCACTGGAGTCGGCTTGACATCGCTATCAATAAGTAGCATGAAGACAGTTGCTACACATTTAACGGAGGCTCCATTACGTAGATACATCACATTTCAAATTACTTTTCATTCGGCCGAGTTTCTATTTAATTTCGATTAATATTAGTCCACTTACATCGGCGGGTTTGAGCGCTGTCTTGAAGCCGTCCACGTCGATGAGACCCGTTTCAGTCTCCGCCGCCTGCACGAGCTGCGTCATTGCCCTGCCCAGCCATTCCGTCGTCTCGTCCATCGCGAGGTCTCTTCCTTCCGCTTTATGCATGGCAACGGGAGCTCGGCACTGACGGATGGATATGTCAAACGTTTTGTGCGAGCGTGTACACTCACGACTGTGTCGCTTTGGAAAACTATGCAGAGGTCTATATTTCGATGGGCGCTTGTCTTCCGCCTTCTGGTAGTCTTGCTCAAACTGTACAACTGTCTCGCCGTTATATAGCGTAGGTGGCTGTCATTTAAGTTCCGGAGTCGCCGCTTGGAACGTGAGTTGGTGATGTCATGGGTGTTGTTCTTAAAATCTGTTAAGAATATCTGTATTGTATCAACCGTCAGCCTTCCTGGTTTGTTCGCATTCTTCCTGCGTCGCGACAGGCAAGTCTTATATGTCATGCCGACTCGATGTGGTGCCATGACGCTCCTGTGCATGACGGCATACACAACTTCCTGGAAGACGTTGAATCTGCTTGGCACAATGGGAGAAAGCGCGTGTGCAGCTATTTATATATAAAAATATCAATTTACAAATATCATTTAATTTCGTGAATCATATGCTGCGAAGTAAGGATTAGAAGTTGAGGGCGATTTCCCGACACTGTGACGATGCTTGACCACGACCACGGCGACCACCAAACGAAGTGGGGATCGCCGCTACGCTACGCTCTACTCACCAGATTCAGTGCACATGGCTGGTATATCTGGATGTAATGTGAGTGCATATGAGTGAAGTCACAAAAAATGGAACACTTTCATTTTCTAAACTTCTGAGCTTTGCCTCTGTTAGTAAAATGAATATCCCATTTTCAATTGTTGTTATTGATAAAACATGTTCTTAACTGTCAAGAACTGTTAGCAAGTTTCATCAAGATTTGCCACTTCTGTAGCTATTTGAAGCCCTAAAACTGGGGGTAATTAACGTACTATCCCCTATAAACGCGCACTGCCTAATAGACGCGCACCCCCTTTATAGAAATGAAATCACCTATGAAAACTTATTTTCGGTAATGAACATGCACTTTGAAAATGCAAAATACGGTAATAATACCGCTGCTGGCACCGCCTTGTGGATATTGTTTAGATAACAATGTATTGTACCCTTTTCCATAATTTGAGCGACCTTCGTTTCATTCGCAAAGTCGGGCATGTGGTCATAATCACGTAAACCTTCCTAACACTGCAAACGAAGGGTTGAAATAACGTGATATCCACAATCGCGTAGCTGCCTGTAGCTGTAGACGAGGAAGGGTCTAAACAACGAAGCGCGCTCCGATGTCTGACTTCACGTCTTCGAGAACCGCTCCCTTCGGCTTTGCGCTCGCACTTGTCGGGTTGGCCTTGTCCCGTTGCATCACTGGCAAAGCACGCTGATTCGGATTATTTGAGCGCCGATTCAACACAGACGGAGTTTTATCCTGCAACGTCCAATGATGTCTTCTGGCCAGATGATGATTGACAGTTTAGCATTGCTCAATGTATCGATATGGCATTTGTCCGAACTCCGTAGTTACAAAATCGCAAGCATTGCTGTCAGCAGTTGTCTGTCGTGAGCGGCGCGTCGAGTACCGCCAGTTGTCGACCGAACGCTAGAAGTATTGATAGACGTGCTGATTCTGGGTTTACTACGTGTTGCCTATCTTAAGAGTTGCACACGCGTGACGGGTATGCAATTTGTGCGTTCGACCACCGCTGGCAGCTTGTGCTACCGCTGGCAGCTTGTGCTACCGCTGGCAGCTTGTGCTACTTATGTCTTATGATAAATCAACAGACGCGCACCCAAGCCCTTGCACTATAAAAAAAAAGATGGATCATCTTTCTTAAATATAGGAATAACTTTTGCATTTTTTGGTTTATCTGGGAATATCCCGGAGTTTAAAACTTGGTTTATTATTTGTGGGAAGATTATTAATAGTTTCTTCATCAACATTCTCAAAAGTAAATACATAATTTACATATTCATTTAAATAATAACTATATTTAAATAATAATCTTTGTTACCTTTATATTTAACATGTGAAATGTTACAATATAAGTTTAATGTTGAATAGTTGTTATAGTGTTGTCTCATAAAAGTGTATCCTTATATAATTTGTTATTTCATAGTTGGCCTGAGAGCCAATCATCGTCTCTATCCTAATCTGTGGTAAAGCCTCCTACCGGTAACATTGGCAGGAGCTTTATAATCCAGGCCGTAGTGAGGGGCCTATGCTGCCACCTCACGGCGCTTGGATAATCGAGGCTAAGTTATCTCGGCCTTTCGCTATCTCGGCCCGAGTAAACTCGGCCTGTTTCGGTGAACTCGGCCAGTGACCTCGGCTTGTGTGGCAGTGAACTCGGCCTGTATAGCTAATGATCTCGGCCTGTTTGAGGGTGTGATACTGACCAGAAACGATAGCAATGTGTGTGCAGCAGGGAACTCGGCCTGTGCGGCAGTGAACTCGGCCTGTATAGCCAGTGATATCGGCTTGTTTGAGTGGTGTTAGCCAGGTTATTGTGTGTAAGATAGTACATTATATTGTGATAACTGCTACATAGTGTTTAGTATTACCTGGTTCATATGCCTTGTTTTCGACAGCGATCTCGGTCTTTTTTATAACGTTTTTTGTTTTGTTCGGTTATTTATTCGAAATTATCATCGGCAAATTCTGCGTGATGTGTACTAGTATTATAATGTATTTATTTTATCAGTGTACGTTTTTGTTCCAGTTCCAACTTTTCTTGGTCTTGTCATCCAGAACATGCTATTTGTTGGCACTTTTTTGGGTATAACGTAAATAAATGTATTTTCGTTATTCGTGTGCATATATGCTTTGGAACCGAGGGAGGGTTGATTAGTTCGAGATAGGCTTACCCCCAACGTTTCGGCTATGGGGATGCAGTACTGTTGGAGTTTTTGGTAAGCTTCAATAGGGAGCATAGTTTGTGGGTTTTGGTGAGCTTCAGCTCCCCAATATTAAAAACGTTCTGACGCGCAATGTTCCGACTAGGATTCGGGACTAGTTTGCAAAAGACACAAGGCATACTGTAGACAGTTTTCATTTTTATTATGCCCAACAATTCCCCATAATACAATGCGCACATGTTGTGACGTAACGATGATAATGATCACAATATATAATCAAGAGTACAATCTAAAATATGAATGTGTGCGCATGCGTAGGTTGGTTAGTGGGTGTGGGAGCTTCCGTGCGTGCGTGTGTGCGTGCGTTCGTGTACATGTATGTACATGACAGATTCCAAGTTGCGTTGAAGCGTCGTCAGTTGAGCTGCTGTCTTGCTAGTACATTGCACGCCGCCGAACACATCTCAACCTATCAACAATAATTACAAAGGCAGACAATAATGTGTCATCGGTGCTTATGGTTACATGAAGACTCAGTGATACACCACAGGCCCGTTCCGTGAGCACTCAATGCACCACCTGGCCACACAATCTGCCAAATGTCTTCAGTAACTGCATCGCTGTCTTGTCCCCAGTTCTGTACAAGTCCCACTGGAGGGCAACTGGAGGTCTCGGTATGTCTGTTTAGTGCCTTCTCAGTTCCCCCATTATGTGATATGTCCAGGTAATGCAACTCCCGTATTATGAACGAATGCCATACGAAAAACGTGCTGTATAACTCAGTTGTATAGATTAATGTGGAGTTACGTATGTCCGAACATATCCACGTCAGTTTTGCATTAACAGAACTTAACTGGTATAGGTTAGGTAGTGGCTCATTGTGGTGGTCTTTGATTTTAGAAAGGTTTTTTTAGTTTCGCCCGGGATCTGTGGGATGGGGACCTTGTGTGCAAATGTGTAAATTTAATCAGCTGCGCATTTCTTACTGTTCGTAGTGAACACAGACCTGAGACAAACTTGACACACTAGATCCGCTCAGTTCCATTCATACCATTTATTGGCGGCATTGTAAGAAACGGGTTACACCTCACGGATTTCGTAGCTATAGTTGCCAACATCAATGGGAGGTATTTCTCAATACTATAGATGTGCAATGCTTTGGTTAAATAAATGCATTTGTTCAATGGATTGTTATGAGTAACAGACGCAACTCCCCATTCACAACAGCAATCGCAACGATTAATGGTTTTATGCCTATGAAAACAGTTCGTTCTTTATTTGTACACCCACATCTCCGTGAGTTTTGCATAAATCGGACTAAAATTTTGCATGTGATCTAGAGGGCCCATTGAAATGGTTCGTAGATTTATACATTTTCGAAATGTGTACGTTTTCTACGTACCACCAACATACTTATAATATGTCATTAAAACACGAAGCCGTATCTATAGGGCCTGCAGGCAACTGTTATACAGGCAACTATACTGTTTCATGTGGGAGAATTCCTACGCAACACGTTCATAACTCATAATACTATCTTTTGTGTAGGTATGTACGACACACGACCAGGAAGATAATTATGTATGTCAAAAGAAATCCCGATGTCAATTTTCAGACTACTAATTGATTGAAGTCTTAGTTGACAATGGCACGGGGGTTTCCCGCAAAGAGGAACATAGTTTTGATTGGGTCACTCTGTGCTGGCATGCTAGGCGGATGTGTCAATCACTACACTAGCCGTACCGTACAATTTACCGCGACTGGATGACGTCAATTTGTTTCAAACAATGTCGCGGTCCATAGAAATTCGGTATATTCTCCTTCTGATTATGATAGTTGATAGTGCAAGACCCCTACTGGGGCATCGCGCACTAGTATGGTTGGTCGGTAGTGCTTGTTCGGTCTCAGGATGGCTGGCTTCATATTAACTGGAATGGAATAAGGGTGTTTTGTGCTAGGATTTGGTTTGGGATGGGAAACGGTACAGGTGGGTGTTTGGGGGGGGGGCGGGGGCGGGGCTGTGTTGTCTATGGGACGTACCTGAAGGGTGCAGCTGTCAGGTCAATACCCTGCATTGCACCCTTGAAGGCGTCCAGGTTGTTGGGGATGAATGTGTTACAGGGAAGTCTGTTCCACTGCACTATTGTTCGGGGAAATAAGCTGTAGGTGAAGTAGTTGTGGGAGGTGGATATTTGTCGGTATTTGTAGGGGTGGTTGGATCTTGTTTGGCGGTGTCCGGCTGCAATGTATTGATTGGGATCGATGTCTATGATATTGTTCGCGATTTTGTACTTAAGGGAAAGCCTGGCCTCAGCGCTCCTCTGTTCTAGGGATGGCCAGGAGAGGGTAGAGGCCAAGGCAGCCCGATATACTTCCCAGCTGTAGTTATGAACCACGAATCTTGCTGCCCGGCCCTGAACCCCCTCCAGACAGTTGATGTTCCGAATGGTATGTGGGTCCCATACCCATATCGAGCAGCAATACTCGATGTGTGGGCGGACCAGGCTCTGGTAGGCATAGCTCTTGATGGACTGGGGAACAGACGAAGTTTCTATTGATGAATCCAAGCTTGCTGTTTGCTTTACTGATATCTTGTTGATGTGTGGGTTCCAGGAGAGGTTGTTTGATATGTCCATCCCGAGGTGTGTTGCTACTGGTATTTCTCCGAGTGTTGTGCCATGTATTGTGTACGAGCTATTTGTGGGTAATTTTGATTTGGTGACGTGCATTACTTCACATTTGGAGGGACTGAAGACCATTTGCCAGTTTTGCTCCCACTCGATGAGTCTGTCGAGGTCATGCTGTAGGTTGTCTTGGTCAGTCTGATTATTGATTTTCCGGTAGACTATGACATCGTCAGCGAAAAGGTTCAGGGAGGTTCCAGGAGAAATATGGGTGGGTATGTCATTAATGGAGAGAAGGAATAGAAGGGGGGACTCCAGAGCTCACGTGTACCTAATCCGACGTGCATCCTTCTACCAGCACTTCTTGTGATCTAGTGGTCAGAAAATGTTTAATCCAAAGGTAGGTGCTGGCTCTAATTCCGTAGTGATCCAGTTTGTGCATGAGTCGATTGTGATGGACAGTACCGTAAGCCTTATAGAAGTCTAGAAGTATAAGATCAATTTGGTGGGTTTTTTCCAGGGTGCTCATCAAGTCATGGACCGTCGTGAGCAGTGAAGACTCACAGGAACGTCTACGTCTAAAGCCATGTTGTCGAACAGTAAGAATATTGTGGGATTCAATGTGGTTATGCATTGATCTAGATATAAAGTTTTGACTGCCCATTTGTTGACAGCCATGAGACCTGCCACCTAGTGAATATGCATGTGATTTAAAGGCACTAAACTACGAAAACAGTTTAATGTCGGTTTATTGTCAGTGTGATATGCTTCAATATAAGTTTAAGTAGCTATTAAATAGATTCAGGGTAGGCCCTTGTAATCCATAAGATCTTAATTTATTTAATAGTATTGAGTGATCAATTGTATCAGGGCCTTAGAGAGGTCAAAAAAATACTGAAAGGAACATCATTTTTATAAATGTTTGTAATTATTCTATCTACTAGTTCAAGTGATGTATATTCGGTAGTGTTTTTCCTAAAACCATATCATTAAAGTCTGCAGTTAGCTGACTAGATATTATTTTCTCTTACACTTTTGAAATTGTTGGAAGAAGAGATATGGGTCTATAATTTTTTTTAACAGATGGGTCATCTTTCTTAAAAATAGGAATTACTTTAGCGAGTTTAATTATATCAGGACATATACCAGTATTTATTACTTGATTTATTACAAGGGTTAATGGTTTGGTGATGGAGGGTTCAATTATTTTCAAAGGTTTAGAGGAAATACCGTCACAGCCATTACTGTTTTTTGGAAGGCTTTCAATGGTTTTCTTGACTATTTCTTCATCAACATTTAATAGACTATAAACGGAGTGGGCATTATCATTTAAGTAGTAATTATAATCCTTATTATCATTATAATGAATGTCTTGTGCTGTCGACTGACTTATACTTGTAAAGTAGTTGTTAAATTGGTTTGCAATAACAGTTTTATCTGTCATAGTTATGCCGTTACTTTTAAACGAAACAGTTTTGTTTGTATTGTTTTTGGAAAGAAATTCATTTATGGTTTTCCATATATTTCTAATGTCATCTTTATATCGGTTAAAGCGTGACTCAAAGTACATTTTTTTGGCACTACGAATGTTTTCCTTTAATATTAAAGTATATGTTTTAATGTTAGTTTAAATGACTTTGTGCATTGGCAACTTCGGATTATAATTTTTTTTATTTCTTATAAAGCGAGTCTCGATATTTTATTGATTTTTGAAGACGGTGTGTGATCCATGTTCAATGCTTATATTTTTATTTATTATATTTCATGATTTTAATAGGCATATGCATAATTTCTTCGTGTATTATGTTATAACTTAAATTGGGGTCAGCCGTAGGAGATTTGTTTAGTTTGTTATACATTTCATCCGAATTTATCTCAAGTTTAACATTATGCATAGCTGCCATATTTTGTACATTTACTGTAAAAAAAATTGAGGAGGTTTAGATTTTATGTTTACATTCATGATTAGGAAGTAAGGTTGGTGAGCAGAAAGAGTGTTTGTGAAGATTCCTGCAGCGCTATCTAATATTGATTTATTTAACTTACTGATAAAGGTGTCTATCAGTGTTCCGTTAGTTCTGGTAAAGCGAGTTGGAAAGGTATTTTGCGGATAGAGACTGTATGAAATAATAGTATCAAAGACTTCGGTATATATTTTGTTCTCGTTTATTTTTTGACACTACAATTTTCCCCCTGAGCAATGACTTCATATCCATGTAAATTGAATTGAAATAAATCATCATTATTTGAATTCCATGTTTCTTGCAAACATATAATGCTAAATTTATAATTTTTTGTATTTGGAATTTCTATGAAAATATCAAGTTCATCAAATTTAGCATTAATAGATTGAATAGTTAAGCTTAGGATACTAAAATTATCAGCATTTTTTTGTGCTAAATTGTGAAACATATCGATGTCATAATATGTAGAACAGCGGATCAACTGAGGTTCATTTTGTTCAGTACTATTTTCGTTTATATCTAGAAGATGTATTAAAGAATAGTTTTTGATACGTCCCAAGTGGGAGAGAAATGTCATATCAGAAGTCATTGCTTAGGTTCGGAAATAAAAAAAGTAATGTAGATAAATTATTGTACGTATTTGAGGTATTTTGCAAAAGAGTGAACTTGTATGTATTTATTTCCTGTGCATATGTGAGTGTTAAGAAATACTCCATGTACGACAGTGCAGATATTAGGGTAGTCAAGACTAGACATAGAACAAATAAATATGAAGAAAGATAAGAGAAAAACATGACAGATTGGGTATTGGGTCATGAATATAAGGCGTAACGCCAGGGAAAGGGGTGAGCTATGTTAATAACAGTGACTGCATATATATTAACAGTTGTTTATCTAAACAATAACAATAGAAGAGATATAATGTCATGATTAGTCCAATATCAAGATATCAGAAGTAATTAAGCATTACGGTGTTATGAGGAGAGAGACTTCATCAGCGTATGAAATATTAGCTTTATAATACTAGAATAAAATGCCCATATATCATCAAATATATCAGCAATACTGAAAACTGTTAATTGCAGTTATTGAGACCTCGCCAATTTGTATTCATGCGTGGTAAGTTGTCTTTTAAAATGTGTAGGCTTTACTTCTGATATTGCTCTACCCTGTGGTGGAGTTGACTGTTTTTATTGTACATTTTAGTTCAATCAGTTTTTCTTTTGTCAGTACATCAGCATTTGTATACCACACAATTATTTCCTCTGTATTGGCACTTGTAGTGCTCGAGTTTGGTTGGTTATTTCGTCTATTTTTTACCTAGATTATTTGATTTTCTTCTAGTCGACCTCTTACCAGGTAAACAAAAATTGTTGTTTTTTCTCTTGCCTCCTTCTGCAATAGTCGCTCCTTCTCTTTGTCATCCCTGCTCAAATCATGCTTTTTAATCATTCCACTAAATGGCTCACCTTTGGTTTTCAGTTTATATAGGTTTTTTCATTACTGAAGCTTTTTTGTCCTCATCTGGGAAGGTTACAAGTAGGGGACAGTGTCTTGTTTCCATTGTCTCTGTTTCCTTTCCAGGCATACTCCCTAGTCATCCTACTTGTAGGTCCTCTGGCTGATGTTTCCCATCTGTTGTGTGTCCCGATAGTTCCTTCATTAGCTTCCTGTCATGCATGTTCTGCTTTCAGAGTGTTGGTCTCCTCTGGCACGTTGTAGACAACAATGTTCTTCATTCTGTTCATCCTATCGTTTACTTGGGTGCATACAGTGGCGACCACATCTTCTTTATTTATGACTGGTGGTACATGGTTTGCATCTAGTGATTCATGTATCGCCTGTGATAGAAGATCTGATACTCTGGCGACTGTCTCCTCAAGTTCACTGACCCTGTTATTTAAGGCTTCATTTTTATTTTCCATCGCAGACAATTTGTTTTCAAAATGATCTTGTCGTTCACGCATGATTATTATTTGTGACATGATAGTCTTTGCCCCTCTTTGACATGAAGTACAGTACCAACTAATTCACTGATGTTCATCGCTGATTAGTACTTGGTAAAACGCATCGGAAACATGTTGGCAATCCTTGTGATACCACCCCGTGCAGATGTCACATTCGATAGCTTCTCCAGTGTCCTTTACTTCTAAGGTGCACTCAGGGCAGACACATTTCTCTTGTTTTCTATCTGCCTCCAATTTTGTGTTTGCTCTATGTTGTTTTTTTAATTGTTTTTAGTTGACATTGTTTTGGTTCCCGACGAGCTACCTCATAGTGATTTTGTGGTTTCTGTTACTGCTACTGGCGTACCACCAGCTGCCATTTTTAAGACATGCAATTTTATAACAAATGTGTGTAATTATATATACTATTTTTATAGTGCAGGTGTTGGGATAGTGCACACAGAACAGATGATGGGTAATATACTAGTTATAGTCCTGGGCCGACTCAATATTGAGAAGAAGGACATGTTAGTAACACAGGTAGAGGGGAGAATATTCCTTATATAGCTGCTATTTATTTAATGATTGCAAATTGTGTACTTTAAGTGTTTATGTGCTGCTTGACTGAGTTGACTTGGGGGTGATTTTGTTTCACGCGCTTCAACTATTGTTTACATGTCCGTCATATTGTTTAAATAATTTAAGGTGGTTGTTAGGCAAAATAATGTATCGCATTAAGACTTAGGAATTATTGATTTTAAATGTAAGTATATGCACGTATAGTGGTGATGATAAATTTGCACGTCTGTTAATTTGGGGTAATGACAATCTTTCGAATTTGAGAGATTAGGTATAACGTAGGTAGGGGTTGTAGACGAGTTAACCTACTTGTTCAATCTGATATGTTCTGAGGAGGAAGTCCCTGATGATTGGAGACGAGGAGTGATCGTGACGTTACCAAAGAAGGGATGCCTGAGCGATTGCAATAACTGGCGAGGAATAACATTGATGTCAGTACCTGGAAAGGTGTTCTGCAGCGAGACAGGTGTACGTCTACGTTGCATCCTGTCCCCTTTCTTCTTTGTTGTTGTTATTGAGTTCATCATGAGGAAAACGTGGTCTTAAGTGGATAAATAATAGGTTGATAGACCTTAACTTTGCCGATGACATTGCACTGCTCACCCACACGCCGGATATCCTGCAAGAGATGATCAATAATTTAAACGGCAATGGAGAGATGGTCGGATTGCGAATTAGCTATGAGAAGACAAAAACATTGTCAGTTGGTGATGGATCTGACCCCACATTGTGATCGGTCAGCAAGACTTGCAGTGCGTCGAGAACTTCCCTTACTCGGAAGTTGCATCTCTGGGGAAGGCGACCCGGAAGTTGATGTGCGAGCAAGGATAGGCAAGGCATCAGCAGTGTTCCAAAGACTACGTTCAATATGGTCCAGTACCACCATCAGAAAGGACATAAAACTACGTTTTTATATGTCTATCGTAATAACAACAGCGATATATGCCAGTGAAACGTGGAAGAATACGGCGAGGATATCAAAAAAACTAGACATAGTTCACCGGCGATGCCTCTGGTTCATATTGGGCATATCATAGAGAGAACATTCGTTTTGCTATTCAGCTTTCTTCTAAACTTAAGACTAAACTCTATTGTGCAATGTAGTTCATTTCGCTACTGCCTCCAGCATATCTGACCATATCTCAATTGGCACAAGATTATAATTGGAGACTGGGTACGTAGTACTAACCGTCTTGCGATCTGATTTATCGGCGCGTTTGACCGAAAATATGCGTCGCTTCGACGGCTGAGGTCCGTGATTAAATATTGTCGGCACTGCTCCAGGCTTCACAAATCGACGTCGGCGACATTTTGTCGGATCTTGTCCCATGAACTAATGATATACCGGTACATCTACTTCTAAGCACTTTTCTTTAAAATGAGCCGAACAAAGTGTATCATATTTCGAGGACTTCCAACCAGCCCGGCCATAGTAATGAATCCACTATTTCAATTCTAATCGATTCGAATCAAAGGGAAACAAAAAAGACAGCTTATGATCCTTCGCTGTACTATTCCTACAACCGTATGCACAACAGTGTAGTATATTGCAAGTCACGTTTTCATTTCAAACCGAACTGATACAAATATAACGAACCGTATGCCATGAAATATATTGACAACTTAACCAACTACTCGACAGTGTGACGTAGCGGGAACACCGCGGTAAAAATAATGCTGCTTGTTTATTGGTTGTTTTCGGCCAAATCAACGCATCATCAATAAGATGGCAGCGTTCATGTTATCGCAGATTTCGTTAGAATCTTCCATTGTAAGACCACATTCTGAGTAAACCACTAAAGTGAAAATTTTGACTGTAGATGCAAATGGTTAGTTTGTGTTAACTGTTTAGGTGCATAACACCAAAACGTTGCCTTTTGTTTTCCTTTAAATATATGCAGTGATGCAATATGCATTTAGGTAACCCAATACAAATGAAACAGCAGAGGCAATACAGGATGGTACTAGGTACACAATTGATTCACATTAACAAATGTTGTTTCTGCAAAACTGTTGCACAAACGTTTCTTTCAACAGGAAAACAACAGAGGTAGAAGCATTCAAAAACTTTCTGCTACAGTAGTACTCCTCATTCTACTACTGGTAGAAGGCCTGCTGAATTCTTTTTGAAACGTAAACTAAGGACGAGGTCTTTCCTTCTGAAACCAGGGTTGGATCAAACTGTTGAAAACAAACAGGAAAAGCAGCGACAACAGCATAACAAAACAGCTTCTCGAGATATTCGCATCTTCCATCATGGAGATTGGGTGGGAGTTAGACGCTTCAATCGAGGCAAGGAGAAATGGCTAAGGGGCATTGTCACTATGGTGTGCGACCATCGTACATATGTTGTGAATGTGGCGGGAGCTCGTCGCTACATGCACGTCGATCACACGGTCAGTGTAAATGCGCGTTTTACAGACAATGTAAACATTTCCCGTCATTCCCAAACCATGGCTTAGACCTCCAGGCACTGGTGGTGAAGTCTCAAATGCAGCGAATGCATAGTTAGAGAAGCCGGACATTTCCAGTGATATCACCGGGGCTAATGAAACAGCAGAGGCAAATAGCGATACACCGTCTGGGTTAGAGAAGGGGACAGTCCAATCCTAACGTCCCGTAAATCTCATCCAAGTTTGCCTAAATGTAGATATCCCACAAGGCAGAGGAATCCTCCAAATCGCTTAAAACTGTAAAATGCGAGGCTGCGTGGCTTATCGAGGTAGCACGCTTATCTGCTGTGTTGATCAGTTGCTTTTTTCTCACTGAGTGTTAATTGTAGTTTTTATCTACACCGTATAAACAGTAGCGATATTCAGACTAATACACATTTTATTAGTAACTAGATACACGAAGACGTGACATTTCTGTGTGAAGGGAGGAGAAGATGCAGTGTATAGAGGTTATTCATGAATATGAATGATGGTGCGTCATTGGGAGCACGCGCACTGGGCAGACTAAAAATATCCTGTTAGAAATATAGTTGTATTCTGTAATAAATCTACTTCAATCGAACTCCATCGTTATCATGTGAAAACACAACATCAACTGCTTGAGAAAAAACATAACAATCCAATTATACTTTAATCACTTTCGGTAAATGCATTCAAATGAACAGAACTTGATGTTGTGATTATCTGAACAGTCAAACTGACACATATCCGACAACCCCGTGATGCAGAAAATATGCACTTCCATTGTTGTGGCTTTTCAATGGTTTTGTTCTCCTTATCCGTAACCGATGAACGGTTGATGCCATTGTTGGATACGCATCATCTCTAAAATAGGTCTATATACAAATATTTTTTAAAGCACACGGTGTCGCCAGATACGTTTAATAAAATCTCTAAAAGATGGTGGTGCTATTATTAAGACCCGCTTGTTTAACATATATGTATTGTCGTCTTTCATTCATCACAATGCCCACATAACGATGCAATGTCATATCTGCATTAGTCGAACTTCTGTTGCAGATAGTCCAGAGTTTCGCAGCACAGAACGTCGACAAGGTGAAGGTGTTTGCTTGTGGACCTTCAGCCATGATGACCGCCCTCCAACAAAGTTCGCAGCGCTACCATTTCAGTTTCTGCAAAGAGCACTTCTGAAACTCGGCAAAGATCCAGCAACAGTAGCTTCAGTTGGCCATCTCTGTTATGTTCTGCGCTACAACTGTGGCTAGAACCATATCTGATCTTATCAGCCATATTCGTTTTTAATTTAATGAATTAAATGACTTGGTTATAAGGAATTAGGTATTTATATTACGACTCATCGATGATTAGGACATATTAAGTGCAGTGATTTATTAGCAAATACTAGTATCATAATCAAACAGAAATCATAGTATACGTAATTTTGTGTTAGGTATATGCCCATTTGCAAATTCGCGCACTTTGTTTTTAGTCTTTTGTCTGCTATTATATGCGGTGAAATTACACTTGCTACTTAAGGGGGTGGTCTGTTCCGTTACCCAGTAATCGTTAGCCGGACGTTCCCTGAATCAGGTGTGGTACTATACAAATTGTTGTCATTATGTGTCAAAGGGAACAATTCCCCCAATAAGCTTTTTTGTACAACACGCATGTATAGATATTATTAACAAGATTTAACAAGATTGCCACCCAGAGAATTAACTCTAGGTGGCAGGTGGACAAGGAAGCCCTTTGGCTTATCGAGAGTCCGACCCTTTTATCTATGTGTATCCAGCCCGTCTGAGGTATGTGTCGATTTTATTTTTAAACATATTCACGCTACTAGCACCCACACAATCAGCAGGTAATCTGTTCCATTCATTTACAGTCCTTTGTGAGAATGAGAACTTTCTTATATCTAATCTACACTGCTCCTTTGCTAATGTAAGTTCATGCCCTCTAGTCCTTCTATCTTTCTTAACTGAGAAAAAATATTTCTATCAATATTTTCATAACCCTTCAATATTTTAAACACTTCTATCTGATCTCCTCTCAACCTCCTGGTCTCTAGTGTTGTTAAACCGCATTTTTTAGGCGTATTTCGTAACTAAGATCCCTCAGTTTTGGTATCATTTTAGTTGCTCTCCTCTGCACTCTTTCTAGCATATATATATATATATATATGTCCTTCCTGCGATAAGGCCTCCACGCTTGAATACAATATTATAAATGAGGCCTAACTATTGTTTTGTACAACGGTATTATTAGCTCTTTTTCCTTATACGTTATGTTTCGCCTAATTAATCCAAGGATTTGATTTCCCTTTGAAGCTGCAATTCCGCACTGCTCTGAAACCTTCATATCAGCACTAATGGTTAACCCTAAGTCCTTTTCTTTTACAGTAGTACTTAGTACAGTACCCCCCATTGTATATTCTACTTCTTCGTTCCCATGTCCTGTGTGGAGGCATTTACATTTCCTAAAATTGAACAGCATTTGCCACTTTTCAGACCATTTGATCAACCTGTCAAGATCATCTTGTAAATACTGTCTATCTCCATCACTTTTAATCCTTCTAAACACTTTTGTATCATCCGCAAATTTCAACATCTTGCTTGTTATTTCATCATCCAAATCGTTGATATATATTAAGAATAATACAGGCCCTAATACTGATCCCTGTGGTACCCCACTCAATACCGATTTCCAGTTTGAAGCCTCCCCATCAACTATTACACGTTGTCTTCTGTCAATCAGCCATTGTTCTATCCAATTTATTATACCATTTCCTATGCCATGGGCCTTTAGTTTAAGCAGTAATCTTTGATGTGGTACTTTGTCGAAAGCTTTTTGAAAATCTAAGTAGACGATATCTACTGGTGATCCCTCATCTACCCACTTAGTGATGTCTTCCAAAAAACATAACATATTTGTTAAGCATGACCTCGCTTATTGAGATGAGTTTATCTAGTTTTGTTTAACAAGAAAATCCACCATGTGATCTTTAATTAGTCTTTCTAATAATTTACAAATCACTGATGTTAAACTCACTGGTCTATAGTTCTCTGACTTGTTTCTCGAACCTTTTTTGAATAACGGTATAATGTTTGCTTCTTTCCATTCTAAAGGAAACACTCCCTCTTCTAATGACAAGTTGAAAACTGTTGCAAGCGGTATGCTAATTTGTTCTACAATTTCCAATAGTAGTTTGGGTGGAATACCATCCACTCCAGGTGATTTATTATCCTTCATAGCCCTTATTTTCTTAGCTACCATTTCCGGGTGTTAAAATTTATTGTCCTAAATAGTCTGAATCTGCCCCCTTGAACTTAGCCTCTGGTATTGGCAGTGAACTAATATCTTCCCTGGTAAACATTGAACTAAAGTACTCATTCAGGTCTTCTGCCATTAAGAATCCCTCTGATATTATATTTCCAGCACTATCTTCTAGAGGACCGACCTTATCTTGAACTTTCTGTTTGCTTCGAAAATAAGCATAAAAACTCTTGCTGTCATGTTTTATATTACTAGCTAATTGTTGTTCATAGCTTCTATTTGAATTTCTAATTTCAGCTGTAGCTTGGTTAAGTGCTTCTTTATAACTGTTGTAGTCTTCATCATTTCCAGTACATCTGCCCCTATATGACTTCCACATCATTTGTTTATACTTAATTTTTCTAATGGCTTCTTTCGATAAGTGTTTCTTTTTGGACCGTTTTCCTTGTTTTTTGAAGGGTACAAATTTATCGACTATGCACTTAATTTCACTCTTTAATATATTCCAGCATTCTGTTGCCGTCTTATTTTTTAGTGTCTTATTCCAGTCTATCTTTGCTAAATATTTCCTCATGTCCTTATACCTTCCTTTGTGGAAATTTCTCCTATACTGCTTTTTACTATTCCTTTCTGATTTTACTTTGATGGTAAAATGTATCTGGTTGTGGTCACTACTCCCCAGTGGCTCACATATCTTGACATTGTCAACTAATTCATTCTGTGAGGACAAAACTATGTCTAACACATTCTCACCCCTGGTTGGTTCTAGCACATGTTGAGAAAGGAATGTATCTTGAACTAAAACTAAAAACTTGTGGTCCTCACTTCCCATACTCTGTAGAGATTTTCATTGTATATGCCCGTGGTTAAAATCCCCCATAATAATACAGTCCCGTTTGCTTACTTCCCTTATAGCGTTTTGTATTTTTTCATTCTCTTATATGCTTATGTTTGGACTTCGATAAACTAACCCAACTGTTAACGTTGAGTTTCCTGTAACTATGTTACACCAAACAGCTTCTTCGCAATCTGCTTCTCTTTCTAATTTTATTTCATAAGCCTGAATAGATTCTTTAATATATAAAATAACTCCACCTCCCTTTCTTCCTATTCTATCTTTTCTAAACATTACATATCCTGTCAGTCCCAATTCAGCATCTGATATATCGGTGGTGGTCCAGGATTCGGTTATACCTATTATATGAGGGTCAATATCTTCTACCATAATATTTAGTTCATTTCTTTTATTTACTATACTCCTTGCATTTAAACAAATACATTTATATCCAGCTTCAGAAGAGTTTTCCAGACTGTTATTTGCTGATTTATTTGTGCTGTCTTTATCTATGCCTCCATTTTCAGGCTTTTCTGTGAGTCCCCCCTGCGAATCTAGTTTAAATAGATGCAACCTGTCCCACTGTCAACAGATTGCAGCAGGTTCTCTGAGAAAACTGCTGCCCCCTTTCCACTAAGATAGAGGCCATCTCTCATGTACATATCTTCCCTCCCAAGAAAGTATCCCCATAAATCTGTGAATCCCACCCCCTCTTCTTCACACATCTGCTCAGCTAGTGCATTGATCGCCATCCTCTTGCAGTTTCTATACGTTGCCCCCCTTCCTCCCATTACTGGCACAATTCCTGACAAAATAACCTGTTCAACTCTCGTCTTCTTTAGCTTCCTCACTAACTGTCTATACTTCTGTACTATCGCAGTTGTTCCCCCCCTGTCTGCATTATTTGTTCCTACATGTACCAGTATAGACCCCCCCCTTGCCATGTCCCAATACCTTCTCTACCCTGTCAGTTACATGTTCAATCCTAGCCCCCGGTAAACAAACAACGACGTCCTTCCCCTCGCTCAGTGTCTTGTCCGTCTTTTTCATAATGGAGTCGCCCATAAACACCCTCTCTTTCCTCATTGCCCCCTCAATCACTGCCTTAGAATAGCTCCTTCTTCGGTTTGCATCTGTCTGGTTGTTGTCTTTCCCCCCTGTCGTCTTCTCTCCTGTCACATTCTCTTCCGATCCATTCTTTCCTGTCGCTTTTTCTCTTGTCACCTTTCCTCCTGTCAGCGTCCCTTTTATCGACTTCTCTTCTATCACATTTGCTCTCACTTCCTTTCGTCCCTTCTTCTTTCGTCCCATCTCATTTTCCTCTCTCCTCTCCCGTTCCATCTTCCCTCCCTCCTTCTCTACGGTCACTTTCTTCCCTGTCACCTTCACGCTTGTCACGTTTTCTGTTGTCGATTTTCCAATTTCTTCCCCTCCAATCACCTTCCCTCCTCTCAATCTCCTTTCCTCAGTTTTCTTGCCACTGCTATTCTCCTTCAGTCTTGCAGTATTCTCACCTCTCTCCCTGTCGTCTCTCTCCATTCGACCTGCCTCCTTGCTAATTCCCATCTCCATTCCCATCACAATATCTGTCAACCTAACTATCTCCTTCTGCAAACACTCCACCTTCCAACACCCAATGCACTGAAAGGTGAATCCTTCCTCCATGGTTTCTGCCCATGACTTTCCACACCCGGACAATGCAAAATATACCCAGCTGTGGCTGTGATCGCACACCAAGTGACGCTTTGCCTTGACTTGCCGCTTGCAAGGCGCCATATCCCGATCAGAATTTATTTAATAACTTAACTAACTTAGTCTTTATAAAGACTGTTTCCTGTGTACTACATCACACTTTAGGTTACAAATTTCAATTACACAGCCGACTATTTATCCTAACACGAACGCTAACATTACCGGTAATGACCTAATTTAAATACAATCAGTTACGTTATGTTAGGCTGCTTTATTTATTTAGCCTTTTAGGTTACGCCGCCCGACTATCGCCCTTGCTTAATTTTAACAACAATGTTACCTAATCAAAATATCTAGCAAGTACTGGCTTACACAGATATTATCTTATGTAAGTAGTTTGATGGTTGTTACTTTATCTCCTATATATTCTACTACATTATCAGGTTTGTTAAATCTTGTTTACAACTTATCGAAGGCTAAGCCGCCTAAGTGAGTTACCCTATTATCATTCACTATACTAAGGTGTTCTAAAATACTTTAACTAACTAATTTTAAGCACAACTGCTACTCAATATATGTTTATTGCAACTTTATGAATTATATTAAGGCAAGAATAATACTTATCAATCAGTAATTCCACTTGTTTATCAACTTTTCTGCACCACCAATTTCTACGATCTATCTCCGCCAAATATAGCCAAGCCTCACGATACATGATACATGATGTTGAATAAAATATCGACTACCGAAAAAAGGTATTTCATAGATCGTGATTGTACTTGGATGATACTTGAAATAGGTCAACTGTGCTTAGTTGGTAACCACTGCCCTTAATATCAACACAATCGTGGGGGTACGTCAGCAATATTCCGTCCTTTCTTCCGCAAAAGGCTGTGTTCTCCGTATAGGTTTGAGTGGATTTTTCTGATAATGTAAACTTGTTATACACTTTAAAAATACCATTATAATTACGACTTCAATTTGAATTATGTCTATCCACATATTGACCTGATTGTTCTTGCGTCCTCGTCGTAATAGTTTTCTCTCTTGAGTTCTGAGACGATTGTCGGTATACACACAAATATAACATAACATTATAGACAAAGCAACGTTCGACACTCAATTTTGTTATAACATAATTTATTAACTATATAGACTTAACTGCATCCCGACACTGGCACGGGAGGAGGGCAAAGGTGTGCCCCCTGGAATTTTGCTGGGGGTCAGACATATGGCTGTATCCCCCATATTAAATATTACCACCCCTTGTCTTCCGATGTCGTGATCAGACAGCGGGGTGGTGCTGAAGTTTTGGTTCTCAGCTGCCCCAACATTAATTTCGTTTCCGCGCCAGTGCACCCGAAATGAGGAGTCATAGAAATCACCTCAGTCTGCACAATGAACATGCCTGATCAACACAAGGGTCTCAAATCGGAAAATAGTAATTCGTTAACTATTTATAGTTTTGTCGTTGTCGCTGTCGTTGTCGTGGATACGGCATTGTTCTTATTCTCTCACCATAAATGAATATATCACGCGTCGTACGTTTGTCAACAATCACGTGTGTTGTTATATGATGCAAATATTATGCACTAGAGGTGCCACTTGTTATTTTCGGTAGTCTTAGTTGATTTAAAATAGTTTCATTAATTCTCAGTCAAACAAACGTAAGCTTACAGGTTAGCTCAAACGACCGCCTGAATAGATAGGAAGGAGACAGGCGTTGTGCAATTGACTCTTGCTCTGATGGATTCGTCAGATGTGCAGAACGGTTCACTCGTGAAACATGAAGTATATAATATCCTTAATCCAATTACATATGAGAACAGTAAAATAGGCAGCTTGTTGCGATTCCACTGACGTGACCCTGCTACCAACACTCCACTAACCAGGCTGCCAGATTCCACTGACGTGACCCTGCTACCAACACTCCACTCACCAGGCTGCCAGATTCCACTGACGTGACCCTGCTACCAACACTCTACTCACCAGGCTGCCAGATTCTGTTATCTACAACAGCGTTAAACTACATCATTTTTTTACAACTAAAAAATCACCACACGTACTCGTTGCGAAGTCTGTGTGTGTGTGTGTGTGTGTGTGTGTGTGTGTGTGTGTGTGTGTGTGTGTGTGTGTGTGTGTGTGTGTGTGTGTGTGTGTGTGTGTGTGTGTGTGTGTGTGTGTGTGTGTGTGTGTACATCTGTGTAATGCGAGTGTGTGTGTGTTAATGTGTGTGTGTGCGTGCGTGCGTGCGTGCGTTTTTGTGCATGTGACATTGTGTGTACGTCTGTGTTAATGTGTGTGTGTCTGTGTGTGTGTGTGTGTGTGTGTGTGTGTGTGTGTGTGTGTGTGTGTGTGTGTGTGTGTGTGTGTGTGTGTGTGTGTGTGTGTGTGTGTACGTGTGTGCGTGTGGGTGGGTGCGTGCGTGGTTGCGTGTGTGCGTGCCTACGTGTGTGTCTGCGAGTGCGTGAGGGTGTGGGTGTGAAGGTGTGAGTGTCGGTCTCGGTGTGGGTGTGAGGGTGTGGGTAAGGGTGTGAGGGTGTGGGTGTGGGTTTGAGTGTGAGGGAGTGGGTGTTGAGTGTGGGTGTGAGGGTGTGTGTGGGTGTGGGTTTGAGTGTGAGGGTGTGGGTGTCAGGGTATGGGTGAGGGTGTGGGTTTGAGTGTGAGGGTGTGGGTGTCGGTCTGGGTGTGGGTGTGAGTGTGTTTCTGTGTGCGTGCGGGAGTTCGTGCATGTATGCGACAATATCTCAAAAACTAAAAACATATTATGGGTACACCTTTTATTTTTACTGTGATATAAAACAAAATAAATCTCATTGCAAGTTTAAAATGTTAAAACAACAATAACTCAAAAGTAAACAAATTTCCTGTCTATATTCGGTGTCCCATTTAGGTAATTTTTTTTATATTGACGGTGATATACAAATTATTAATTTTCGCTATTACAATTTCAGGTGCAACCTAAACAACCTGAAACACCAACCCGCGTAAATGCTCGCCATGCTAAATCCAAGCGACCCTTACTTCCATGATGTCACCAACGGTCGCTAGGTGTCGCATCAAACTGTGTAGAAATGAACAGGGTGATAGAGAGGATTAAAAAACTATTTGAAGAGTAGGATACTATTTTAGAATATATTTAATTCAGATTGGGAATAAAAAAGTTCATATAACTTAGTCTTTAAATATATGGGATTAGATAACACATAATTTGGAAACCAATGTCGCGTCCAACTCTATTGTGAAGACGTCCACAGCAAGGATTACTAACAAAACAAACACTATATACAAGTATATACATTTAGTAGCATATTATTGCAACAGTTGAGATCACATACTATCATACACAGTATGAGTGTTATCTCACAGCTATATATACAATCAGGTTAATATAAACATATATCTTCTATACACAGACTACAAATAATACCACATAGCATAAGGCATAGTTGTACCGATGGCTAAGGCGCCGTGCATCCATGCATCAACATATCCTGGATTAATAACTAACGTAGACATTTCACACAGTCCTGCCATTACGTCACGATATACCTCGTTCACAGGTGCAATGGTAAAACGCATACTCTCAATAAATACCACTGTCCATTCAAATAGTTGTGGCCTGCATAAATACAACAGGCATTTCACAAAGCCATGAACAAAAAACATTTGGCGTTTTAAATTAGCGTAACTGTTGTAATAAAGCCTATACAAATATATATGGGTATGAAAACTATATAATTTAACTAAAACACTATACTACAATTAGAGAACTAGCAAATATGCCCGGTGTTTGAAGGGATGCCTTGATAGAAGACAGTCGTGAAAGTAATATTTACAAAATTTTAGAAAACACAGACATCGTTACATAAACATCATAACGCGTTCGCAGATACTCGTTGTTAGTTCAAAATGACGAAGGTCGGAGGGAATGTGAAGTTCACGTCCATCGATAGGCCCTAGTCGTGATAGTGTAGAATTGTTAAATAATATTCGTATTGTTATGCTATTGGCATGACGGTAGACATCAGCAATATTGTGTCAGCGTCTTCTCTGTGTTGCCAAATCTGTGACACAGGAGCCATTTTCCCGAAGATGTTGCTGTTACGTTACGTTTTATATATTACGCGCACATTACGTTCTAAGTTAAGAGGTGTTTTGACACATATGGGGTATTTGGAAAAGTTATTAGTATTACGTCCATCTCTAGGAGTCGTTGATTAATTCTTGAAAGTTTGGCGCTCGAGGTTCAAGTCGTCTAAAAGGGAAACATTAAGATACATACGCTAGGTCGATTATAGGTAGATGTATGAAACAACTTAGCATTAAAATCGCAGACATTTCTTAGCTGAGCAAACCGTTTTTTTTATATATGTATATATATATATATATATCTAAGTTTTGTACAGATGTATGCATACACATTAAAACGTGAATTGTTAGTATGTTAAATACTATTTCGATAAAAATACAGATTATAATCGGGTTGCTATATACTACATTGATATATAATTTATTTTGACTAGAATAAAATAGGATATATATTATGAACTTCTAAAGGATATTCGTTTGCTTTCATAAAATCGTTAGATACAACTTGAACACCTAAAACTAGTAGATTTATGTATAACTTAATGACCAATGATAAAATATGTCGTTAAACGTACATATGATGTTTCAGGCATTCCTATTATGTTACATATATGGTTCCAAACCAGCCACACTAGCACCACAGAACACAAGAAAGACAGGCAACTGGTGCATCTGCTGCTGGGTCTTTGACGAGTTTTAGAAGTGCTCTTTGCAGAAGCCGAAATGGTAGCGCTGCGAGCTAAGATTTATGGCGGTCATCATGGCAGACGGTCCACAGGCAAACACCTTCACCTTGCCGACGTTCTGTGTGGCGAAACCCTCGAATATCTGCAACAGAAGTTCAGAGAATGTAGAGATGGCATCGCATCACAGTGTGGGCATTGTAAGAACAAGTGGTCAACAAATATATATATATATATATATACGGTAAACAAGCGGATGTTTATTGATATATGAAGAGACTGCAATTGACTTGATATATCACCCGTGTTGGACCTTATATTTAGCATTAAATTTATTTGTAGTTAGCTAGAACAATTATATTTGGTACATTTATGTGATATAAATTTTTTCTATTGAGTGTGCCGGTACTTCCGCAGGACAAAAAAACAATAATACATTCAGTGGACTCCGTCTGTTATGTTTCCTTGAATGATATAGCAACATTCTTGTTCGTGTTGTATAAATAAACCACAACCCACTATTGTTTCAATAAACATGAATATAGTTTGGTATGTTTACGCTTAGAATGGTGGCACAATCAACAGCCTTGGGAGACCCTACGTTATTAAACACACCACCCCACAATCTATGTCTACACTCAACTATGGCGGAGTTTATGGAAGAGCCGACTAAAGGGGCTGGACACGCAAACGTATGGACGAGGAGCGGCTAATGAAGGGAGCGGATTCCCTGAGAGAGGAAGGTAGAAGACGAAGAAGAAGAAGAGGAAAGCAACGATTGAGACGGGAGAACAACGTGGAGAGATAATTAACGGGGTTAGGGGGACTGGTGAACGAGAGCGCTGTATACGTGAGTTGAAATGGATTGTGGAGACGGCATAGAGTGGGATCAATAACAAAGGAAGGAAAACAAGCAAACACCGAGGAGCACCGATAGTGCCCAGCCTCGCCACGGCCTACATGAACAAAGATGAGAGTAACGTGCTACACACGTACCGCATCCCAGTCCGGCCGGCCGGGCTGAACGTTCGTCTTGAGGCCTTTGATCGTGTCTCTCCGTCTATTCTGCATCGTCTCGAGGGCTATCTGCAGCGAGAGACCGCGCAGGTCGGCCGTCGACTTGGCCGCCGTCATGTACAGATGCACGTCGAGGATGCGACCTAGCGACCCCGGCTCTGTCTGAGGGCAACGACAGCAACAAGACAAGGGTAGAGAACAACAGCAACAACACAATGGTAGAGAACAATGGCAACAACAACACAATGGTAGAGAATAACAGCAACAAGACAAGGTTAGAAAACAACAACAGCAACACAATGGTAGAGAACAACATCAACTACACAAGGGTAGAGAACAACGGCAACAACACAAGGTCAGAGAACAACAACAACACAATGTTAGAGAACAACAACAACACTGGGGTAGAGAACAACCATTGCAAATGTTCCGTTATGAGAATTATGTTTTTAAGTGTTGGCATGTTCTTCCGTTAAAATAATTACTTCAAGGTATTGAACTTATTCAAAGGATGTCGACAAGTTCGTGACAATAAAAAAGAAACTGGTTGTGTAGCAAATCCACGTTTAGTCCTAACGCAGACAACGAGTTCAAACAAAATTACACAAACCTCAATACAAATTGCCACAACAAGATTGTCGCTGACAACATATGACATGAAAACATAAAATTATATCTCATTCACAAACAGGTGGATTTAGGTGAACAGAAAACGACAACACGATGAAACAACGACCATACCTGTATCATCTCGAGTTGAGCGAGCAAGCTAACAAACCACTCGAACGACTTCTGATCACGATTCACCCATATGAAGTCCACCTGCAGTGAAAGACGCCAGAAGACATGGTCAAATATCAATGTGAGGTCAAGTGCGTCATCACAAATGTATGTCATAATCATTGTTGTCATTATTATTCTCATTGTAATAATCGCCTCGGAACCAGTGACATTGTTGTCATCAATGTATTTCAACATAATCTTATTATACATTATGGGTATATTTTGCTTTAAAATTATAGTTCCCTTCCTTCTGACTCTTATGGCCGCATTACGTGTTTCGGGGGTAGTCATCATTACCATTTCCGTCACTTCCTGTTGGTCAAGCCACACTGCATGTTGTGCTATTAACGCTATCATTTTGTGTTACTTCCTCGTATTTCAATTGGTCTAAAGTTGGCTACAATAATAATTGGCATTACGAGATCGGTAAACATTTGAATAACTTTTCTCTAAACTTGTATTTCAGTGAAGTTCGATATATAATAAATGTTTTCGGGATTTATCCCACAGTTGACGTGAAAATGAACAGAGTTTACAATGCTAGAGAGATAACTAGACACTAAACGACGTACCTTCTTCACTTTCATCAGTTCTCGCGGCATGTCCTCGTACCAGACGTGCTCACAATTGACGCACGTTCTCTTCATCGTCAGGTAGCGGAACATGATGCTTTGGAGGATGGAGGCGTACGGCGTGATGCCGACGCCGCCGCCAATGAGCACGGCGTGCTCGGCGTCGAATATCTCCCGGGTCGATGTGCCGAACGGACCGTCAATGTAGATCTAAAGTTGGTCCGAAAACATCAAGCCATATTAATACAGCTGTTACATCAAGACAATGTAAGGTAACTTCTACAGTTTAATAATGATAATAATAATTATTATTATTATGTGTGCACGTCTGTTTTAGGAGAATACTTGCAATTCACATCGCTTATTTCATGGTAACAATCCAGTGTTTTTATTACGCGAAAACGTCTACATGAATATTATAACTCTCCTCCATCAAATGCGATTGCATGATCTTTCTATTTACCTAGATACCCAGTAAATCATGAAACATTAAAATGGAGAGAAGAGCTTAGTTTGTTTGTGAAAATCGACTTTACTACTTCATCACGGTGAGCTTATGAACGTCACAGGCACTATACAGAGGTCACGTGCATCACAATTATAACAATACAAATCCAATGAGAACGTCAAAGAAAAACTCACGGGTATGTGAACTTTCTTGGACATAGACTCAACAAGTTCGCCTCTCAGCGACGCTTTGCGGATGGCTCGCTTGGATACCTTTGAACATACGTCAGGTGTTAAACATAATATACAATATATATATATATATATATATATAACAAGTATTGAAATAACAGAATAAGGAAGCACAATAATGATATAACGATCCTCTGACATTTCTAACTAGAGAAAGGCGTAATTAAGTAGGTCTTATGAGAGTTACTGTTGTGTCTACATAGGCTGCTTTCGAGAAAAACATCCGCGAAATAAAGTCAGGGATGTCGACTGTCGAGGCAATCTTGCAAATGAAAAGTAGTGTGTGTGTGTGTGTGTGTGTGTGTGTGTGTGTGTGTGTGTGTGAGTGAGGTGGTAGGTAGCTGTGTGTGTGTGTGTGTGTGTGTGAGGTGGTGAGGTGAGTGTGGTGAGTGAGTGAGTGAGTGAGTGAGTGAGTGAGTGAGTGAGTGAGTGAGTGAGTGTGTGTGTGTGTGTGTGTGTGTGTGTGTGTGTGTGTGTGTGTGTGTGTGTGTGTGTGTGTGTGTGTGTGTGTGTGTGAGTGAGTGAGTGAGTGAGTGAGGTGAGTGAGTGAGGTGAGTGGTGGTGAAGTGAGTGAGGTGAGTGAGTGAGTGAGTGTGAGGTGAGTGAGTGTGTGAGTGAGTGAGTGAGTGAGTGAGTGAGTGAGTGAGTGAGTGAGTGAGTGAGTGAGTGAGTGAGTGAGTGAGTGAGTGAGTGAGTGAGTGAGTGAGTGAGTGAGTGAGTGAGTGAGTGAGTGAGTGAGTGAGTGAGTGGTGAGTGAAGGTGGTGAGTGGTGTGAGAAGGTGGAGTGAATTGAGTGTGAGTGAGTGAGTGAGTGAGTGAGTGAGTGGTGGTGAGGTGGGTGTGGAGGTGAGGTGAGTGGTGAGTGTGGTGTGGTGGTGAGTGTGTGTGTGTGTGTGTGTGTGTGTGTGTGTGTGTGTGTGTGTGTGTGTGTGTGTGTGTGTGTGTGGTGAGTGTGTGTATGTGTGTGAGTGAGTGTGTGTGTGTGTGTGTGTGTGAGTGAGTGTGTGCGTGCGTGCGTGCGTGTGTGTGTGTGTGTGTGTCTGTGTGAGTGTGTGAGTGAGCGTGTGTGCGTTTGTGCGGGTGTCCGTGTGTGCGTTTGTGCGGGTGTCCGTGTGTGCGTGCGTGTGAACTACTATTTCAATAATGCAGTTACGCCGTAATTCATGTTCAGGCATTGTGCTAAATTCTAGTTCTGTCCAGAACTCGGCAACGTTCTATTGACTGGTCAGTCTGTATATATCGCGGTTAGAACGTGTTTGGTCTTATGAGGTCTCATTCAACTAGTCAGCCCTTTTCAGAACATCATTGCCAAACCGACCTTTCTGTACTGGCACTGACGGTGGTCACTGCCAGGGTGCTTGTCGTCCTCGGTGGTTCTTTTACGTCCCAAATTGAGACGGGACTGACATTAACGTGATCTACGAATCACGAGAGATACACAGTCCTCAATGTTGAGAACCAGGTTTTGACACCAATGTGCCATGCCTGCCGGGTCCGTGTATTGAACTCATAGCGTTGGCATGCCAGGCGGATGTACTAGTACTGCATTACCACGCTCGCAAATGAAAACCTGTTCATTAAAATAGAATAAAATGGTCGAACGTATGACGAGTAATTGTGTAAGTGTATCTCACCTCCTGATTTTCTCGTTTTTCGACTTCAGCTCCAGCTTCTTGGACCGAAGCTAAGTTTTGCTTTCCTGACATTACAGTCGATTGCCTCTGAAATGAGACGGTGAGCAGTTAGAGCTGTTCTGCTCAACAATGCTATATTACTTGTTATCCCACACAACAACACAATGTTCGTTACACAAGGACGCTCCTGTAAAATATACTGTTTTGAGGAATTATAGCAAATATACATTTCCGTGGGATTTCAATAGAGGATAATAAAGATTCACAGAGGATTGCAAATGTTTAAACTGTAACCAAGACAGTATTTATCAAAATATATGTATTTAACTACCACCTCTCTTGAAAGACCGCTTCTGCTGTGCAGAAGAGGTGGTCGCCTAAGAGAGGTTATATTGTAGTTTTATTTAAGAGAGGTTATACTGTAGTTTCATCTAAGAGAGGTTATACTGTAGTTTCATCTAAGAAAGGTTATACTGTAGTTTCATCTAAGAGAAGTTATACTGTAATTTCATCTAAGAGAGGTTATACTGTAGTTTCATCTAAGCGAAGTTATACTGTAGTTTCTTATGTTAACTTCCTTACTGTGTATTAGAAAAATAACGCATTTCTAAATGACTTTTAGCCTGTAGAACCGACTGGTTCCTTTCCACCCTATACGCACTTTCACAGAGCCCTTGATGCTGCGGTACCGTGTGAAGGTGATGCTACCGCGGTGTTGTAATGGAGTACATTCTGCAACACGGAGAAAGCAGAGGTTTACAAAAAACGTTATTGCTTTTGTTTGATGAGATAATTACGCTCTTACTATTGTTTATCCGTTGACCCTCGTGAAAGTGCGAACCAGCGTAGGCAACTGCATACAGGTTGAAAGAATTAATTACACCAGCCTTTTTTTAGTTTTATTCAGGTAGCAAATTAATTAGAAAACAGTGTGTTGTTTGTTAATTTGTTTATTTAACGATATAGTTTCATTCAATTGTGCAAACAAAGAAGTTTAATTTAATAGGGCACAAATAATAAATGTAAGATATTTACCTGAGAAGGGTTCATCCTAACAAAATCCAAATGATAAAAGTAGATATATCACGTTATCACTTTAAATATGCACCCATGCACGCAGCATTGATAAATACACCGACGTCGTAATTATGCATAATGCAGTAAAACAATCTCACCGCTGAAGTGCATGTCTATCTTTGCTTCGTCTGCTGGTTTGTCGGGTTGAATACACTTCACATCCGTGTTGTCATGGAGACAGTCGATGGGTTTATACTTGCGACAAAAGTCGTACAACTTGTTTGTCCAGTCGCCCATTGACCGGATGTGGAGCCAGAGATGATCTGCGCAGAGATTAGTCAGATGTAACGATGATATCGGGTAAGTAAGTGAGACATCACAGCTATGCCTAGTTTGAATAAGTCTGATATAAGAATTATGTGTTGTTTGAATACGCCAGTCATTAAAATGTGTACATCGGTTGAATAAGTTATAAAGTTATCTACACCTTGAATAAGTCAAACATAGATTATATAGTCTAGGTCATATACGTTGGGTGAATAAATCAGACACAACAGTTGTATTTCTGTTGAATAAGCTTCTTAGCACATCCATCCATTTGGTGACGACGGCTTTCGCATTACACACGAGTATGAGAATGTTTAATCCTTTGGCTTTGTTGCGCCACTGAGCTCGGATTGTCTGAGGATATTGACGCATAAGAAGTAATTTATTATTATTATTATTATTGTTAGTAGTAGTAGTGGTAGTGGTAGTGGTATTGGTATTGGTAGTAGTAGTAGTAGTAGTAGTAGTAGTAGTAGTAGTAGTAGTAGTAGTAGTAGTAGTAGTAGTAGTAATAGTAATAGTAGTAGTAGTAATAGTAGTAGTAGTAATAGTAGTAGTAGTAATAGTAGTAGTAATAATAGTAGTAGTAGTAATAATATTATTATTATTATTAGTAGTAGTAGTAGTAGTATAGTAGTATTATTATTAGTAGTAGTAGTGGTAGCAGTAGTAGTATAAATATCATGGAATCACTATTGGTGTTCAAACTTGGTAATTTTACACATTTATTCTAGCTTGGGTTATTTCGTTAGAGGTGAAGCGCAGGTTAGGATATCACTTAGGAATTCCATGTGATCGTTTGAAATGAAAGCGGTAGGCTGAACCTCGTAGTTCCGGGGAGCTGCTGATGGTGAATGGATGCCACTCGTACTCCGTGATCTTAGGTATCTTCACGTAGACGTAGTCCCCAGGCTGGTGATGGAAGTTGTCTGGTTTCTCGATCACTAGGTGTGTTACCTGGAAGGGAAAATGTTTATGTCGTTAACAACAGCGTATATATATATATATATATATACATACATATATATATATACATACACACACACACATATATATATATATATATATATATATATATATATATATATATACCGCGCAGGGCAATATGCCGAAGTAAGAAGAAAGAGTGCTTGTGAAGTTGTTCTGTTGCTTTCACGCCGTAGTTCAAACGATGATAACCACATATCTTATGTAGTTGATTCGCGCCAGGCTAAAAAGGCTTTAAAATGATGGTAATTTCTGGAAAAATAGAAAAAATATCAAACTAAATACTAGCGACTGTTGTTGAACCTTAGACAAGCTTGGCGGTATCACGGGTTTTGCGTTTTGCAGAGTAGCCGCAAAAAAATGCGCGGTTTTGCCATTTTGGGCGCCATTTTGTGTTACAGGAAAACTGGGTCGGACGTCTTACACAGTGCTGATAAGATATTTCCCTTCTTAGCAAGAAATCCAAATGTATTATTGGATAACGAAGATAACTAATTGATTAATACACCAATTTTATAGATACGTGATTACGTTCACCACGTTCGCGTGAACGTAACTGCGAGCGACTCACCTTCGAAGGAAGCAGGTTCACTTCGGTAATGTGGATGCTGCCGTACTTGGCTAGTTTGAAGAGCCTCGTTCTGTAGATCCGCTCCAGCAAGTAGAGCGTGGCCGGGGCGATGAAGAACATCCAGAATATCGGCCCATGAAGGATGAGAAGGATCCAGAAGCCGATGAACATGGAGTGCGTCCAATAGAACACCTGCAGTAGTTATGAAAGATACATAAAAATTAGTGATGTGTCATTATCCCGGGCAACGGGTATTGCAGTCGACATGTGTTGATATTACCACAGCTGAGAGTGATGCGTCATTATCCCGGGCAGCGGGTATTGCAGACGACGTGTGTTGATATTACCGCAAGGTAATGGTTAGATCAAAACTCACAAAATGTTAAAAGACAGATGCTGTAATACAAATTGTATTAATTTTCAAAATTTATGTTTTGTTCTCTAGCAGTGATGCTATTTTGAGGCATATATCTACTTGTGAGTATTTATTTATTTGACGCCTATATCTAAATATTAAGTGTTTCACTGACCCTGAAATTATGGGGTTATACACAAAGATGATATTTTGTGTTGCACTAGGCCTAAATTAAAACAAACCTATTATTTGGTGTATCGGCCATCTTGAATTTCACAATTAAGACTGTCATCTGAAAATAAAGGAAGTGACAACTGGATTCCTTGACCCTGTTTGGATATCACGATCATGTTTCTATGTAGCTTGGAACATATGATACTTAGATAATGGATATCCACGGCGGCCGTTTTAAAATCAAAATGGCGGCTAGCTATGATATATATGACGATGAGAGCCTACGAACGTGTGTATCATAATCTACATGTAAGCGATGGTGACTCACCTGGAAATAGCCTCCCCGTCTGACACACGGCAGCGAGAAGATGACGATGACGAGGAGGGCGACCCACAGCAAGACGCCCGAGAGGTAGGCGAAGCCAAAGCCGGGGATCCAGCCGATGCCACAGCGAGTCGTCAACAGACACTCCCAATAGGAGGGCGTCGTCGTCGATGACGTCGCGTTCGTACCGGAAGTCGGCACCGAAGACGTGTACAGATCTGTAGTGTGAGGAAATCAAATATGTTCGGTCTGGGATCATTTTAAAACAATGGACTAGTACATCAGTCGTTTGTAACAAATAGAGTCATCTGTATAAATAGAAGATATGTAAATTACGCATATATAATCCCGAGTTGGGACTCAAGGTTTTCTTATTGCAAATCCTTAATATCTTAAAATGAGGGCAGATTCGGATTCAGATGATTATTCGTTTATTTAAAGAATCATTAGTAAGAGTTGTTTCTATTGTTATTATTGATATGTGTTTGTTTTTTCTTTGGTTTGTTTGTTTGTTTGTTGGTTGGTTGGTTGGTTGATTGATTGGTTGGTTGGTTGTTGTTTGGGTGGTTGGTTCATTGTTTGATTGGCTTTGATGACAATGTTGTTGATGATGATGATCTTTCTTTTAAAAATATGGCAAGTCCTATGTTGCTCTGAACGGAGATTTCGACGTTTTCACGTCGTCTTCATCAGCGTTGGTCTGCGCCACTCTCGGTCATCATGTGACTGTGTTGTCATGTGGCAGTTACCAACATAGTCACATGACGACCGAGAGTGGCATAGACCAACGCTGATGAAGACGTCGTGAAGATCTCGAAAGCTCCGTTCAAAGCAACATAGGACTTGGAAAGATAACTTGACATATTTTCAAAACTATGAATGTAACCGAGTCCGGAAGCAATTAACAATCTATTTTTGTATTATTTTTCTCTTCTCAAAAGGCGATGACGGTGAAATTCGAGAGATGTTGTTGTGTGCGTGTGTAAGTTGATCGTCGACGTCGTTTCACTCACACAGGTTGGCGAGGTGGGCGAGCGTGTGGACGACGCTCTGCACGACGATGACGACGCCGACGACCTTGTGGAAGTAGATGTTGTCGTCGAGGGGCAGATACGTTGACAGCTTCAGCGACCTCATCCATGTCACGCAGTATCTGAGAGCACAGTAGACGAACAGGTAATTGATGGTGGTGATGATGGCGGTGGTGATGGTCCTGATCATCATAATGATGATTACGATTATGATGATGATTGATGATCGTCATGATGACAGTGACGACGACAGAGATTAATCCAGAGCAATTGCAGTTATATTCTCATTTACTACAAACGGAAGTAGCAGGTTAATCTTATCGCGGAATTATGGTATGACGAGGAACGAAATGGAACGTTCACGACACTTCAAACTGTATTGTTCTCATTGTATAAACACATTAGATTAAAACTCGCAAAACGTGTAAGACACCTGCTCTGATACAGACTCTATTCAAGTTCTAAATGTAATTTTTATCTGCTGCTCTTTTGAGGCCTACTTTTGAAAGTTGTGTGTACGAATCCCTAAAGGTATAGATAAAAACTCATACAGATGTAAACCGTCAATAGTGTTGACAGTACAAAAACAAGTTTCGAAACGACATTCTCGTAAAGCATGATACGCAAGCAAGTCCTCACCTGAGCACAAAGACGATGATAAAGGCGCAGTTGAAGTTGAGACACATGCCACAGCCGCGAGCGACAATGATGTAGGCATTGCTGTCTCGGTGGCTGTAGGCGTGGACCGTGAACAAGATGGTGTTGATGACGCCGTACAACACGAAGAAGACGACTCGCCCGAACTGCTGGTCGGTGTAGTGTCTCCCTACTTGCTCGCACGTTGACATCGACCTCTGGAGCGGTTGGGGCGCCTCTCGTAGCCAGGAAGCCGGACTGCAATCCGAAGGGAGAGGTTTAGATCGCTCACTGCATCTCACCAGAGCCATACGTCGAAATGTCAACCTCGTTGATCAATCGTTCCAAACACACGCGCATCAAACATACCACCAAGTAAGTCAGTCATCCGTAACCACCTATCCAGACACCCCAGGTGAAATGGTGTTTTTAACCAAAAATATTCAAAATGGTTTTATGCCAGATTGTGGTGCTTTCTATGTTTACTATCATAAACGTTCACGTTAATATCAATACATTTCTCTAAATGACTTTTATTCACGGATCAAGCGTGTCGATCAAATAATCAAATCCACTTTGCAATCTTTGACGGATTTGTTTCTCAAAAACATTGTTTCTTAAATTTCATCATTTGGAAAAAGGATATATCTGGGAGTGATTCTGCCATCCAGATAAGGTTTGGAATGGTGCTTTCAGCATACTCTACGATTCATAATTACCAGACACTTTTTAAAATTGTAATCATCAATAATTTAAAAAAAAACAGGATTTTTGGCCAAAAACCAAGTTATTTTCCACGCTTTACCAAAGAAAATTAAGAAATAATAACACAATATTCACCACGTTATATAGCTACCATTTCACCCACTATTCCAATCCAACCATCCAGACACATGTCATGTCCCTACACAGGGATACTAGTCACAGCTTCTGAGCGCCACCTGGCGGTAACCACTCACCTGACGGCGAGGTTGTCGAGTATTTCGGCATGGGTCTGCAGGACATCGCAGAACTGGAGAAAGGAGATCTCTCCATCGCCATCTTTGTCGGCGTCGTCGAACAGAGACAGCGTGATGGTATCCAGCACGTTGTCGGTCGGTCCGAGAACACCGCCGGAGACGCATGTCGCCAACATCGTCCGCATCTCGGCCGCGTCGATGCTGCCAGACTCTACGGCATAGACGAGTCAACGTTTTAGTTTATCTCTGTGTCATGTCATGTTTTCAGTGCGTGCATGTACTTGCGCGTTTATGTGTGCGTGTCCGCGAGTGCCAGTGGCAATTGTGTAGCAGTGTGTGCACAGTATTTAGCGTTGACGGTAACGCGTGCCCTAACGTGCGACGCGACTGACAACAACAGCCGCAAAAACACGTCTAGGAACAAAAACGGAGTCAATATACGAGGGACGTTAACCAGTGCCGAACCAAAGAGTGATTTTACCGTTTTCGTCGTAGACGTCGAAGAGCGTCTTCAGTCTCGTCTCGATGGGACTTCCGGCGATGTCGGTGAGTTCTCGCATGAGGACGTCGACAGACATCCGGCCCCCGCCATGACGGGTTGACATCAGCCCGAACAACCGGCTCGCGAAGTACTCCTGCTCAGCACAAACACCAGTGGGTCTATACGTCACTTAGTTGGAAATTAATCCATTGGATAACGATGTAGCACTTACATTTTATATATTTCAAACATATTCCAGTGAGACATTGGCCCATTTGTGAAATATAAAAAAACAAGTTAGGCGTATACATAGGCCTTTTAAAAAAAATCACGTCTGCGGCAAAACTTTCTCTACTAGTGACTACAAGACCCCCGCAATGTTAAATCCTGTTTTGAATTTGCGTTGGCATTTCAGTACAATAAACAGCCTGGTCACCGTTTGATTCGGTTTTCCTGTTCTGTCTGGTAGCGTTACCAACTAAGCTTTTTAACCGACGTGTTAACTTTCAATCAGAAACGGATGCCGACTCAGCCGAAGTTCGTGTTTGTCTTCTTTAGAGCTAACGATGGTAATGCCTTTTCAGAGGGTAATATTTTAACAGGGTAACATAAACTAATTCTGACAACATCAAAACCCCTGTGCCCGCCGCTGCCTCTTTGCACGAGGCGATGCCATCGAATGAGACGAGTCTGCAGGTCGATCATCCAGTATAAACGTGTACGCATTTGCAATTGATGAATCCGCTACATCGGTTTTTGTTCTATATCACAATCAAAATCCTGCGGGTGACCTCCGCCACACTTTCCCTTTGGCAGAAATGTTGATAAAAGAGTATATATATATATATACATGAATTACATTACTATTGCGGCATGGCATCTCGCAGATTAAACATACCTGCATAGGGCTATTGTTGTCACTTTAAAACAGGTCTCATGTTTTTGTTATAAAGAAAAACTTTTCAGGCCAGATTGTCAACAAAATGTAAGACGGACTGCACAAACGCACCGCGTGTTCGGCGCCCATTTTTGATGGCTTGACAGATCTTTGCAAGGCAATAGGTCAGTGGAACAGGCTCCCACAACATGTGGTAGATGCCAAGACCGTCACACAGTTTAAGGCCAGACTCGACAAGCACTGGAATAGCCTAGGATATGGGCATAAACAAAGGCCAATGGCTTAAATCAGCCCATTAACCTGTAAGTGTAAGTGTGATGGATAAGGTAATTAAACCTGTTTTGAAGCGACGCTGCGTGTGTGGTCGAACGGCCTTCACTCTATCTAATGACGTAACAATCACCTCGTCGTTTCAACAATATCGTCTCGTGTAAACAATAACAAAGTCAACCAGGACCTGCCTGTCTCTGTGTGTCGCTGCATGAGCCGTAGTATAAGGCCTAGTGCTATTATTTATTGAACTTAGTCCCCCGGTCGTGTGGTGTAACTGTGTAGGTGTAGTTTAAACTCTGTGTGCACACTGAGAATCTAGAACAGGATTGGATGCCACATAGGGAGGACGACACGATCTAGCTGGATTAACAGGATATAAAAATAGGCTACATTTAGGACACCTCATTACCAACGCCGTATATTGGTGTTTAATGAAAGTTTGCGGTTTTTTGTTTTATGACCGGTGAAACTTATACGCTTTAGCGAACCATCAGGTGCACCTTGTTGTTATATACACAACCCGTCGGGAGAGGGCGCCATCAAAATTTACCGGTGTTATTGACAACACTGTAGCTTCTGGTATAACGAAACTGACAAACATAAGCAACACTTCTGCACATACATACGATCGTGCCAAAACTATTGGTGAATACAATGTCTAGCAAAAAATAGCCTGACACCAGATGGGAGAAACATCGAATTGCGAGCTATTCAACTTTCAACAGCGTGGGTTTATTCAGATATCGACACGCAGCGACCGCAAATGGGCCACGGAACTTGTTTTTTTGTCTTGTTATTCTTCATCGGGTCGATCGGGCATTGAGTACGGTAACTGCTAATGAGCACGTCATCCCCAACTGCTCCCAATTACGACGACAGGGCTAACAATAAGTAGAACAATGATTTCACAATGATTTCACAATGATTTCACAATGATTTCACAATGATTTCACAATGATTTCACAATGATTTCACAATGATTTCACAATGATTTCACAATGATTTCACAATGATTTCACAATGATTTCACAATGATTTCACAATGCTGAGACTCAAGTTTTTCACAAAAAAGAACATTGCGTTGTCCTGGTCTTGTATCAACAATTCTAGCGTATAAAGTGGGCATTAACCACAACATTACTTGGAATACGATCTAGGCTGTGTTAATTGTATTGTTGTGAGTGTTTAACGAGTTTACATATAATTACATCACGAATAAACTGTCCAGTAATCATAGTTACGTTTCGTCACACATGCAAGAGTGTTCGAATTAGTATAGCTTCTAATTAGGGGAAAGTAATACCAGCTGTCGAGCACACGCACCATCAATGGCAGTGATAACTGTTTGTTGACAATTATTTTGGTAATTTTTTTTTCTGACACAGAAATGCTAAAATATAAGTTATTTCAAATTTCAACGCGGGTAAAGACGCCGTTACTTTCGTTGAATTCTGTTAACATGTACGTAGACTTAAGGTGCGATAGGCCTATACAATAAAATATACGTCGATTTGCTTTCTACCAGAAATGCTTTAAGTTTGTTTAACAACATAACCCGCATGACGTCTCCAATGATCTGGGACAGTTAGGTTACGTTGGACATTAGAAAAACATATTAGGAATAAAGTGTTCCCAAAACAAAAGTAGATCTTTGACATTGCTAAAGGTAAACAGAGGAAAACAATTATGTATAGGGTAGGGTGGGATAAGAAGCCCCTCGAGGTAAGACGCCCCTTGGGTATTTCAATATTTCGATCGTTTGCTGCCTGTCTCTGGTGGATGAAAACAATGCTGCCACCTAGCATTCATTGCGTCCGAACGCGCAAGAACGCTAAAACAACGGTGAGTAACAAAAAGTGAATTTGAAGTTTTTAGGCTTGTTTAATGTTAAAATGTTACATACTAGATGTATGATGAGACAGATATTACGTGCGATATCACATAGTCGTTACTTTGTGCATCGTTTATGTCAGTAGTTTCAATTATTACCATGCAAAACGGGCGATAATTAAATGTAATTTGACCATCGGCACATGTCTGCATGGAACCTATTGGGGGCAAGACGCCCCCAACGACGTGGGACACGACGCCCCGGGGGGGGGGCTTCTTGCCCCTTGAGGGGCGTCTTACCCCACGTTTTTTAATTGTTTGTTTTACACATGCAACATAGGCTAACGTGCAAGGCCTAGTCTTAGAGCTACAATTAAATATTATTTTATTTATAGTATTTGTATATTATGTTTTATATCATTCTATATTACCAATAATTATTGCATGATATTATGATGTAATTGTTATATTAATTGTCATATTTTATTGTCTGTGTATTTGCAACATGGTATTTATATATATTGCTTTTTTATTCCTGTATTTTTTCCATAAATTATGTATAAGCACAGGGCTACAATGAAAAACGGTATTTTAATCTGAATGCACTAGCCTACCCTGTATAAATACGTTTAAAAAAAAAATATATATATATATATAAATAAATAGGCATAAATAAATAAATAATAAATACGGCATGTGTTTGAATGCAAATTTGCAATAGGTCTATGATAGATTGAACATCTACTGACTAATATTTTCTTCTGTAGAAGTGGTCCGCACGTACAAGCGCAAGTCGGAACGGGGTGCCTGTGGGGACGATGTGTTGAATCTGGCAGCGCTGGAGAATCAGCCTATGAAGGCTGTCAGTCGGCGTTTTGGCATTCCGGCCAGGACGCTGCGAAGACACCGAAACAAGAAAGTCGCCACTGTGGGATCGTTATCTCTCGGCCCAAGGCAACTAGTACTATCGGCTGACGTGAAACGCACGCTGCGCGAACACATCGCGTATATGGAGAAGTGCTTGTACGGCTTGACGACCGTGGACGTCAGGCGCCTCGCGTACGATCTCGCGGTGAAGCTGGAGCTTGCGCACACGTTCAACGCCGAAACAAAGATGGCCGGCCGAGACTGGCTTCTCGGCTTCTTCAAGCGCCACCCTGACCTGGCTATTCGGCAGCCTCAGGGTACGAACACCGCAAGGGCTGTCGGTTTCAATCGCCCTAAAGTACAATTGTCCACTGCTGGCCCGCCATCGTCCACTGCTGGCCCGCCACCGTCCACTGCTGGGCCGACACCGCCCACTGCTGGCCCGCCAACGACCGCGTCCGCAGGAGTGTCGACCGTTAAGGAGCTGATAAAGCAGCTATCTCCGTTGCTAAAGATATCACGTCCACGTGCAAGATCGCATATTGCCGAGTGTGCCACTGTTCTGACATCGACGACGCATAAGAACAAGTTGGCTATGCAGCAGGCGAAGAAAGAACGCATACCCAAGCTCAAGAAGAAGTCCCTGGCGACAGAAGTGAAGAGACACACAGCAAAGAAAAGGCGCGTGAGCTCCAGTAGCGAGGAGGAAGAATGGCCCTGCATTATATGCGGAGAGCCATTCAAAGATAGCAGATCACGAGAGGTGTGGGTGCAATGTCAACTGTGCAAGAAATGGGCCCACGAAGATTGGACTGCGGGACAGGCCTTTCTCACGTGTCCCAACTGTGAATCGGAGAGCGACTGACTGTGCATTATGTGCCATCTGTTCATCTGTTGCCTGATGTCGTTTAATATGCTTTAATAAAGTTCGTATTTCTTATTTGAAATTATTCAACGCATTTTGCAGATTAAATTTATGTTTGTTTCACAACAATTTCTCATTGGGGCAAGACGCCCCCTGGGGGCCGGTTGCCCCACACTAAAGGGCGTCTTGCCCCACGTATGGGGCAAGACGCCTCCTGTGGAATTTTTTTTAATTGACGATCATAACAGTTAGTGCCGTCAGATGACAGAATGCCTTTGATGAAACATGGAATAGGTACCCCGCAATCGTGTGCAAGCGCAAAAACCTCAACATTTTCACTGTATGCTTAAATATGCCCATTTTCCCTTAAGGGGGGCTCCATGCCCCACCCTACCCTAAATGAAGGACATAAACTTACACGGACATTCGTAAACGCAAACACAATGACATACAAACACACATGCGCGCGCACACACACGCAGACACTCAGATATTCAGACACGCACACACCCAGACATGCACGCACGCGCGCGCTTTCGAACACACACACGCCACTTGACTGACAGAACATGACTGTGTAGATATTATACCACTGGAGTCGGCTTGACATCGCTATCAATACGTAGCATAAAGACAGTTGCTACACATTCAACGTAGGCTCAATTATGTAGATACATTTCAAATTACTTTTCATTCGGCCGAGTTTCTATTTACTTTCGATTAATATTAGTCCACTTACGTCGGCGGGTTTGAGCGCTGTTTTGAAGCCGTCCACGTCGATGAGGACCGTCTCAGTCTCCGCCGCCTGCACGAGCTGCGTCTTTGCCCTGCCCAGCCATTCCGTCGTCTCGTCCATCGCGAGGTCTCTTCCCTCCCGCTCCAGTCACGGTTTCGGAAGGTCGGCACTGACGGATATATCAAACTTTGTGTGCGAGCTTGTACACTCACGACTGTGACGCTTTGGAAAACTATACAGAGGTCTATATTTCGATGGGCGCTTGTCTTGCGCCTTCTGGTAGTCGGGCTCAAACTGTCCAACTGGGCTTGTGTCTCGCCGTTATATAGCGTAGATGGCTATCATTTATGTTCCGGGGTCGCCGCGTTAGTTACCGCGTTGTGTAATACGTCCGAAATGGAAACTACACAAAAACATCCTAAGGCGGTGTATGTGGTGGTCTTGTCGATAGTGTACCAACACTGTCTCTACGTCCATCAAACTACGAGGAAGAACCACGCAATCGGCGGCCAAACACCGATTCTTGCTACCGAGTGCAAAGACAGCTGCTTTGATATAGTTGTACGACGGAGAGACAACGGTGATCCAAGCAGTCTCTATCGCTGCACGACATCCAAGTTTGTTTTGTAAGTCCGAAATGCGGCAGATTTATACCCCGACTCGGGCTACAGTGCATCCGCAATAACCCTCCCGCATCCAAGGTGAATTCTGACACGTGCACTGCTGCATGTAGGCGTACGCCACAGGGAAGTCTGGTCGTGCAAGAGATTAAAGCGTCAACACATCAGGGGCATGCCGGGGGTATACAAACCGGACATGGCACGGTTCACCGATGTTGAAAACATGCTAATTAAGGTGTTCGTATATGCTCAAGAGGTCGCGCTGCCTGGCCTGGGCATTGTTGTGGGCTTGATCGGTCAAGTCAAGTTGACATGATGTGCAGTCACTTGCTTTGTCCACTTTCACGAATGGCCCTCCGTGCTATTTCTGTGATTGGCCGTAGAGTTATTTATGACCGGTGCCTTTTGAACAAGCTAATTGCCAGAGTCGGGTATACACAGCTGATTGAACTGACGCGATCGGGGTTCTGAAGTAAGGTGTCCAGACGGGTTCGATACGCGGCAGTCTTGGTTGAAAGTCCGAGGTTCTACCGATGGGCTACTACGAGCTATAAGATATATTTCAAGGAGTATTTTAATAATGTTAGCTTTGCCAATTAGAAAAATAGTCGTTGATGACATCTCATTAGCATCAAATAAACCCATTCTTCTAAGACAGACGCCACCAGATAAAGATATGTAATGGTTTGGGTATTATTGATAGACGGATTCAGTCTCACTTAAGAAATATAAAAGAACAACAGGATATGAACTAACGTTAGTGATGGAAAAATATAGATTATACACCAGAAAGTATATAATACTCTTTATTTGTTGCATCAAACAATATGTTTTCGCTTTCTGTTAATTTGTTTTACAAAACTTGTGTGTGCACGTGTCTGCGTGTCTGCGTGCCTGCATGTGTAAATATAGTACAAACACACAGCGAATGAATCAACGCAAATATCAATATACTTTTGTAAACATCTTAATTGTGGGTTGGTGTCGTGTCATAGTTGTTCTTAAATGCTGACAAGAATGACTGTACTGGAGCCCCCGTCAGCCTTTCTAGCTTGTTCGCATTCTTCCTGCGTCGTGACAGGCAAGTCTTCTACGTCATGCCGACTCAATGTGGAGCCATGACGTCATGCACAATTGGGGGTAAGACCACATTAAGGATTCGTCCGTCATTACCGACCGAAAGATTGTCCTTGAAAATACCGTTTTGGTGTGATGTCTGAATTTGTTGGAGCACTTTGACATGGCACATGTTAGTCCAGTGAATACTGAATGTACTACTTCATCAGATCTTAAGGTAGCAATAAATATACGCTAGCGGCTCGCGTATTCGCACAGTGGCTATTTTGCATAACGCATCAATATTTCAGGTTTGGGTAGATTTTTCTGAAAAGTGAGGTACGAGAATTTCACGAGTTTTCCACAGCACTTGTGTCAATCGAGGTTAAATATGCTGTGAAATTTTCAAGAAAATCGTTTGACAAATTGTGCATGAAATGAAAGAAACGTCATAATGGCCGCCTATGTAAAATCTAAATGTGGTCTTACCCCAAATTAGAAATACGGTCCGTTTTATCACAAAAACTGCCAAAAAGTTATTTGAGCGACGGGAGATGGTTTTTCGGCTGCATTTGGAAGCTAATGTAGATCAGAATACCGTGCAGCTATTGCATACTGTTAGTGTTACGTCTAAAAGAGGTTTTATAAGTCATTAATAAGCCTGATATTAGGTTATATGCATGGAAAATAAAGTGATAATTTAGGTGGTGTGAAGGTAACAACTACATTCCAAGCATATTCTATGAATCTGAGTACCACGAGAGCTTGTGTAAAAAGTGCATATGTGTCAGAGCGTGGAATTTCTTTTAAATCTGCATCATGTGCGACAAGATTGACAATATTGACAGTAAGATTAATTTCGCCCCAGTTATATGTTTCTTAACTCCAATACTAACGTGAGTGTTTCTCCTATTCCAACTTGTCCTTCCTAATTATATGGCACTTATATATATCATATTTGGATCGCACAATAAGCAACAATGGACAAGCAGGCAACGTTTTGATTCCACCCCCACCCCCCAACACAGCCCTAATTTTAGTGACAAGTTGGCCACCATAGGAAGCAGGTTGTCCACACACTTCAACCAATCAGGCATCTAGCACCTGTTTTTTTTTACAGTAACATACACTAACTGAGACAACAAGAACAATTGAGAATCTGCATAAATATATCCCGAATAATACTGAGAATATCATAGCAGTGTGTGACTCTCTAAATATGCAGCGACCGCAGTGATCCGAATTTTAGCCATAACAATTAAAACTGTTCACCTAACAAAAGTGCCATATGTTGAAATTGTGTACATGGACTGGCATGCTATCATTGTTGACGGTCATGCACTTTTCAGCTGTAATATAACCGAATTATACCGCCGAAGTTTGCACAAGGCAAGGCAGCTTAAACTAATCGTAGGACGTAGGTTTACGTCAACTAGTCTGACAAGAAGCTGCCTTTATCATTGGTATTTTGTACGTTATATCCGTATATTTAACATCGGAAATGTTTTAGTACCCTTGTAAGAATTTCATGATGTTTGAATAAGACATGATTAGGACAATGGACTCGTTGATGTACTTGCAAAGATACTGGGTGCCCCAACTGTCAGCAACCTTTATCACGTGTCTTGGATGTCCCTTTCAAACGTTTGTTTCTTTCTGAAATTATCTATTTTGCCAGCGGTATCTCTTGTTTCCAATAACGTGTGTACATCAGCGAAATATGTAGAGGCCAAGTAACTGACGTGTGGCGATGTTTGGACGCTCTGTATCAAACAGAAATATGCGCCTGTGTAAAAGTACAGATATTTTAAAAGGGGTTAGGATGACAATTTGTGTGTCGCAATATATACGTTCTACTGAGCATCCCAGTTTTGGTTTCATAATGTACCATGTATATACCTAAATTTATATCCAGCGTTTTAGCGCGTTACCTACAATATAATTGTAGTTACCATCAAAAGACGCCTCTGTGCCTTTTAATATTGTGAATTTTGTTGAAATGCCTGGCTTGCGCTCTTGATACCTACTGGTGTCGTACACGAGTGACACACAGTTCATTATTGCATCATATTATTTAGCATAGTTTCTGGGAATTACGTTATATCAAAATTCGTGAAGATGTGCAACTTGCATGTCCAATAAAATTCTGCTTAAAATAATGATTTTGTGTATTTTTGGCCAAAAATACAACATTTTATGAAAAATGACAAAAATATATTTCGTTAATATTCTATATATTTAATCCCATATCGGTACGACACTGTATTGGCCTGTGTGTTGTGCTCACTAACCTTAATGTTAGGCAAACGTCGTATGTGGCATAAGGTACCGAATAAGCATGTTTAAACCAACTCAATGCGCTGTTTAGCTTGGGGTGTGCACAGGTTGATGATGCATATTTTAATTGCTATTGAGACATTGTAAATGTCCCTTTGTGGTTAATCTAGTTATATGTATAGCTTGATATAACTCTAACTTTCGGGAATATTTGCAAGATTCAGGAGATCTATTTACTACACGGAAAACGTTCAATCGGCTTGGCACAAACGGAAAAGGCGTGTGTGTCGCTATTTACGCTGCGAGGTAAAGATTAGAAGTTGAGGGCGATTTCCCAACATTGTGACGAAGCGTGGCGGCGACCAACAAACGATGTGGGGAGTGCCTTTACGCTACGCAAGCAAGGCCGGATGTTTACTTAGCTATTCACATTCAAGGAGTTACTTATAGTGTGCCAGCACGGGTGAATATTGCAAGCCACACAACAATACAGTTCTCAAACGATACATTTGTGTAGCATATGTATATATATGTGTGTGTGTGTGTGTGTGTGTGTGTGTGTGTGTGTGTGTGTGTGTGTGTGTGTGTGTGTGTGTGTGTGTGTGTGTGTGTGTGTGTGTGTATATATAACATATATATATATATATATATATATATATACGTGTATATATATATTGTTGCATCAAACAATATGTTTTCACACGCAGCTTTCTGTTAATTTGTTTTACAAAACTTGTGTGTGTACGCGTGTGTGTGCACGTGTCTGCGTGCCTGTATGTGTAAATATAGTACAATTACAAACACACAGCGAATGAATCACCGCAAATATAAATATTAATTGTGGATTGGTGTCGTGTTATAGTTGTTCTTAAATGCTGATAAGAATGACTGTATTGCAGCCCCCGTCAGCCTTCCTAGATTGATCGCATTCTTCCTGCGTCGTGACAGGCAAGTCTTCTACGTCATGCCGACTCAATGTGGAGCCATGACGTCATGCACAATTGGGGGTAAGACCACATTAAGGATTCGTCCGTCATTACCGACCGAAAGATTGTCCTTGAAAATACCGTTTTGGTGTGATGTCTGAATTTGTTGGAGCACTTTGACATGGCACATGTTAGTCCAGTGAATACTGAATGTACTACTTCATCAGATCTTAAACGAGGTAGCAATAAATATACGCTAGCGGCTCGCGTATTCGCACAGTGGCTATTTTGCATAACGCATCAATATTTCAGGTTTGGGTAGATTTTTCTGAAAAGTGAGGTACGAGAATTTCACGAGTTTTCCACAGCACTTGTGTCAATCGAGGTTAAATATGCTGTGAAATTTTCAAGAAAATCGTTTGACAAATTGTGCATGAAATGAAGGAAACGTCATAATGGCCGCCTATGTAAAATCTAAATGTGGTCTTACCCCAAATTAGAAATACGGTCCGTTTTATCACAAAAACTGCCAAAAAGTTATTTGAGCGACGGGAGATGGTTTTTCGGCTGCATTTGGAAGCTAATGTAGATCAGAATACCGTGCAGCTATTGCATACTGTTAGTGTTACGTCTAAAAGAGGTTTTATAAGTCATTAATAAGCCTGATATTAGGTTATATGCATGGAAAATAAAGTGATAATTTAGGTGGTGTGAAGGTAACAACTACATTCCAAGCATATTCTATGAATCTGAGTACCACGAGAGCTTGTGTAAAAAGTGCATATGTGTCAGAGCGTGGAATTTCTTTTAAATCTGCATCATGTGCGACAAGATTGACAATATTGACAGTAAGATTAATTTCGCCCCAGTTATATGTTTCTTAACTCCAATACTAACGTGAGTGTTTCTCCTATTCCAACTTGTCCTTCCTAATTATATGGCACTTATATATATCATATTTGGATCGCACAATAAGCAACAATGGACAAGCAGGCAACGTTTTGATTCCACCCCCACCCCCCAACACAGCCCTAATTTTAGTGACAAGTTGGCCACCATAGGAAGCAGGTTGTCCACACACTTCAACCAATCAGGCATCTAGCACCTGTTTTTTTTTACAGTAACATACACTAACTGAGACAACAAGAACAATTGAGAATCTGCATAAATATATCCCGAATAATACTGAGAATATCATAGCAGTGTGTGACTCTCTAAATATGCAGCGACCGCAGTGATCCGAATTTTAGCCATAACAATTAAAACTGTTCACCTAACAAAAGTGCCATATGTTGAAATTGTGTACATGGACTGGCATGCTATCATTGTTGACGGTCATGCACTTTTCAGCTGTAATATAACCGAATTATACCGCCGAAGTTTGCACAAGGCAAGGCAGCTTAAACTAATTGTAGGACGTAGGTTTACGTCAACTAGTCTGACAAGAAGCTGCCTTTATCATTGGTATTTTGTACGTTATATCCGTATATTTAACATCGGAAATGTTTTAGTACCCTTGTAAGAATTTCATGATGTTTGAATAAGACATGATTAGGACAATGGACTCGTTGATGTACTTGCAAAGATACTGGGTGCCCCAACTGTCAGCAACCTTTATCACGTGTCTTGGATGTCCCTTTCAAACGTTTGTTTCTTTCTGAAATTATCTATTTTGCCAGCGGTATCTCTTGTTTCCAATAACGTGTGTACATCAGCGAAATATGTAGTGGCCAAGTAACTGACGTGTGGCGATGTTTGGACGCTCTGTATCAAACAGAAATATGCGCCTGTGTAAAAGTACAGTTATTTTAAAAGGGGTTAGGATGACAATTTGTGTGTCGCAATATATACGTTCTACTGAGCATCCCAGTTTTGGATTCATAATGTACCATGTATATACCTAAATTTATATCCAGCGTTTTAGCGCGTTACCTACAATATAATTGTAGTTACCATCAAAAGACGCCTCTGTGCCTTTTAATATTGTGAATTTTGTTGAAATGCCTGGCTTGCGCTCTTGATACCTACTGGTGTCGTACACGAGTGACACACAGTTCATTATTGCATCATATTATTTAGCATAGTTTCTGGGAATTACGTTATATCAAAATTCGTGAAGATGTGCAACTTGCATGTCCAATAAAATTCTTCTTAAAATAATGATTTTGTGTATTTTTGGCAAAAAATACAACATTTTAAGAAAAATGACAAAAATATATTTCGTTAATATTCTATATATTTAATCCCATATCGGTACGACACTGTGTTGGCCTGTGTGTTGTGCTCACTAACCTTAATGTTAGGCAAACGTCGTATGTGGCATAAGGTACCGAATAAGCATGTTTAAACCAATTCAATGCGCTGTTTAGCTTGGGGTGTGCACAGGTTGATGATGCATATTTTAATTGCTATTGAGACATTGTAAATGTCCCTTTGTGGTTAATCTAGTTATATGTATAGCTTGATATAACTCTAACTTTCGGGAATATTTGCAAGATTCAGGAGATCTATTTACTACACGGAAAACGTTCAATCGGCTTGGCACAAAGGGAAAAGGCGTGTGTGTCGCTATTTACGTTGCGAGGTAAAGATTAGAAGTTGAGGGCGATTTCCCGACATTGTGACGATGCGTGGCGGCGACCAACACACGATGTGGGGAGTGCCTTTACGCTACGCAAGCAAGGCCGGATGTTTACTTAGCCATTCACATTCAAGGAGTTACTTATAGTGTGCCAGCACGGGTGAATATTGCAAGCCACACAACAATACAGTTCTCAAACGATACATTTGTGTAGCATATGTATGTGTGTGTGTGTGTGTGTGTGTGTGTGTGTGTGTGTGTGTGTGTGTGTGTGTATATATAACACATATATATATATAACATATATATATATATATATATACGTGTATATATATATATTGTTGCATCAAACAATATGTTTTCACACGCAGCTTTCTGTTAATTTGTTTTACAAAACTTGTGTGTGTACGCGTGTGTGTGTGCGTGTGTGTGCACGTGTCTGCGTGCCTGTATGTGTAAATATAGTACAATTACAAACACACAGCGAATGAATCACCGCAAATATAAATATTAATTGTGGGTTGGTGTCGTGTTATAGTTGTTCTTAAATGCTGATAAGAATGACTGTATTGGAGCCCCCGTCAGCCTTCCTAGATTGATCGCATTCTTCCTGCGTCGTGACAGGCAAGTATTCTACGTCATGCCGACTTTAATTACGTGGATCATATGCGGCGAAGCAAAGATTAGAAGTTGAGGGCGATTTTCCGATATTGTGACGATGCGTGACGGCGACCAACAAACGAGGTGGGGAGTGCCTTTACGCTACGCATGCTAGGCCGGATGTTTACTTAGCCATTCCAAACAAATTGCCGCCACGCCGCCTATTACGGGGGGGGGGGGCAGAAAACAATATGTCTACCCTCCAATTGCACACACCTTTCACAGTGAAAAAACACATTAATCGTCTCATAAAATTTACATTTCCAAACGCCATTGACACTCACCACAAATACAAACATTCACGCTCACATTTAATGGGAGGCAGAACCATATGTCTGCCCCCAAATTGTTGGCCTCGTTATATTACTGTAGCAATATTTACATTTTGGACAGCTACTGTTCGGTCCGATTCTTGTTATAATTTTATTTAGTATGAATCATATACTCCTATGCTCTAACATTCTCATCGTCTAAATGTCTTGTAATCAAACACAGTATGTTAATGTAAATTAATCGTTATCAGTTGTATTTCATGTATATACATTGGATGCAAGAACGGAACAAATTATATTCACTAACGTATAACGGTCCATTTCCATTTTAATGTGATTTCTTATAACACATTTAGGATGGGCAGGGTATTATAATAAATGCATTAAGGTTATACCAGCCGTTCTTAACCCCAGAGTCGCGACCCAAAATGGAGTTTGTAAAACATTTTGAGTGGAAGTTAGTAGGATGTTGGGTCGCAGCCAAAAAAGTTAAGAACCCCAGCTATATATAGAGGAATAAACGAGAGCGACCTTCGTAATTCTTTGCGCCCACGAGTGTGTAGACCTATCCACAAAGATATGTAGGAATTTATGTTAACACTATGACTTGGTAAGGTGATTATCTCACCGCCATCAATATCAATATAACATTTGTCAATTGGTCACCCAGTACCTGATGCCAGACGGAGCAAGTAGGGCCTGATATCAGTGTTTATTGTTTGTGCGGTGGGTACAACTGCCACTATGATCTGTACAATAAAATCTCTTACCGTTTGGGTTGGGTTTTTGTTCCGGGTGGAACTTGATTTGGGGGACTTCCGGTGGTGAATTGATTTGAATTTGGTGCAGCAAACTTGCGAAAATATAAGGATATTTGATCAAGATAAGTGATATTATTGAGCGTATAGCATACATAACGTAATTATACATATATATTAAGCAATATTTTTTGTTAAAAGTTAGTTAGAGGGAGTAATCTAGGGTAGATTAAAAGTAGGCGATTTGCGAGCGATAATTGGGGACGTTAATGTAATCGGAACGTTGTTTACAAAGTAGGTCACTGTCGAAGTTAGCGTACCGTGAACGACAATAGAATAGCGTTATTTGAGATAATCGGTGTAGTTAGATGAGTAATTAAAACCTGAAATAACAATCTTTTAAAGTGTATAATAGTACACAGGAAACAGTCTTTATAAAGACTACCTTGTATCTAAGCCTAACTTGAATACATTGTCATCGACATCGTAACTAGGTAAGGCACGGTGTGTCACTGTGTGTTAACAAATATAACTAACTATAACCTAAACAATCTGGTGTAAATTGTACACAGAAAAGTCTTTTCAAAGACTACATAAAACTACTTTGAACATAAATAAATTCTGATATGGCACCTTGCAAGCGGCAACTCAGGGCAAAACGACACCTAGTTTGCAACGACTGCCAGAGCTGGGTGGATTTTGCGTTGTCTGGCTGTCCAAAATCATGGGCAGAGACCAAAGATGACGGATTCACCTTTCGGTGTATGGGGTGTTTGAGGGTGGAATGTCTTATGAAGGAGGTGTGTAAGTTGACGGATATAGTGAAGGAGATGGAGGCGAAACTCAACATAGAAATAGATGGAGCAGAGAGGGATGACGCGGAGAGAGTTGAGAATTCTACAACACAGAAGGAGCAGAGTTGTGACACGGAGACTGAAGAAAGGAGACTGAGAGGAAGGAAGGTGACCGGTGTGAAGGAACAAGACATTGAGAAAACAGAGGGACGGAGGAAAAGTGTTCGGCAGAGGAAAAGAAAACGGGCCAGTGGGGATAGATCAGCAGGTAGTCAGACTGTAGAGAACGAGGAGAGACACGACAGCGATACAGGTGGTGAAGAGGTAGATACCACAGAGGCAGTTGGTAAGACTGTGAGACAGAAGACTGATGGAAGAAGACAGAGTGTTCAGCAAAAAACAGAAAACATGACAGGCGTGAAGGTGACAGGGGAGAAAGTGACCGTAGTGAAGGAGGTAGCCGGGGAAAAGGGACGGGAGAGGAGAGAAGAAAATGTGATGGGAGGAAAGAAGAAGGGACGAAAGGAAGTGAGAGTAAATGTGCTAGAAGAGAAGATGACAGGAGGAAAGGGGACAAGAGAAAACGCGACAGGAAAGAAGGGAATGGAAGAGAATGTGACAGGAGAGAAGACGACAAGAGGAAAAGACAACAACCAGACATATGCAAACCGGAGGAGCTACTCCGAGGCAGTGATTGAGGGGGCAAGGAGAAAAGAGAGAGTGTTTATGGGCGATTCAATTCTGAGAAAAACAGACAAGACTATATGCGAGGGGAAGGACGTTGTTGTATGTCTACCGGGGGCTAGGATAGAGCATGTGACCGAAAGGGTAGAGAAGGTATTGGGGCATGGCAAGGGAGGGTCTATACTAGTACACGTTGGGACAAACAATGCAGACAAGGAGGGAACAACTGGTATAGTTCAGAAGTACAGACATCTAGTGAGGAAGCTAAAGAAGACAAGAGTGGAACAGGTTATTCTCTCAGGAATTTTGCCAGTAATGGGAGGAAGGGGGGCAAGATACAGAAACTGTAAGAGGATGGCGATCAACGCACTAGTTGAGCAGATGTGTGAGGAAGAGGGCGTGGGATTCATAGATTTATGGGGGTACTTTGTTGGGAGAGAAGATATGTACATGAGAGATGGCCTCCATCTAAGTGGAAAGGGGGCAGCAGTATTCTCAGAGAATCTGCTGCGATCTGTTGACAGTGGGACAGGTTGCATCTATTTAAACTAAATTCGCAGGGGGGACTCGCAGAGAAGCCTGAAACTGGAGGCATAGATAAAGGCAGCAAAAATAATTCAGCAAAGAACAGTCTGGAAAACTGTTCTGAAGCTGGGTATAAATGTGTTTGTTTAAATGCAAGGAGTATAGTAAACAAAAGAAATGAACTAAACATTATGGTAGAAGATATTGACCCTCACATAATAGGTATAACCGAATCATGGGCAACCACCGATATATCAGATGCCGAATTGGGACTGACAGGATATGTAATGTTTAGGAAAGATAGAATAGGAAGAAGGGGAGGTGGAGTTATTTTATATATTAAAGAATCTATCCAGGCTTATGAAATAAAATTAGACAGAGAAGCAGATTGCGAAGAAGCTGTTTGGTGTAACATAGTTACAGGAAACTCAACGTTAACGGTTGGATTAGTTTATCGAAGTCCAAACATAAGCATAGAAGAGAATGAAAAAATACAAAACGCTATAAGGGAAGTGAGCAAACGGGACTGTGTTATTATGGGGGATTTTAACCATGGGCATATAAAATGGAAATCTCTACAGAGTATGGGTAGTGAGGACCACAAGTTTTTAGTTTTAGTACAAGATAGTTTCCTTTCTCAACATGTGCTAGAACCAACCAGGGGAGAGAATGTGTTAGACTTAGTTTTGTCCTCACAGAATGAATTAGTTGACAATGTTAAATTATGTGAGCCTCTGGGAAGTAGTGATCACAACCAGATACATTTTACCATCAAAGTAAAATCAGAACGAAATAATAAAAAGCAATTCAGGAGAAATTTCCACAAAGGAAGATATAAGGAAATGAGGAAATATTTAGCAAAGATAGACTGGAATAATACACTGAAGAATAAGACAGCAACAGAATGCTGGAATATCTTAAAGAATGAAATAGAGTGCATCGTAGATAAATTTGTTCCCTTCAAAAAACAAGGGAAACGGACCAGAAAGAAATACTTATCGAAAGAAGCCATTAGAAAAATTAAGTATAAACAAATGATGTGGAAGTCATATAGACGTACTGGCAATGACGAAGACTACAACATTTATAAAGAAGCACTAAACCAAGCTACATCTGAAATTAGAAATTCAAAGAGAAGCTATGAACATAAATTAGCTTGTAATATAAAACATGACAGCAAGAGTTTTTATGCGTATGTTCGAAGCAAACAGAAAGTTCAGGATAAGGTCGGTCCTCTAGAAGATAGTGCTGGAAATATAATATCAGAAGGATTCTTAATGGCAGAAGACCTAAATGAGTATTTTAGTTCAGTGTTTACCAGAGAAGACACTAGTTCACTGCCAGTACCAGAGGCTAAGTTCAAGGGGGCAGAATCAGACTATTTAAGACAGTTAATTGTAACCCCAGAAATGGTAGCTAAGAAAATTAGGGCTATGAAGGAAAATAAATCACCTGGAGTGGATGGTATTCCACCCAAACTACTAGTGGAAATTGTAGAACAAATTAGCATACCGCTTGCAACAGTTTTCAACTTGTCATTAGAAGAGGGAGTGGTTCCTTTAGAATGGAAAGAAGCAAACATTATACCGTTATTTAAAAAAGGTTCGAGAAACAAGTCAAATAATTATAGACCAGTTAGTTTAACATCGGTGATTTGTAAATTATTAGAAAGACTAATTAAAGATCACATGGTGGATTTTCTTGTTAAACATAACTTGATAAACCCATCTCAACATGGGTTTCTAAAAGCGAGGTCATGCTTAACAAATATGTTATGTTTTTGGAAGATATCACTAAGTGGGTAGATGATGGATCACCAGTAGATATCATCTACTTAGATTTTCAAAAAGCTTTCGACAAAGTGCCACATCAGAGATTACTGCTTAAACTAAAAGCCCATGGCATAGGAAATGGTATAATTAACTGGATAGAAAAATGGCTGATTGACAGAAGACAACTGGTAGTTGTTGATGGGCAGGCTTCAAACTGGAAATCAGTTTTGAGTGGGGTTCCACAGGGATCAGTACTGGGACCTATATTATTCTTAATATATATAAACGATTTGGACGATGATATAGCTAGCAAGGTGTTGAAATTTGCAGATGATACAAAAGTGTTTAGAAGGATTAAAAGTGATGGGGATAGACAGCATTTACAAGATGATCTTGACAGGTTGATCAAATGGTCTGAAAAGTGGCAAATGTTGTTCAATTTTGGGAAATGTAAATGCCTTCACACAGGACATGGGAACGAATATGTAGAATATACAATGGGGGGAACTGTACTAAGTACTACTGTAAAAGAAAAAGACTTAGGGCTGACAATTAGTGCTGACATGAAGGTTTCAGAGCAGTGTGGAATTGCAGCTTCAAAGGGAAATCAAATCCTTGGATTGATTAGGCGAAATATAGCATATAAAGAAAAAGAACTAATAATACCGCTGTACAAAACAATAGTTAGGCCTCATTTAGAATATTGTATACAAGCGTGGAGGCCATACCGCAAGAAGGACATAGATATGCTAGAAAGAGTACAGAGGAGAGCGACTAAAATGATACCAAAACTGAGGGATCTTAGTTATGAAAAACGCTTAAAAGAATGTGGTTTAACAACACTAGAGACCAGGAGATTGAGAGGAGATCAGATAGAAGTGTTTAAAATATTGAATGGTTATGAAAATATTGATAGAAATATGTTTTTTTCAGTTAAGAAAGATAGAAAGACTAGAGGACATGAAGTTACATTAGTAAAGGAGCAGTGTAGATTAGACGTGAGAAAGTTCTCATTTTCACAAAGGACTGTGAATGAATGGAACAGATTATCTGATGATTGTGTGGGTGCTAGTGGTGTGAATATGTTTAAAAATAAAATCGACACATACCTCAGAAGGGCTGGATATATGTAGATAAAAGGGTTGGACTCTCGATAAGCCAAATGGCTTCCTTGTCCACCTGCCATCTAGAGTTAATTCTCTGGATGGCAATCTTGTTAAAAAAAAAAACACGAAGACATGATAGATGCTGAAATAGCTCTATCAGGTTATGTCATGTTTCGAAAAGACACGCAGGAGAGAAGGAAGGCGGAGTCATTCTGTATATTAAAGAATCTCTACAGGCATATGAAGTACGTCTGAAAAGGGAAGCAGATTACGAGGAAGCTATTTAGTGAAACATAGTTACCAGAAGACGACCTTGACAATAGGACTAGTTTATAGTAGTCCTAACATACGACGACAAGATGATGATGTAAAACTGCACAATGCTATAAAGAAGATGATAAAAGAGGAATGTGTTATAATGGATGGTTTTAATCACCGACATATTCAGTGGAAATCACTAGGAGGTGATGACCAACAGTTCCTGCTTGTAATACAGGTTTGTTTTCTTAGTCAACATATTTTGGAACCAACCAGAGGTGGGAATGTGTTGGATTTAGTGTTCTCTTCTCAGAAGGAATTAGTTGATAATGTGAAAGTATATGAACCTCTGGGATCTGGTGATACATGTTAATGTAATATATAAAGTCGAGAAAGTTCAACAAAGGCCAATATAAACAGATGAGAAAATATTTAGCACACATAGATTGGACTACCTTAGTGAAGAACAAGACAGTAACAGAATGTTGGACCGTTTTAAAAGATGATATTAAGGGAATTATTAAAAGATTTGTTACCCCGAAAAAGCAAGGGAAACGATCCAGGAAGAAACACCTTTCAAAGGAGGCTATACGTAAGACTGCTTACAAACAAATTATGTGGAGAGTTTATAGAGACACCGGAACTATAGAAGACTACAACAACTACTAAGACAGACAGACAAACATATTTATTTGTTTACCATAAAGGTAAATAAATAAATACAAATGTACAAACATAAATGTAAGGTCAAGGAGACTCCCATTAAGACAACATGTCGCCAACATGGGAGCCCCCTTTTAATAATAGAAAATCAAATTAGTAAATAGTAATAGTGAATAGAAATAATAATCACAATTCAATGTTAATAAATCCAGCTATGTAATTATATAGCATATTGTATACTACTATTATATATTACATATATAACAATTGAGAGGCAAAAAACAAAAGAGGCCCTTAACATACCTACAGCCGAAATTAGACAATCTAATCGAACTTTTGAATAAAAATTGTCAATTGATATAAAAAAATACGTGTTTCTACGCATATGTTAGGAGTAAACAAAAGGTTCGAGATAAAGGGGGACCACTTGAAAACAGCGCAGGAAACGTAATATCTGATGGGTTTCAGATGACAGAGGCCATGGATGAATATTTCAGCTCATTTACCACAGAAGATATAAGTTCACTGCCAGTATGAGTTATTAAATTTGAGGGGATGAATGAGATCATTTAGGGCATTATTTGTTACTCCTGAAATTATATCAAGGAAAATTAGGAAGATGAAAGAAAACAAATCACCTGGAGTTGACGGGATATCACTGAAACTGCTTAAGGAAAGTGTAGAGCAAATCAGTACACCACTTGCTATATTCTTTAACTTGTCACTTAAAGAGGGAATCGTTTCATTAACATTAAAGAAGCAAACATTACGCCATTATTTAAAAAGGGATCGAGGAGCAAGACAGATAATTACAGACCAGTTAGTTTAATATCAGTTTTATACAAGTTGCTAGAAACGCTAATAAGAGTCCATATTGTGGAATTCCTTGTAAAACACAAATTAATAAATGAATCTCAACATGGGTTCTTAAAGGCTAGATCTTGTTTAACCAATCTCTTAATTTTTTAGGAAGACATTACTAAGTGGGTAGACGATGGGTCACCAGTGGATGTTTTCTACTTAGATTTTCAGAAAACATTTTATAAAGTGCCACATCAAAGATTGTTGCTTTAACTTAAAGCACATGGTATAGGGGATGGTGTGATCAGCTGGATAGAAACATGGTAGACAGACAGACAGAAGACAGAGAGTAATAGTAGAGGGGGAGATTTCAAACTGGAAATCAGTTTAGAGTGGAGTGCCACAGGGGTCAGTGTTGGGACATATATTATTCTTGATATGTATATAAATTATCTGGATGATGATATATCAAGCAAAGTACTAAAATTCGCAGACGATACAAAAGTGTTGAGAACAGTTAAAAGAGAAGCAGGTAAAGACACTTTACAAGATGACCTAGCCAAATTAGTCAAATGGTCTGAAAAAATGCAAATGTTATTCAATTTTGGAAAATGTAAACGCATTCAGGACATGGAAATGTTGACAAAGAATATAATAATGGGGATACTATATTAGGTAAAACATTAAAGGAAATCCGAAAAGGATTTAGGAGTGACAGTTTGTGCTGACATGAAAGTTTCAGTGCAATGTGGAATTGCTGTTTTCTAAAGAATGAGACAGCGATGGTTTTGAACGTTTAATGCTGATGTGCGGTGCAGTGAAAAAGAACGAACACGGATATGTGCGGTGCACTTAATAAGAACGAACCATAGAGGCGATGAGAATAGAACAAGTTAACATTAATAGTGTAGCGTAATTGTCAATGTCCTCCCTCGCCCCGAGTTCTTGTGACGGGAGACGCATGAACTCTTCGAGTACCTTGTTCGATCACTCGTTACCGACCACATAGTCCTTGAAGCGGGTCGGCAAGCGTGTCTGCCGCCTTGGTCTGTCCGCTCGGTGGCGGTGGCGGCGATGCGAGCTTCTGTTGCGGTGCAGTTTCCCGGTTCGGTCCCGCGGATGGCGGTTCATCGGCGGACGATCTTGGTGAGGCCACCGGAGTATCTTCATTCCCTATGTCGGGCTCAAAGTGGAGGCTGTGCGGGTTGGGGCGTATGTCTTGTCGGCGCACTGGTGTGCTCTGCGACTTTCTGAACATTGCCGTGTCCGGGGTCGGCGGCGAGCGATTGGCGTCGCTGCCGAGTGGTGTGGAGATCTCATGTGTCAGGTCCTCCATGGGAAGTAGGGATAGGGGCAGTCTCCCTATGTCAGCGGACCTGTTGGGGATGTCATCCGTGATACGGCGTGGGCATGGCTTATCCACGTATAACGTAGCGCCGTAGAAATTGGCGGTTGCGAAGGGTGACTCTGCCAGACCCGTGGACTTTGATGGCGTACTGGTCGTGTTGCCGTACCTCGATGACTTGTCCAGACTTGTCCCAGCGCCGTGGTGCATTCCCAGTCTGGTTCTGGATGCGGACGCTGTTCCTCACTTTCAGAGGAAGCAGTTTCTTAGTGTGGGGTAGGAGGGCTTCCACCTCCTTGGCATGGCGTTCCATGAGAGCCTTCTCCCGGTTGGCGGCTGTGTCTGTCCAGGTATCGTATGGCTCGTATTTTCCTGGCATGACGGGTATAAAGTCGCGGATTTGGCGGCCAAAGACGATTTCAGCCGGGGAGCGTTTGTCAAGTGGCGTAGGCGTGTTCATATATGTGAGCATGGCTCGCTGGAATGCCGGGATGTCGGCGTCGCCATGTGGCCCGGTGTTCTCCATGATCAAGCGCTTAGCTGACTTAACCCCGATCTCGGCCCGGGTGTTGGAATGGGGGTAGGCTACCGACGAGAGGCGGTGAGCAACTCCCCAGTCTCGGAGGAACTGCCGTAAACTCGGGGCCGCCATCTGATGACAACTCTTCGGCGATACCATATGTGACAAAGAATTCCCGTAGCTTCTTGGCGAGTGCCGGCGACCCCCCCCCCGTTAGTTGACACACGTAGGGCCAACCCGAGTATCTGTCAACGATGACGAGGTAACTGTGGCCGCTGTAACAGAAGTAATCGGCGCACAACATCTGGAATGGGTAGACTGGGTCGGGTGAGGGTGTGGGAGGCGGCTTGGGGTTGCTGGGAGCAATTCTGTGGCACGCCTGACAGTTATTGCGCAGCTCTTGGATCTGAATCGTGATTCCCGGCCAGAAAACCGATGCTTTCGCTCTGGCGTTCATGGACGTCACACCTTTGTGGGCGGCGTGTAGTGTTTCCAGGACCTGGTCGCGGAGTGATGGCGGGATAATGATTCTGTCCTGGTACAGTATTACGCCCGCCGTGATGGAGAGGTCGGCCCTGTACTGATGATAGATCCGGGTGAATTCTGGCATGTGCCTGCTGTCTTCCGGGAAGCCTACTAGGATCGTGTCGTGCAACTGTCGCATGGTGGGGTCGCTGGTGGTCTGTTCTCTGACGCTGTCCCACGTGACCGATTCGATGGACGATAGTGTGTTCATGGCTCCGAATGTTAGGTGTTCCTCCTGTGCGGCAACCTCGTGACTGAAATTCCCCTCGTTGCCCATGCGGCGCAGCCCCTGGTACCACCAAAGTTCAGCCGGTACCGATGAATAGCCAGCCGCATGTGCATCATCTGGTAGGTCCATCTTGTTAGGATTGGGGTCTCCAGAGGCGTATTTGGACAGGCTGTCAGCGGTGAAGTGGCGTTTACCAGGTACGTGGGTGATCCTGAATTGGAACGGTAGTGTTTTCTCTTTCAGGTTGTAGAGGCGCGGGTTTTTTATGTCCTCCGTCTTCCGGTCCCCCAACACTTTGAGGAGGGGATTGTGGTCGGTGGCAACGACGAGGTCGTTACAGCCCAGGACGAAGTGCCTGGCTTTGTCGAGTGCCCAGGCGACGGCCAAGGCCTCGCCTTCTACAGGGGCATAGTTCTCCTCTGCGTTGTGTGTATACCGATTGCTGGCGAACGTCAGTTTCCAGCCGGTGTTGCAGCACCATGGTTCCTCGGATGGACAGGAGCAATGTTTCTGTCCAAGGGAGAACCCGATGCCGTACTTGCACCAGTCGGTGGACAAGCAAGTTTTTCGTCTTTTGTCAAAGATCTTGACCCCGTCGGCGATGGTCTTGATGATCTCGCTCTTGGCGTGTGCAAGGGCAGCATCCAAGGTCTCGTCCCAGTAGAACGGGGTTGAGGGTGACAGAAGTTCGCGAAATGGGCGTAGTTCTTCGGACGACGATTGACAGTAACTGACCTGGTTAATCATTCCAAACAGCGACCTTATGTCGGTGATGTTCCGTGGTGTTGGGAAGTCCTGGATCGCGCGAATGAATGTGTCGCTGGGCCGGATGTTTGTTTTCGTTATCTCAAATCCGACGAACTCAACCGTGTCTTCCGCGAAGTGGAATTTTTCCGGGTTCTGAGTGATACCGTGTCGTCCGCATATATCCATCCAGTTGCAGGTTTGGAAAAATGCTTCCTCGATTGTCGGGGCCCATATGCCTACGTCGTCGATGCACTTAGTTTTGTTCGGGATGTCGGCAACAATTTCGTCGTATCGTCGAGTGTAGCCGTCTCCGGCGGCGACAAACCCCTGGGACAGGGTCTTGTACCTGTATCGGCCCCATGGGGTGATGAATGTGGTGTAGTGACGGTCTTCCTCGTGGATGGGGACTGAGTGGTAGCCGTTCCAAGCGTCGGTAACAGTCTTTTCCATGTTTGCCGGGAAGAGCGTCGCCTGATGAAACGGGCTCATGGTGTGATGTGTTTCTCTGCTGCAGAACTTGTTGAGGGCCTGGTAGTCTACGCAGCGTCGAGGACCCCCGCTCTTTTTTCTGGTGATGACCATCCTGCTGCACCATGTCATAGGTTCACCTACAGGAACAGGCTCGATGACGCCGAGTGCGATGTCTCTGTCCAGGTCGGCCTTGACCTGTTCCTGCCAGTGTAGAGGAACCGATATAGGTGTGTGAATGGTGACAGGTGAGGCGTTCGAGTTGACCATGATGCGGACTGGTGTTCCCTCCATGAGGGGGAGGGGTTGATGCTCGCATGTGTTGAAAGTACTGCCTTTGTAGTAGTCTTTAATCCACTCCTCAAGTTTCCCTCTGTTGTTTTATGTAGGAGGGAATGGGATGGACGTGGGCAGTGGCGGAGGCATCGTACGCCCCGGGCAATTGCAGTTGTCCCTGAAGGATGGTGGTGGCATAGATGAGCTGGCTGCGGCATCGTTGTTTGTTTCGACAGCGCCAACTGATGGGAAGGATTCCGGTATGATCCCAAGCTGTTTGCACCCATGTTCGCTTAGGTACATTCCCTTGATCTTGTTAGAGACGTAGCAGATCTGGGTTGTCTCGTGCGAGTTTCCATGACGGTCCAATACTGACAAGCGGAGAATGATTGCCCCGATGATTTCGATGGGGTTGGTGTCTATGGCCTGCATCCGAAGTCGGGTGGGAATGAGGTCGCTCTTCTTGTACCCCATGTTGTGGACCTGTTCCGTTTTGATGATGGTCGACTGGCAGCCAGTGTCAGTAATGACCCGCAGTTGACAGGTGCGTGCCGGTTTACTGAAGTGATAGCCAAAGTGGGCATAGTCTGATGGCACAACACGGGCCTGCAGTGTGACTGTGGGCTGGCCTTTGACTGGCCTCTCGATCCAACCACGGAGTCTGTTGAATTGTTGCGATTCGATGACGACTTCCTTGCCACACTTGTTGCTGCCGCGGCTGGCGATGCTGGTGACGAGGCCGATCTCCTCGATGTCGTCAGTTTCCCCGTTGTTTTCCCGACCGCCAGCACGACTGCCAGATCGAGTGCCGGAAGGTTGTGAGCTGCCGGCACGAGCCCGGCCGGCTCGAGTATCGCAATAGTGTGAGTCCTTCGCCTCGCACATCTCTTCGTACACGGAGGGCATGGATCGGTCTGCAGCGCCCTCGGTGTCGTCTAATTTCAGCGTTTTCATCTCCATGTTGCCGGACTTGGGCGGCGAACCCGGTTTGTCGATCTTGTCCGACTTTCGAGGCGTCTGTTTGCGGCATACGGCAGAGAAATGCCCTGTCAATGAGCATTTGTTGCACGTGGCGTTGAAAGCTGAACAGTTGGCCTCTCTGTTAGCCTTGGACGTACGCCCGTTTGTATTAGTTCCGTGGCCGGTTCTACCGCAGTAGTGGCATTTAAAGTGCCTGTTCTGGTTGTCGATTTGCGATGGGTTCTTGTCCCTTTTGTACCTGGATATGCCGGCGCCTGTATCGCCGAGGATGGAGGCCTGTGTCTTCTTGCCGATCTCCTTGGCCTCCAGTAGTTTGATCAAGGCGTCGAGTTCCATGTCCTGTTCCTGCATGCCGAGGACCTCGCGTTGTGTGTCCTGATCATACAGTCCCCGGATGATCACGTCACGTACCATATCGTCTGTGTATCGCACTTCTTTTGTACACGTGCATTTTATTGTGAACTGGCACAGATCTGCTTGACCTTTCACCCGGGCAGTAAAGTTTCTGATTCCCTCATCAGCCTGCTGTTGAAGGTTGTTGAGCGCGACCCTGGACACCATAACGTTTTCGGCTTTGACGGCTAGCCTGTGTATGGAGTCGAGAATATCTTTTTCTGGCTGTTGCTCGATGTCGTTGTTGTCCTGAAACATGGCGTAGCGGAGCTGCTCACTGCAGGTGTCCATAAGTTGACATTGTATGTCCGCTCCGGTGAGGCCTGTTGCAATCTTGTACGTATTCCACCTTTTCTGGAAGTAGACCCACCGCTCTGTCGTGATGCCCATGTCAATGGGCGGGCGGTCTGCCTTCGCTTTTTTTGGGGCGGTGGCTTGGGTGGGCGGCGGCACTGCATCGTGCTCCGAGGTGTTGTGCATGGCCAGAAGCTGCATGGCATACTCGACCGGTAGTTTTTCAGTCTTGTAATCACAGTCTGTGTATGTGCATCGTATTTCCACATTGGCCATGATGATGTAGTTTGAGTATGTTTGTTTAACTACAATCTTGGTAGAGCCTCCGTCTATAGTACTGTGTGTATGTGTAGCAGTGTTTCGTTCATTACGAGCATTCTAAACACTATATTATCGCTCACAAACAGAACTATTCGCGGTTTCGTTGTTTCTACGGCAAGAACCGTAGTATCTTTTCGCTACTGCCGATTAGTGGAATATGCGTACGATACATATCAGTACTATCTGATAAATATACCTTTCAGTGCACCGCGCATTCTAAAGAATGAGACAGCGATGGTTTTGAACGTTTAATGCTGATGTGCGGTGCAGTGAAAAAGAACGAACACGGATATGTGCGGTGCACTTAATAAGAACGAACCATAGAGGCGATGAGAATAGAACAAGTTAACATTAATAATGTAGCGTAATTGTCAACTGTTTCAAAGGGTAGAAGAAATGTCACATATAAGGACAGACAGCTGATTGTACTACTGTACAAAGCAATAGTTAGACCTCATTTGAAATATTGCATACAAGCATGGAGGCCATATCGTAAGAAGGACATAGATAAGCTAGAAAGAGTACAACGAAGAGCAATTAAGCTGATTCCTGAACTGAAAGATCTTAGTTATGAAAGACACCTATTAGAATGCGGGTTGACAACAACAGAGACTAGAAAACTAAGATGAGACCAAACAGAAGTTTTTTTTATAATGAATGAAATTATCTTCAAACTTAAAAAAGGCAGTATATAACCAGAGGGCACATTGCGGCATTAGTCAAAGAAAAGTGCAGGTTAGATGTGAGAAAATACTCTTCTTTCAGAGGATAAAATTGACAGTTATCTGGGGAGGGTGGGCTATACGTAGTTTGAAAATTGTTGGACTCTCGATAAGCTGAAGGCTTCCTTGTCCGAATGCGGGCGGGCGGGCGGGCGGGCGGGCAGGAAGGCAGACAGACAGACATATTTATTTGTTTTGACCATAAATGTACATAAATACAAACGTACAAACATAAATGTAAGGTCAAGGAGACTCCCATTAAGTCAACATGTCGCTAACATGGGAGCCCCCTCTACAAATAAGTATCTTCGCAATTTCCCAACGGACGGACTAAAACACGCATACAACAATTAAGCAGAGTCGCATTAATTTGAAACAATAATAATTAGGCTGTCCACGTATCTAGCTTGCATTATTGTTTCCGCATGTACCTAGTTGTCTCGCTTGTTTTCGAAGCTTCGAGACATCACAGTTGTATAGCGAACGATCGCTTCCTTCCCTGTGTAGTTCCACTAGGTACCTTCTGTCGTGAACAATTTTGGTCAGATTTGTTCTCAATTTGTTCTCAAATCGAAGTTGACGTTTGTATGGACTGATCGTGGTGATGCATGTCTCTACTATGTTACTCGACTTGGACTGAGCGTGATGATGCACGTCTCTGCTCTATTACTCGACTTGGACTGAGCGTGGTGATGCACGTTTCTGCTCTGTTACTCGACTTTCGCTTTTTATTGATCTCCGTTCAGTATAGGTGATACACACACCATGGGGTTTATTATTATGGTTTGGTGATAGATGCAACAGTTGGCAACTTGACAATATACTTCTATATTACATTACTTAATAACATAATATGTATCCACACAGCTCATATTGACGCAATATAAAAACATATTAGTAATAATATTGTTTTGTTAAAGACGTTATTATTATTATTGCATAGCTGGGCAATATATAACACCCTATATATATATATATATATATATACATATATATATATATATAATAATAATACAATACCATAATACATTACAAATGCAGGTGTATGTATTGTACCAACAGTATATTGACAATAGCGGACCCCTGTTAGCAAAGTCCGTTTTGGCGCACTTCGTGGCCTCGCGTTGATCAGCAATTTGAATACAAGCCCTGCACATTTTAAAAATCTAATAGACATATCAGAGCAAACACGTTTGGCTTATGCATACCACAGTTTCCGTTGTCGTCAACACGCACACGCGGAAATGTGACATTTAGAAAATAGGCCTATATAGTGTTAACATTTTAAGAAAAGTGTAACAAATATGTCGTTTTGAGCTCACCTCTTTGATTGTGCGGACCGCGCTTCCGACCACTGTTCAATGGTGCCCATTTGTGAGTTACTTAGCAATGCCACCACAAAATTAAAGCTTTATATAATAAAATAACGCCAAACAGTTGGGGGCCCGTTTTTAACGCTGTTCCCGTATATATTTAGTCTTACAATCAGCGTCCAAAAGTGACCACGCAGACATTAGCAGAGTTTGTCGCCGACGGACACGCTACGTGGCGCTGTGTTCATCAAATCATGGTGATATATACTGTAAATGGTATGTTGTTATGTTTGGGCCGTGGTTGTTCGAGTCATTCTCGCGAGGTTGTTAGAGTGTTTCATTCAAGATATGCCTCTATCACACTTCTACCCCATCTACCTCTAACATTATCCAACAGATGGCGCGAGCAACTGTATAATCTCTAAATATTCTGGTAGATGGCGTGTCTCACAATTCACTCACCCTTTTTCGTGGAAAACCGTGTAAAAATGTGGTATTCTGTGTGTTACCGCGAACAACCTGAAACCGTTACTTTGTTGAACGACACCACCCTCTGGTAAGTACGCCGACGAGATAGTGTAAGTTTTGTTGTTATGCGCAAGTTCTGTCGTGACGCTGTCTGTCACGGCTGGCCCGGCCCGACTGTGAGTGTGAGTGTGAAAGTGATGACACTATAATTATGACGACTTGCCAGAATCGTTGTACTACGGCCAGCGGCAGCGAGCTACGGCGTAATTAGCTGTGAGTACGTCTCAGATAAAGTGCGTCAGCGTCGTTATTGAATCACGTTAGGATTGGTGTTGTGTTAATGAATTGATCCCGCAATCTAGCTAGGCTCCTTGCATCACAAGCCAAACTGAGTCTGACTAGTCACTAAGTAGTAAGTAGGTACTGGAGTAGGCAGCCTGTGCATGTCTGCCAGACTGCCAATGCCAGATTCGCTCATTCGGTTACTCAACTTATTACTTACGGTTTTTCGGGAGCCTTAGTGGCCCTTAGGGGATGGGTGCTGTTGGCGTTGCATGGAGGTTTCAGGGTTGGGGGTATGGGGTAAGACCACATTAAGGATTCGTCCACCATTACCCACCGAAAGAATGCCCTTGAAAATACCGTTTTGATGTGATGTATGAATTTTTTTCGAACACTTTGGCATGGCACATGTTAGTCCACTGAATACTGAATGTACTACTGCCTTAGATCTTTCACGAGGTAGCAATAAATATACGCTAGTCGCTCGCGTATTCGCACAGTGGCTATTTTGTAGCAAGCACCAATATGTCAACATCCGTCACCAGATTGGGGCAAAATTTAGGGGTGTCAGGTTTTGGTGTATTTTTCTGAAAAAATAATGTATGAGCATTTTACGAGTTTTCCACAGCACTTGTGTCAATGGAGGTTAAATATGCTGTGAAATTTTCAAGAAAATCGTAAGACGAATTTTGCAGGAAATGAAGGAAACGTTATAATGGCCGCCTATGTAAAATTTAAATGTGGTCTTACCCTGTATGGGTGCACAGTTGGAGGTCTCAGGGTTGGGGGTATGGGTGCACAGTTGGAGGTCTCAGGGTTGGGGGTATGGGTGTACAGTTGGAGGTCTCAGGGTTGGGGGTATGGGTGCACAGTTGGAGGTCTCAGGGTTGGGGGTATGGGTGCACAGTTGGAGGTCTCAGGGTTGGGGGTATGGGTGCACAGTTGGAGGTCTCAGGGCTGGGGGTATGGGTGCACAGTTGGAGGTTTCAAGGGGAGTCCAGTTGTCCAGATATTTTTGAAGACAGGAAACCATCTTCTGCATCTGTGTGTATGATATATAGAGTCATATCCGGAGGATAAGCATTTTAGCTTAAATGTATACAGGTAACGGAGGCCATAACTTATCACCCTCATGATCTTACCCTAACACAATACACTGTATAAGGGAAGCTGCAAGCTGCATTGTTTCGTAGAGCAGGTAAAGCCATGAACATAATTATATATCAGCCTATTGGTCTTTTCTCAAAAGGCAAAATTGTTTCAGTAATGGCTTAGTAGTTGTCTGCACATTGTTTACAGCTCTCTGGCTGTTCCCAGGTGTAAGGTTACTAGGACAACATACGAACAGCTAGAATAGCTTCTAATAAAAGTCATTTTGTTAATGGAATTAACCCGGACCATGTCTGACTGCTTGCATTGTACTTTGGGACCCGACCAACATCTGTATATATGCACACAACATTATAATTGTGACTAATGAGAGTTATGATTATATTGAAATGGCAAATTGTAATAGAGTTTGGATATCATTATTAGTCTTTTGCTATGAGTATGATTACTGAAAATTGTACAGTTGATGAGTACATTATATTATATGATTACTCAAGTTCATATTGAATGTTAGACTCTGGGATCAGAGAAACATGTAATTATTCTCTTTTATTTGTTGATCATGATTTACAAGCTCAAATGAACAGATAAAATGTTTCTGAAAGACTTAATGTCAAACTAAATAATTAATACTATAGGTAGTTTAGTACCCCTAGCCCCCATCCCACTAGCCCCCCGGGGGTTACTGGCATTAATGGGGGGCTAGTGGCACTACATATTCTTCTGCCAACTTTACCTGGCTTAATTTTAGGTACCTGATTTGAAATAAGAAAATAGTCATATAGCTGGTGCACATTCAAGGAATGTTGGACTTTTTGATTGGAGGGAAACATTAAAAACCCTCTTTTACTTGTCTTACACAGGTACAGGTAACCACCATGAGAAATAGACATTAAATGGTAATATAAAATAAACACATTACTGTGTTTATTTTTAGTATTAATCAAAATGTTGTTGTGAGAAAACATTACACTGTGTGATCAAAGTTAATAATTAGTTGTTTGTTTGCACAGATAATATCATATGCATGCATGACTAGTCAATGAAATTAAGTGAAATTGTCCATCATGTGTCCAATGGCACTGAGACACAACACAATTCCCCGATCACACAGCATGTATTCTAGTCCAAGTTCATCCAAAAGAGCGTCGAAGTTTACGTTCTTCTTTCTGCGCTCGGGAGCAGACTTACCCGACTCTAGCCTGGAGGATGGAGACGAGTGATGACTCCTCATCGTGGTTGAACACCTCAACCACCTGAAAGATATTGGGGTGTATCTTGTCTGTCTTTCTCATGAGTCACTGTGTGATACCCTGCTATGTGATTGTTGGTGTGAGGGCCGTCATATTTAAAGAAATTCCACATTTTGATTGGATACTGTCCATTCATCCAGGTGCTGTCGAAGTAGTCATTGAAGTCTCGTACACGGGGTACATCTGGTGCTATGGTCTTGACAAATTCAAATGCATCTTTCACGTGTGGCACTGGCACGAATGGGATAGCTAGTTACATACCAAACCAATTCCTGTTGTCAGTATTCTCTCTAGCTGCTGGATAACCCCATACTTTGATGTCTTCTCCACAGACACTGAGCGTAGTGGAAGTAGCATCTCTTAACAACCACTCCGGTAAACACGTGTAGGCAGGCATTCATCAGACCTTTTTCGAAGTCCTGCATGATATGTTGGGGTTTTTTGGTGATGCCGACTGATGCAGACTTTTCCTTCACGAGGCTGAGGAAACGAATATAAGTGTTCCCTTCTTTGTTGGGGAGGAGACCAAACACAAGTGGTAGCATCACTCCAAGGACAAACGTATGCAGGGTGACAATTTGGTAAAACAGCCTTGGTTCTGTTGCAAACATGCGATCCATGTGACATGTGTCATCATTCACTAGCGCATGCAGAGCAGAGTCAGATACGAACACTATTATCTTGTCGACTCCATCATCATCCTCACCGAGCAGGAACCGATCTCCCTGTACAGTAGTTGTCCACTGGTCATCCAGATCAATGTCACCCCTTGTACATGGCATTGCAGGGAAGCATTTCCTTAGTTCACTATACATGGATGATTTGACACGCTGGTACTTAGGCAGAGCAGATGCTGTCTCAGCTGGTGATGCTGTCACAGTAGAACTTTGTTGACACAGTTTAATCTTTTCCTGGTCGTAAATCGTTTGCATTGAAGTTGTTTCATCCCTGGCTCCCTTCCTCATGTTTCCCCTCAACTGTCATTTGTACATCACCTGGGTTGGGTGGGTGACTGTGGCTATCTTCAGCTTTCACCATCATCGCTGACCACCAGAAATGCCTTACACGTCACACTGTTCCTCTTACTACTTGTGAGCTACACGCCATTTGTCAACGCTTTTGATTTGTAATAGGTAACAAAGTCTTGGCCATGACATCTCATTTTACATGTTAGTAACGGTTACGGTTTGATCATTTCTTTTTGCGGTGTGTTCGCATGTGGCCGATAAGAGCACTGTTAACATGAAATGTCTTTTTGCAGGTTTCGTACACAAATGGAGCTGGCACTGTTCATGTATTTGCAGCTCTCTCCTTTCGACCCTCGCGCTTGTCGGAAGCCCATTGTTGTTCTAAAGAAATCCACGATTTGGTTGTTCATCAGGACTGCACTGCTGGCATCTTTGTACAGTGTCTCTATGACTTGTATCAGTCCTTCCTCTATGTTGTAACCTCTGAGGGCCTGCCACAGTCCTTCATGCCAGACTCTGTCAAATGCTTTCTTGAAGTCTATGAAGTTGTGAAAGAGATCTCGTTGGTGTTGTAGATGTTTCTCTATGATGACTCTGGTGTTAAAAATCTGCTCGACTGCTCCTCCCCACTCTGAAACCTGCTTGCGCTTCAGCTAGAAGTTCTGCCATGGATTTCAACCGGTTGAGAATTACTCTGAGTATGATCGTGCTGGGATGGCTGATTAGGCTAATTGTGCGATATTTCTTGCACTGTCTGAGATTCCCTTTTTAGTCCTTTGGGCCGAAGATCCAAGGGACTATTGCCATCACTCTGTGTCCACCGTCTGCTGTTAGCTGCTGTATCTCAGAAACTGTTCAGCAACTTTTTTTATAATTTTGCGTAGACGTATCTTAGGGTGCTGCCACTATGCACGAGAAATCTGTATTTGATTGAATCATTCTAAGGACCCCGTAGGGTCCCCAAAGGCCAAAAAAGCTGGTAATTTGTCACATTTTGCCTATTTTTTCAAAAACTGTTCAGCAACTTTTTTTCTAATTTTGTATATATGTATCTTAGGTTGCTGCCACTATACACAAGAAATCTGTATTTGATTGAATCATTCTAAGGGCATCTAAGGGGCCCCCAAAGTGCAAAAGTTTTACATTATCTAGTGATGTGGTTTTGAGAAGGGCCTTTGAGACCACCCCCAACAGTAGATTTTGTTTAATGTGCCAGAAAGCCAGCAGCATGACTCCACTCTGCAGCCTAGTGCTATTGTTCCATTGAGACCTTGACTAATCTTTAATTGGTCACAGGGCCCAGGCAGAGTAGACACATTTGACCCCTGTTAGACTGAACAGTTGCCTAAAACTTTTAAACTGTATCTTAAAAACTATTGATTTTCTATAATTGCAAGTTGTGTTTATTTTGATGTTCATTTAATTTTATAAAATGGTGTGACTGTGGTGTCTATTGGTTAAAGATGTATTGTCTGTAGAAACCTGTAGGTGACAAACATAGAAAATTAATATTCTGTCACCTGTAGGTGACAAACATAAAACATTAATATTCTGGATAACTATAGAGTGAAATATCCTACACTTTATTGATATCAAATGCATTCTACTGTTCTGTTTACGCTTGCCATGCCTTGTGTAGACATGGTACTGTGTAAATCAGTTGTATCAATATAGACTAATAATTACAGATTCACAATATAGTTGACACCTGAAACAACCAAATGTCAACCATTAGAAAAGTTGACATAGTTCCGCTATACACAAGAAAACTGTATTTGATTGAATCATTCTAGTGTCATCAGCATATAGTAGAACATACATTTTCTACATCATCATCACTAAGGTTGTTGTAAATTTCACCAGCTGCCATGTCAAGTCCGTTATAATTATGACTAACAGTGTTCAAAATTATTCAGGTAAATAGCAAATAACAAAGGACACAAGTTTTCTCCTTGCCATACCTCTACATCAAATGAGAAGAAGACTGACACAGCTTGGCCCTGATTTATACATGATTTAGCATTTTTGTACATGTATACAACTTTCAACACATTACCATTAATACCGCATGAAATTATCTTAGACCACAGTGAGGACCGGTCTACTAAATCAAATGCTTTCTTGTAATCGATGAAGGCACAATAAAGCCTTTTGCATCGAGACAAATAGAATTCAACCAATACCCCTATCTGAACACTGCCTGTTCTTCACCTATTACATTCGCTTTGTTTAGGTATGTGGTCAGTCTGGTGTTCTGAACAATCACTAAGGATTAATGAACACTTGTGCAGAATGTCACCCACTTGGCAGGTTTAATTGATCTATTCAGCAATGAGGACACTGTTTAGGCCTCACTCTGGACACTGTCACTCACTGTGTTGTGTGTTGTCTTAGTTGGTGCATTGAGCTAATCAACTTGCCCATGAATCAGTGGTGGCTTTGGTGGCTTTAGAGGATGGAGGATGAATCCAGTTGTTGCAGTGAACACTAGTGCTGAGAGGGTAGATTACCACCTACCAGTCTCCAAAGCTCTATATTTTCAAAAAACTGTTCAGTAACTTTTTCAAAATTTGCATAGATGTATCTTAGGGTACTGCCACTATACACAAGAAATCTTTATTTGATTGAATCATTCTAAGGGCACCTCAGGGCCCCCCTAAATGCAAAATTGTCCTCCTGTTTCTCTGCTGCTCCCTCCTGCAGTCCCACTGATCTCTATTTATAACATATAGACAGACAAACAGACAGACAGACAGTAGTTTTTTTACCATCATAAGCACATAAACTACAATATAATATTCATTATAAGGTCAGGGAGGCTCCCATTAAGACAATTATATGCAGCTATCAAGGGAGCCACCCTACTGATGTAACTGGATAGTGGACTTTGCCCTGATCACTTAATAGGCTGTGAGTGGAGTGGCCAGCTGTAAATGTGTGTATTGGACTAGCCTAGTTAATTTTCTTTAGTGTAACTTTTGTTCTCAAATAATCTGTCCTCTTAGTTTTATACATGAAGACATAATCTGGCATAACTTGATAAGTTTTGTAGCAGCACATTTGTACTTCCAATGTATCATTGCAACATAACATACACACTGTATGTAATATTTCCATGCAATCCATTTGCATATATAATGCAAAACTTCAACAGCAGTTTTCTTCATTTTCACTTTTTGACCCCTACCATGTTCAATGCGCCATAACTTCGCCAATTTTTGTAGCAGTCATAATTTTTGAAACTGTAAAAGCACCCTACCCAACCTTTATAAGAATGAAAGAAAACAATGTTACAATTTTTCCGACTTATCACTCATTTGGTCAGCAGGGGTCACATATAGATGTATTAGTCCAAAGGACTTCAGGGCCACTTGGCCCATTTTTTTGGGCAGAGGAATGACGAGTGACTGTTTCCACTCCTGTGGCTACTCTTTGGTCTCCCAAATCTTCTGACATAGGACTGTGAGGAATTTTGTTGTTGCTTCGCCTCCCTTTTTCAGCAGTTCTGCAGGGATGTTGTCCATCCCGGGTGACTCCCTGATGTCAGCCGTCTCATTGCTACTGCAACCTCTTCCCTTAGGACAGGTCAGCTTACCGGTTCTAGGTCTGGGTCTAGACTGTGTGGGATATACTGGTGTCTGGCTGGAGGCTGTAGTTGTAGAGATCATTGCAGTACTCTGTCCACCGATTCAATACTGCACTGGTTTTTGTCAGGAGATTTCTATTAATGTTGCCTTGTGCTGTTGGGTCTTTGAGTTTCTCGAGGTCAAATCGAATGCGAGGATTTCTTTGAAAGCAGTTTGTTTTCTCAATTTGATGGTTATGAACACAACTGCCAATATCGGTGCCAGGGAATGTCCTTGTGTTTGCCTTATTGATGCTGGATTTGAAACGGTGTGGGACTAGTATGTAATCAATCCGATTGTGAACAAGACCGTTTGGAGCATGCCATGTTGCAGTTCTAGAGAGCTTGTGGGGGGCTATGGGCACTCAATTCTCACACTTCGGGGGGGCTACTGGCACTCAATTCTCGCACCTCGGTGGGGGGGCTACTGGCACTCAATTCTCGCACCTCGGTGGGGGGGCTTCTGGCACTCATTTCTCACAGCTCGGGGGGGGGCTACTGGCACTCATTTCTCACAGCTCGGGGGGGGCTACTGGCACTCATTTCTCACAGCTCGGGGGGGCTACTGGGACTAGAGACAAGGCTAGTGGGACTACACCACAACTCTAGGGGGGTCTTAAATAAATAGCATACCAGTCAGTAGGGGGGGGTATTTAACTGGATTATCAAGTCACTGGGGAGGAAGTATCAGATCTATTCAGTGTGTATAATCAATTTCTTTTTTGTTCCAATTCTATCTAAAAAAAGTTCCAAAGTATGTTATGTTTTAAAAGCATTAAATGACATGGTTTGGTCATCACTGTTTAAAATACATTTCTGCAATGGTATCATCTAATGGGTGAGACGTAGGTTAATGTAAATTGATGTTGGTAGTCATTTTGGATTGTAAAAATCACAAGCGCCACACCATGTACTAGTGGGGATGATGCATACCTTTTTTCGACTTGTGAAACCATCCCTTTTAATTGCCAAGTGCTTTTCTTTTCTTGTTTCTGCTGTTAACACAGACAGATACGAGAGGATTTATTACATGGCAGAGATGAACTATAGAGATAACAAATACATACCAAGTGTCACCATATGTTCCTGTGACACCATAGAACTTGTTATGTCTGCTCAAACCGTTGTTATGCCTGTCTTTTTTGGCTCTGCATCATCCAACTCCTTTGTGGCAGGGTAATGTGATAGATGCTGCAGATAAGGCAGATGTATTGGCAGTTAATAATGTATCGCTTGGAGTTAAAATTGCCTAGGAGAAACTCAGACTTTTTGGTAGAACGTGATCTCACAGGAAAGGGACAGCCACAGGGAAAAGTATGTACAACATGCCGCCGAATTTATAGGTCCCTATTCAATTAAATATTTTTCTATTCCCACTTCGTGTCACTTTTCATGCCAGATTATTTGATCAAATTATGATATTTAATAGAAGTGCAGTCAGACTACCCCATGGGATTTTGTTGTGGTTTGACATCATATCTTGTCTGTGCAGCAATAATATATTTAACCCTGATGACATTTCGGCATTCGAAATGTAGATACTACATATTTAATCTGAATTCACTATACATGTGATCTAGCAGAGCTTGCAGAGGACAAACCGCATTAACTCGAATTTACATAGGTGACCATTTTGGTATTAGCATTCTACGGACTGGACGCAACATTTGTCCACAGCTTTCCTTTACACTTTCTGAGTGCATGAAGCATTAAATAACTGTCGTCGTGTGCGGAAATTAATGAAAATGGCATATCTCATCTTTAAGAAAAATCCACCCAAACCTGAATCCCCTCAATTTTGTTTCATTCTGTTTTTGAAATGTTGATGCATTCTGCAAAATGGCAACTGAACTGTGTGGAGATGCAAGCGACTGGCACCTACTTACTGCTACCAAATGAAAGATCTATCACCTAATAAGTGCCAGTATGTGCCAACGTACATTTACTTCATTAGTGTACTTGAGTAGATTTTTTAAATGTACTTCTATGGAAGTACATTTTTAGTCCTTTGGCCGAAGGTCCAAGGGACTATTGCCATCACTCTGCGTCCGCCGTTAGCTGCCGTATCTCAGAAACCGTTCAGCAACTTTTTCTCTAATTTTGCGTAGACATATCTTGGGGCACTGCCACTATGCACGAGAAATCTGTATTTGATTGAATCATTTTAAGGGCTCCCTAGGGCCTCCAAGGACCCCAAAACTGGTAAAAATGTAACATTTGGCCTATTTTTTCAAAAACTGTTAAGCAACTTTTTCTCTAATTTTGCATATACATTTCATGTGGTAGTGTCACTGTACACAAGAAATCTGTATTTGATTGAATCATTCTAAGGGCACCTAAGGGGCCCCCAAAGTGCAAAAGGTTTACATTATCTAGTGATGTGGTTTTGAGAAGGGCCCTTGACACCACCCCCAACATTAGATGTTGTGTATTGTGCCACAAAGTCAACAGCTGTGACTAATCTCTACAGCCCAGTCCATTGAGACCTTGATTAATCTTTAATTGGTCACAGCACTCAGGCAGAGTAGACACACTTGTCCCCTGTTAGACTGAACAGTTGCCTAACACTTCTAAACTGTATCTTCAAAACTATTAATGTTCTATAATTGCAAGGTGTGTTTATTTTGATGTTCATTTAATTATTATAAAATGGTGTGACTGTGGTGTCTATTGGTTAAAGATGTATTGTCTGTAGAAACCTGTAGGTGACAAACATAGAAAATTAATATTCTGTCACCTGTAGGTGACAAACATAAAACATTAATATTCTGGATAACTATAGAGTGAAATATCCTACACTTTATTGATATCAAATGCATTCTACTGTTCTGTTTACGCTTGCCATGCCTTGTGTAGACATGGTACTGTGTAAATCAATTGTATCAATATAGACTAATAATTACAGATTCACAATATAGTTGACACCTGAAACAACCAAATGTCAACCATTAGAAGAGTTGACATAGTTCCGCTATACACAAGCAAGAAATCTGTATTTGATTGAATCATTCTAGTGTCATCAGCATATAGTAGAACATACATTTTTTACATCATCATCACTAAGGTTGTTGTAAATTTAACTAGCTGCCATGTCAAGTCCGTTTTAATGATGTTGAAAATTATGAACCTCAACTAATACGTCGGTCATCATATTATGTCTTTGATAAGTTTAGCAAACTTACACAGATAAATACTACCCGTTTTAGTGTCTTAAGCACTAACATTCAATCAATAAATTCTAAATTTAACGAACTGGAAGCTTTTGTAGAAGAGCTAAGTAGTAACAATTTTAAATTTAATGTAATTTGCTTACAAGAAACTTGGAAATCAGAAAACGATGACCTATCACAGTTTTCCTTACATGGTTATGACTGTTTAGCTCAAGGTAAGACGTGCAGTAACAAAGGAGGGCTAATAATATATGTCAACAACAAATATAGATCAGAGGTTATATTAAATGTAAACATGTACGAACACTGGGAAGGGATGATAGTCCAAATAAATGGTGGTAATCTATCTAAGAGCATAACCATCGGAAACATATATAGACCTCCACGAACTTCTAATGATAACTTAAATGCTTTTATAAATGAATTTACTTCTATAATATCATCAATGGAAAACAACTGTAATAACAATCTCATTATCGCAGGAGATTTTAATATAAATTTGCTTAAATTAAATGAAAATGATACATATAGTAACTTTTTTGACACCATAATATCACACAGCCTTTACCCGCAAATTACTCTTCCTACTAGATTTACTAGAACAAATGGTACTTTGATAGATAATTTCTTTTGTAAACTTAATAAATCTATATTGGAGAGTACTGCAGGGATTTTAATAAAAAAAATTTCTGATCATCAGCCGTATTTTATATTCATCAACGTCTCATTAAAGACTGAACCTCCACCTAAATATGTTAAAATAAATATACTAAATGAAGAGGCATTGCATAAAGTTAAACACGAAATAAAATCAAACGAGATATACAATAAGCTAAATAAAAATATAAATGCAGACACAAATTTAAATTATGACATAATCTACGAAGAAATTATACGGGCAAAAAATAAGCATATGCAAACTAAGCTGGTGAAATTTAATAAATATGAAGCTATTAATATTAATCTAAAAACTTATAATACGATATTAAAGAAAAATATTTGTGCAGCTAAACAAGTGTATTTTGAACAAAGATTTAATCGATTTAATTATGATATAAAAAATACCTGGAAAGTTATTAATGAATTTCTTTCAAAAAATAGTACAAACCGTAGATTACCATTATTTTTTTTAATAGAAAATGGTACAAAAATAACTAATAAAAAGGATATTGCAAACAAAGTTAATAATTATTTTACAAATATAGGTCAAACCATCGCACAAGGTATTAAATATAAAGGTAACAAAAACTATAGTTATTATTTAAACAAAAATTTTAATTCTGTATTTACGTTTCAGAGTGTTGATGAAGAGACTATTAGGAAAACTATTAATAATCTTCCCACAAAAAACAGCTGTGGATTTGATGGTATTTCATCAAAATTGCTCAAGATAATTAAGCCTGCAATTATAAAAGTTTTAAAATCCGGGATATTCCCAGACAAACTAAAAATTGCAAAAGTTATTCCTATATTTAAGAAAGACGATCCATCTTTATTTGAAAATTACAGACCAATTTCTCTTCTTCCTACAATTTCTAAAGTATTAGAGAAATTAATTTTTATTCAATTATATTCATATTTCAATGATATGAAGCTTTTATTTGATAATCAGTATGGTTTTAGAACTAACTATTCAACGGAATTTGCTGCGCTTGAGCTAATAGATAGAATTATAACTCAAATGGATAATAATGATGAACCAACTAATGTATTTCTCGACCTTTCTAAGGCTTTTGATACTATTGACCATAACATTTTACTTAACAAATTAACTTACTATGGCCTAAATGGTTCAAGTTTGCAGTTATTCAGAAGATACTTACAAAACAGGAAACAATACACAGAAATTGAACAAATAAATTCAGACATCTTACCTAGAACAATCGGCGTCCCACAAGGTTCAATCCTTGGACCACTATTATTTATCATTTACATAAATGATTTCTCACAAGCTAGTCAATTATTTAATTTCGTCATGTACGCTGATGACACCACATTATCTAGCTCTTTAAAATGTTTTAACAATAACACACGCAATAAAAGTACAGAATCCTTAATAAATGAAGAACTTTTTAAAGTTAATGAATGGCTAAACATAAATAAATTATCTTTAAATAAAAGCAAATCAAAATACATGATTTTTCATATGCCTAATAAACGCACGCAGACTCTTACGCTTAAAATAGATAATATAAATATTGAAAGAGTAGATGAATTTAACTTTCTAGGATTGACTTTAGACACTAACCTAAATTGGAAAAAACACACTGAGAAAATTTCAAATAAGTGCTCCAAAACAATTGGCATAATAAACAGATTAAAATATGTATTACCTTTAAATATAAAAGTGTTGTTATATAACACATTAATATTATCTCATATCAATTATTGTACCATGATTTGGGGATACCAAATAAATCGAATTACTAAAATAATAAAAAAAGCCGTGCAAATAATAACCTTAAATAAATACAACTCACACACGGAACCACTTTAAAAAAAACTTAAACTACTAAAAGTAGAAGACATATTAAAGTTACATGAATTAAAATTTTACTTTAAATACATCCATAAAATGTTACCTCCTTATTTACTTAACTGGCAAATTATCCCAAGTGTAAACATACATAATTATAATACTCGAGAAAAAAATTATATACATACTTTTAGAACTAAGCATGAATTTGCAATGAAATGTCCCAAATACAGCCTACCTCATGCTATAAATGACACCCCCGATATAATCAAAGACAAAATATATACTCACAGTTTGCGAGGCATCTCATTTTATATAAAAACATACTTGTTACATAAATATAATGATTTATGCACTCTATCAAATTGCTACACATGTCAACAGAACCATTAAATACAATACATTTGATGCTAGTTTCAGGCAACCAGCACACATACAAACTTACATTCTCACATAAAACAAGCACTCCCAAAATACATACATGAGATAGACACCTTGTAAAAGGACCACATAAATTATCACGTAAATAGGGTGACTCCTATGATAGCGACAATTGTGTCTTAATAGGAGTCACCGACCCCGATTGAATAAGCTATATGACTAATATCTATGGTACATCAATACCATAATTGCTGTACATGCGTTTGTATGTATTTTCCGAATAGTATGTTGAACATATAATGATATACGTTTATGTATGTCTGCATAATGTTTATATTTGTTGTTTATTACAGCATAAGTGATGTTAAAAAACCAATCAATTGTGTACCTACATGGGGTTAAATAAACGTTATGTTATGTTATGTTATGTTATGTTATGTTATGTTATGTTATGTTATGTTATGTTATGTTATGTTATGTTATGTTATGTGACTAACAGTCTTCAAAATTATTCAGGTAAATAGCAAATAACAAAGGACACAAGTTTTCTCCTTGCCATACCTCTACACATGAGAAGAAGGCTGACACAGCCTGGTCCTCATTTATACATGATTTAGCATTTTTGTACATGTTGTATACAACTTTCAACACAATACCATTAATACCGCATGAAATTATCTTAGACCACAGGGAGGACCGGTCTACTAAATCAAATGCTTTCTTATAATCGACGAAGGCACAATAAAGCCTTTTGCGTCCAGACAAATACAATTAAACCAATACCCCTATTTGAACACTGCCTGTTCTTCACCTATAACATTCGCTTTGTTTGGGTATGTGGTCAGTCTGGTGTTCTGAACAATCACTAAGGATTAATGAACACTTGTGCAGAATGTCACCCACTTGGCAGGTTTAATTGATCTATTCAGTAATGATGACACTGCTTAGGCCTCACTCTGGACACTGTCACTCACAGTGTTGTGTATTGTCTTAGTTGGTGCATTGAGCTAATTTACTTGACCATGAATCAGTGGTGACTCTGGTTTTGTATTACACCCAGCTGTGGAGCTAAGATTATCTGCCTGCTATTGTTTGATGGAAACTGTGACTAATCTGTAATTGGTCACTGGCAGTAGCTTGTGTCAACAGACAGCATTAAGCCACTAGACCCCTGTTAAACTGGACAGTTGCCTGTAGGTTTTAAACTGGGTCAAATAGTGAGTCTACCTTTTGCTCTCAGATAATCTGTCCTCTTATACACATGAAGACATAATCTGGCATAACTTGATAAGTCTTTGTATCAGCACATTTGTACTTCTAGTGTATCATTGCAACATAACATACATATTACATACTGTGTGCCACATTTGAATGTTGTGCATGTAATATTTCCATGCAGTCCATTTGCATATATAATGTAAAACTTCAACAGCCGTTTTCTTCATTTTCACTTTTTGATCCCTACCATGTTCAATGCTCCATAACTTTGCCAATTTTTGTAGCAGTCATATTTTTTGAAACCACGTAAAGCACCCTACCAAACCTTTACAAGGATGTAACAAAACAATGTTACAATTTTTCCGACTTATCACTCATTTGGTCAGCCAGGGTCACATATAGACGTATTAGTCCAAAGGACTTCAGGGCCACTTGGCCCATTTTTTATATTACTTTTACCTGTAACAAAGTACATTTATCTGTACTTTTTTATTTTCTGCTGTACTTCCATATTTGTAGTTCTTATGTTATAACTCCAGCAAAACTGCTTCACCAGGCTTTTATTTGCATTGGTAATCCTTCACTGACAAAACTTTGGATGAATCATGGCTTCTTGTGTGCTAGCTTTGTGTTTATGTAGCAGGTCCAGACAGTGTGATTGCTGCAAGTCCAAATGGATTCAATGGTCCTTTGAATCTCTGTCCCCAGCCAAGGTTATAAGAACAGGCCTCACTGGCTTCCCATTCATTCACTGATTATTTACTGGGTACTGCTTAACCAGACCTTTATCTTATAATACCAACTTTATGTAGTGGCTACCTGCACACCAATGACCCTATCACTCCCAAAGGTGTGAGGTGACAGCAGCAAAGCCTTGCTATTTGTTGAGAACTACTTTGTTTGGCTCATTGACTAGGTAATGCACAACACACACATAGGTAATGCACAACGTATACACATAGGTAATGCACAACACACACACATAGGTAATGCACAACACACACACATAGGTAATGCACAACACATACACATAGGTAATGCATAACACACACACATAGGTAATGCACAACACACACACATAGGTAATGCACAACACACATAGGTAATGCACAACACACACACATAGGTAATGCACAACACACACATATAGGTAATGCACAACACACACACATAGGTAATGCACAACACACACACATAGGTAATGCACAACACACACACATAGGTAATGCACAACACACACACATAGGTAATGCACAACACATACACATAGGTAATGCACAACACACACACATAGGTAATGCACAACACACACACATAGGTAATGCACAACACATACACATAGGTAATGCACAACACACACACATAGGTAATGCACAACACACACACATAGGTAATGCACAACACACACACACATAGGTAATGCACAACACACACACATAGGTAATGCACAATGCACACACATAGGTAATGCACAACACATACACATAGGTAATGCACAACTTACACATAGGTAATACACAACACACACATAGGTAATGCACAACTTACACATACGTAGGTAATGCACAACACACACACATAGGTAATGCACAACACATACACATAGGTAATGCACAACTTACACATACATAGGTAATGCACAACACACACACATAGGTAATGCACAACACCCACACATAGGTAATGCACAACACACACACACACAGGTAATGCACAACACACACACATAGGTAATGCACAACACACACACGTAGGTAATGCACAACACACACACATAGGTAATGCACAACACACACCCATAGGTAATGCACAACACACACACATAGGTAATGCACAACACACACACATAGGTAATGCACAACACACACACACATAGGTAATGCACAATGCACACACATAGTTAATGCACAACACACACACATAGGTAATGCACAACACATACACACATAGGTAATGCACAACACACACACATAGGTAATGCACAACACACACACTTAGGTAATGCACAATGCACACACATAGGTAATGCACAATGCACACACATAGGTAATGCACAACGCACACACATAGGTAATGCACAACGCACACACATAGGTAATGCACAACACACACACATAGGTAATGCACAACACACACACATAGGTAATGCACAACACACACACACATAGGTAATGCACAACACACACACATAGGTAATGCACAACACACACACATAGGTAATGCACAATGCACACACATAGGTAATGCACAACTATCAATACAGGTAACGCACAACCAGCATCAATATTGCGGTAATGCACAACAATACCACAGTGTAACGCACAAACAACAATAACACAGGTAATGCACAACACCAATAATTAACACACAGGTAACGCACGCATCAATACAGGTGCACGCAATATCAACAACAATACAGGTAATGCAATCAACCATCAATACAGGCACGCACAACCATCACCAATATTATGGTAAATGTGCACAGCAGCACACACAGGTGCACGCACAACAATAACAATACAGGTAATGCACAACACACACACACATAGGTAATGCACAACACACACACACATAGGTAATGCACAACACACACACATAGGTAATGCACAACACACACACATAGGTAATGCACAATGCACACACATAGGTAATGCACAATGCACACACATAGGTAATGCACAACACACACACATAGGTAATGCACAACACACACACATAGGTAATGCACAACACACACACACATAGGTAAAGTACGATATGCCATACGGGTCTTTAATATTACGACCATGTTATAATGATGATGGGGAAAGTGCACAATAAGCAATGAGCTTCTACTTTCCACTTTGAACTTTGTCAACTGTAACATGTAAACGGTTGTAATGCATTGTTCTCTCCCATTATATAATATTGCGTTTATATTTTGATCTGTTGATAATCGTGATTAAATAATGTTTATTATTATTATTACATCGTAGTATCAGTATTTGCCTATAAAGGCCTCTGCTTGGTATATGTGTCCATTTACGATCTCGAAATGATCTGATAGCCAGAAATTGTTGTACTTTTTTTCTTAAGTACTTTCTATACAAGTACTTTCTTGAGAGGATACTTTTACTTAAGTCATTTTGGGAGCTACTTTGACTTAGTTTATTGGAGTACTTGCACCAGCAATGTACCTGGCAGTAGTACATTGAATGTGAACTGCACTAACATGTGCCATGCAAAAGTGCTAGAAAAAATCACACATCACACCCAGCCATCATCTTCCAAGATAACCTTGATGGGTGAGGAAATGGTGGGCGGATCCTAGTTGTGGTTTGTTGCCTGTACATCGTAACTTTAAATTTCACCTGCATAAATTGACTGCTTGTAAACAGCACAGAGAGAAAAGGCTATTTATGTTGGCCTACCATTGAAGGCCATTAATATCCATATTTTTGTCCAATTATCCTGGTAACATAGGCACAATTACTGGGCGGGTGTCTGGGATAAAAAGGGTTAAGGATGCAACCAATACAGTGAATGGTGGACAGGCCAGGAGCGACTGTGTCAGACTGGCCATTGTTTACAGACTGAGTCATGTCTCTGTGGAGAAATTATCCTGAACCATAGCTTTGTGTTATCACATGCACCATGATGCAGCACCTGAGCTCGTTTCAATAGTTGACGTGTATGCGTCATCGTGGTCGGTCCAACTCAGCGTTTTATTTAAGCTCAACCTCAGCATTTTTAGTCCTTTGGCCGAAGGTCCAAGGGACTATTGCCATCACTCTGCGTCCGCTGTCCGCCGTCCGCTGTCCGCCGTTCTCTAATTTTGCATAGACATATCTTGGGGCACTGCCACTATGCACGAGAAATCTGTATTTGATTGAATAATTTTAAGGGCTCCCTAGGGCAAGGACCCCAAAACTGGTAAAAATGTAACATTTGGCCTATTTTTTCAAAAACTGTTCAGCAACTTTTTTTCTAATTTTGCATAGATGTATCTTAAGGTGCTGCCACTATATACAAGAAATCTATATTTGATTGAATCATTCTAAGGGGCTCCCAAAGTGCAAAAGGTTTACATTATCTAGTGATGTGGTTTTGAGAAGGGCCCTTGAGACCACCCCCAACATTAGATGTTGTGTATTGTGCCACAAAATCAACAGCTGTGACTAATCTCTACAGCCCAGTCCATTGAGACCTTGACTAATCTTTAATTGGTCACAGCACCCAGGCAGAGTAGACACACTTGACCCCTGTTAGACTGAACAGTTGCCTAACACTTTTAAACTGTAAACTATTGATTTTCTATAATTGCAAGTTGTGTTTATTTTGATGTTCATTTAATTATTATAAAATGGTGTGACTGTGGTGTCTATTGGTTAAAGATGTATTGTCTGTAGAAACCTGTAGGTGACAAACATAGAAAATTTATATTCTGTCACCTGTAGGTGACAAACATAGAAAATTAATATTCTGGACAACTATAGAGTGAAATATCCTACACTTTATTGATATCAAATGCATTCTACTGTTCTGTTTACGCTTGCCATGCCTTGTGTAGACATGGTACTGTGTAAGTCAGTTGTATCAATATAGACTAATAATTACAGATTCACAATATAGTTGACACCTGAAACAACCAAATGTCAACCATTAGAAAAGTTGACATAGTTCTGCTATACACAAGAAAACTGTATTTGATTGAATCATTCTAGTGTCATCAGCATATAGTAGAACATACATTTTCTACATCATCATCACTAAGGTTGTTGTAAATTTCACCAGCTGCCATGTCAAGTCCGTTATAATTGTGACTAACAGTGTTCAAAATTATTCAGGTAAATAGCAAATAACAAAGGACACAAGTTTTCTCCTTGCCATACCTCTACACATGAGAAGAATGCTGACACAGCCTGGCCCTCATTTATACATGATTTAGCATTTTTGTACATGTTGTATACAACTTTCAACACAATACCATTAATACCGCATGAAATTATCTTAGACCACAGTGAGGACCAGTCTACTAAATCAAATGCTTTCTTATAATCGACGAAGGCACAATAAAGCCTTTTGCGTCGAGACAAATACAATTCAACCAATACCCCTATTTGAACACTGCCTGTTCTTCACCTAATACATTCGCTTTGTTTAGGTATGTGGTCAGTCTGGTGTTCTGAACAATCACTAAGGATTAATGAACACTTGTGCAGAATGTCACCCACTTGGCAGGTTTAATTGATCTATTCAGCAATGATGACACTGCTTAGGCCTCACTCTGGACACTGTCACTCACAGTGTTGTGTATTGTTTTAGTTGGTGCATTGAGCTAATTTACTTGACCATGAATCAGTGGTGGCTCTGGTTGTGTATTACACCCAGCTGTGGAGCTAAGATTATCTGCCTGCTGTTGTTTGATGGAAACTGTGACTAATCTGTAATTGGTCACTGGCAGTAGCTTTTGTCAACAGACAGCATTAAGCCACTAGATCCCTGTTAAACTGGACAGTTGCCTGTAGGTTTTAAACTGGGTCAAACAGTGAGTCTACCTTTTGCTCTCAGATAATCTGTCCTCTTAGTTTTACACATGAAGACATAATCTGGCATAACTTGATAAGTCTTTGTAGCAGCACATTTGTACTTTCAGTGTATCATTGCAACATAACATACATATTACATACTGTGTGCCACATTTGAATGTTGTGCATGTAATATTTCCATGCAATCCATTTGCATATATAATGTAAAAGTTCAACAGCCGTTTTCTTCATTTTCACTTTTTGATCCCTACCATGTTCAATGCTCCATAACTTTGCCAATTTTTGTAGCAGTCATTTTTTTTGAAACCGTGTAAAGCACCCTACCAAACCTTTACAAGGATGTAAGAAAACAATGTTACAATTTTTCCGACTTATCACTCATTTGGTCAGCCGGGGTCACATATAGACGTATTAGTCCAAAGGACTTCAGGGCCACATGGCCCATTTTTAAGGTCCAGTGATGAATATCATACAGACAAAACAGGATTTCTAAATTTGCCTAGTCAGCAAAATATTGTACATAATTTATAAATCTCATCTAAGCAGAACAGGATTTCACATGGGTAACTGCTTGCAGGTATGAAAGATATTAAACACAGATTGCATCATTATCACAATTACTAGTTGGCAAGAAAATGGAGCTTGTTTTTGTCATAGAAAGGTGATTGTGGCAAATAACAGCCATGTTTGTCCTTGGTTTCTCTGGTTCCAGTCTGTTGACAAGATATTTTTCAATTATAGTACTTATGAATCCATGGTAGGTGTATAGTAACAGCACGCCAAAGTGTTCATTTTCTAAGCATGATGACCATCAAATAAAAAGGCTCAACGTATGTTTTTCAACATGTTATTTAGACCATAATTGTCAATATATTAAACTAAGTACTGTCGTTTAATATGTCTGCAAAGAATATTGTTTCAACCACATTGCCTCCAATTTTTGTCCTCCAGATTCTCTTAATTAATACAGATTTTAAATAATGTTTTTGGTAGATACTTTTGCCTTTAACAGTTCCATCTGAAATGCAGCAGCCTTGGAAATCCAGGTAGTGTCAACACATTTACTCATATATAATTGTGAGTGATGCGCTGCTATCAGGCCTATCATGCATTTCCCACAGATCTCATAATGGTATAGATCTTGTAACAAATCACTATGACTAATCGTTTCCCAGATTATATTAACAAACCCTCTGGCTCATGGCCAATCTTTAGGTTTCACTTAATTTGCAACGTATTATAATTTATTGCATCACTCTTCAGTTCTTGATCATCATCATATGTATGAGTGTTCGTTGTTGTTGGAAAAGGCAGTATTTCATTAAACCAGGCGTCATGATAAAACAATAACAAATGTAAAAACCACATCGTATACATGTAGATTTATGTGGATTACACTTCCCTTGCCTGTCCTCCCATTTCTTGTTTGAAGGCTTGTACATCTAGAGTGTTTGGTGGGATCGTGTTCCGGAGACGTGCAGCTGAGGGAAGATACACAGGGAATGGCACTGATACTTAGATCTCATCCCAGCTGCTCTCTCGTACACAGCACAACTATCAATTCTTGGGTGAATGAACTGCACAGAAACTAGTGAAGTGACCAACTATTCAACAGATTCACTGTTCAGCAAACCAAACAGAAACTACCGTTTGTTTGGACGAGTGTATCGCTTGTCAGCACAGAACGAGGAAGTTGTGTGAAGGTCACCCAGAAGTTGCCTACTGTTGTAACTTTTTATACCAGTCCATGTTCTTTATGGTCTGTTTGTCTAGCAGTGGGTGTTAAATAACACCCCAGAGGCATAGGATGCCTGAGATATGAATCACTACACTTGTGCCTGGTGAATGCACTCAAGTGTAAGTGGGCCTTTAATGTTGTTAACAATAATAGAAAGAACTGGTGGGCGACTATATACATATCATCAATCATGACAAACGGACCCCCCCCCCCGCCCATTTCTAATGGTGAAATTTTGACTTGCTTTGTGAAAAACAATCTTGGATAGATTTCTTGTAGTGAGGAATTTCTTTTCAAGATGATTGACCTGCATTCTTGCAATGTCATGCAGTTTTGTCAGAGATGTTTTTGATTTAATCAAGTCATTCAATAAAGTGTGACATAAAAAGCTAAAATACAAATCATCATTGCAGAAGTAAAAATACAAATAATGCCTCAATATTGATGTTACATGACATTAAAGCTGTACGTGTATTTGTTGTAATCATAATAATATTAAATGTGTGAAATTACAAAAAAATTGCACCAAATGTCACAGCATGTCAGGGGACCGTTTCACTAACATTCTTAAGAGCTCTTAAGCCCGATTTTGCTCCATAAAATCGAGTGTTCTCCTTACCTAGGAGCTAAAATTAAAAACCGCGTTTCACTAACAATTCATCCTGGATATGGTCCATAAAAACGGTCCTAAAAATGTCAATTTCTAAGACGACGTTTTAATTTGTGTCCGCTTTCACGCAGAGAACCAGTTGTTCACAGACAAATAAATCTTCCAAATGTTAGCGATTAAACTTTTGTTAAAACATGATTTGTTTACACAAATTTAGCGTCGTGACCTGTTGATGTGTGCATAGCGGTTTGCGGCTTCACGAAGGTCAAGGTTGTTGTGACATTTGTTAATAAATTTTGAGCCAAGTTTAAGCTGTATATAACTTAACCTGCGCACTACGGCCCTTCATATTACTATACTCGACGGCACAATTTCGGTTTAAGTTGTTGGCGTACGCTCTTGTAAACTGAAAATTGTCAACAACGACGCTCCCATCAAAATATTGCACCGTGTGTGACGCGGAAATAGTGTCCCCTATGATATGTTGGCGGCTTCTGTAAGATTTTGTTTTAATTCTTCGCACAGTGAACAGAAAGTCATATGTTGTTGACAACTTAAGAATAATTTAATGATCACGTTAGTGAAACGCATTTTGAAAGTTCTCCTTGATTTTTCCATCAGATTCTGTTCTAGGATGGATTTTCCTTAAGATATCTTAGTGAAATGGTCCCCAGGCCCTTAAAATTATAAAACTTATCATATTAAATGACAGTTGGCCTGGGTAACATAGTGTATGAGATGGTGGCATGGACAAGGCAAGTACCAAAGACACGAAGGACACCCAGGGGGAACACAACATGCCACTTCATCATAACAACTTTATTTGTCCATAAAATGGAAATTTGTACATTTTGCACTGTGCATAAGAATATACTATTAAATCACGTTGCAGTATGTACATGATGAAATCAAGTATGTAGACAGTTGCTAATTATTAATACTGAATGTTGTACAGAAACAATAGCATACAGTGGTTATGTCAGTTTCAACTACGTGGAGTAACTTCAGTTCACTTCTGTAAACAAACCGTTGTTGGCTTAGGTCAGTTTCAAAACCTTGAACATCCAAATGAACCAGATCATTGATTTTAAATTGTGGTATTACAACAATAATTTTTACGTGAGATATATATGTAGCTCTACAAAGTGACAACTTCTGCCAATATTGCCATGATTGTCGTATACTAATGGAAGTACTTGCTGCCGGTAAATTCATCATGCCAACCAGATCATCCCGATAAAATATGGTCAAAAGCCCTCCTGGTAAAAATGGAGGGGTCAAATGGTGGGGGGGAGTTAACCCAGACCTTAACCAGATGTATAAGTGTTTGTTTTTTAGTTTTTTCCATGACAAGGTATTTTTGATACAACTGAATATTCAAAATGAAATTTCACAAACAAGCAACAGGCCTCACGTGTATTTCACTGGGAGTTTGTTTACAATTCTACGCTGACATTCTTGGCATTGCTGATATCTGTGGCGGGATTATTGCTAGGTGAATTTTTTCAGTTGTCTGCATCAGATGTCAGTGAAAGCAGCTGGCTAATGCGAAGCCAGGCGGGAAGGTCACTGGCAGTGGGAAGGTCGTCTCTAGTGTGTTGATTAATGTTTTAAATATACACTATTTGTTTGCCTACACTATCTACTGCTTGTCACAGTACTGGCCAGGACTGGTTCAGTCGGTGTGTTTGTCTCATGGCATGGTAATATCTTTTTGTGCAGCCAGCAAAGCCATTACGTTTTATTTGTTTCTGTTTCTTCTTGTTGACTATGTGTACTGTACTGATACATGTCCATCGTCATATTATTTTGCTTTATTTGTTGAACATTGTCTAACAAAACATACAAACAAACACAATGATGCAACTACTCAAAATCATATTATTCGGTTAGCGTTCACCAAGACATTATTTATTGCCTCTTTGGTGCAAATACCCTCGTTATACACTTGACACTGCACGTGTACATATTGGTTTTTCATACTTCTTAATCTACCAATTAATGACAAAACAGTTTGATTGCAGTTTTCTTTCACACTTGGGTGGTATTGATAACAACAATTTAGTTAGCACATTAAATATTGATAACAGTGAACTGCAAGTCATAAAACATTCATTGTATTATGACATGGATCACTTTAAGATACTTGCTGATGATAAAAATGGACAATTGTCAATACTCAGCTTAAATATTCAATCTAAAAATTCTAAATTTGATGAACTAGTTTCATTCGTCAGCTCACTACAGGACATAAATTATAAATTTAGTGTAATTTGCCTATAAGAATGTTGGATAACATAACCGACTTAGCAAATGTACAACTACCTGGGTACGCTTGTATTGCTCAAGGAAAGAGTAGCAGTAACAATGGTGGCTTAATCACATATAGTGACAAAAGATTCCAACGTATAGTCAAACTAAACATAAATACATACGAACACTGGGAGGGACTAATTATTAATGTAACTGGAGGTTGTTTATCAAAACCAATTACTATTGGCAACATATACAGACCTCCGAGTATGATAAGAGAACATGTCAGGCAATTTATTAATGAATTCACCACACTTATCTTGTCAACAATCGAACACAAACATTAGCATTGCCAGAGACTTCAATCTTAATCTCCTCAAGATAAACTAAATACCAATTTGCAGCGAATTCTTCGATATGTTGACATCTCACAGTTTATTTCCACAAATTACACTTCCCACAAGATTATCACGCTCAAATGGCACATTAATTGTCAATATATTCTGTAAAAGTCAGAGTTCTATATCCATAACTACATCTGGTATATTAATAAATAAGATATCCAATCACCTCCCTTGCTTTATTCTCTCAGAAATTTCGTTAGTAAATCCACCAAACCCTACATGGATTAAATTTAATACAATAAACAATAAAGCCACTCAAAATATAATAAATTACACATTAATTCGTCTGATTTGTACAACTTACTTGAAACAAATTTGAAGACAGACCCTAATCTAAGCTATGACATTATATTTGAAGTAATTGAAATGGCCAAGAACAATCATATGGTAAGCAAATTAGTTAAGTTTAATAAATGCAAACACAAAAAATATAAATGGATTACCACGGGTCTGCTAAAATCCATAAAGTTTCGAGATAAATTATATAAGAGAATGAAACTTACAAATCCCAATTCAAGGGAATACGAAATTATGCGTATTAACTTAAAAACTTATGGTACCTTATTAAAGAGAAGCTTACGTGAATCCAAACAACATTATTTTGCGTCAACTTTCGCTAAATATAAATCTGATATCAGAAACACGTGGAAAACTATAAATGAAATTATTTCAAGGAAAAACAAGAAGAGTAGTTTTCCCGAATCATTCAGTATAAATAATATAGAAATTACAAACACTCTAGATATACCTAATGCATTTAACACCTTTTATTTTACAATTATCGGCAGAAAACTGGTTAATAACATAACATATTTAGGTGACAAAGATTTTAGGCATTACTTTGATAAACATTTTAACTGCAAATTTGTACTTAACAACGTTGACGAACTAATTGTACAAAAAACAATAGACAACCTTCCGTCTAAAAATAGTACCAGGTCTGATTTCATTTCAACCAATTTGCTAAAACAAATCGCACCTAAGATAATAAAATCTTTAACGCTACTTATAAATAAAGTTTTTAATAAGGGAATATTCCATGAAAAACGGTGACCCATCAATAATCAACAACTATAGACCAATTTCTCTCCTGCCTGCTATATCTAAAGTATTGGAAAAAATTATGGGAAATCAACTATCTTCCTATTTTGAAAGTAACAACCTTTTTTCGAAATCCCAGTATGGCTTTCGTTCTGGTCACTCGACGGAATATGCTGCATTAGACCTTGTAGACTGAATAACAACCTACATGGATAATAATGAGGTACCTTTTAGCATATTTCTTGATCTCTCTAAAGCATTTGATACCTTAGACCACAATACATTACTTTGTAAATTAAAACATTACGACATTGAAAGGGTGTCTCTGAAACTTTTTTGAAAGTTATCTATCAAATAGAACACAATATGTAGAAATTAATGATGTAAAATCTGATATCTTATCTATAGAAGCTGGAGTACCCCAAGGCTCCATTCTTGGACCAATTCTGTTTATTATTTATATTAATGACTTTTCTCAAGCGAGCCAAATGTTCAATTTTATATCCTATGCAGATGACACTACTTTGTTGAGTACAATGAGCAATTTCACAATCTCACACACCGATGATGCTGAAGCAATGATTAATGAAGAACTCCAAAAAATTAATGAATGGCTAGAAATAAATAAACTTTCTCTTAACGTAACTAAATCTAAATTCATGGTTTTCCACACACCCAAAAAAACATTTAACACAAACAAATGTTCCAGAATAATCGGTATACTAAATAGACTTAAACAAATTCTGCCAATAAGAATAAAAATAATATTGTATAATACATTATTTGTATCACACATAACTTACTGTTTAACAATAATAATAATAATAATTTATTTCTTATATAACGCCCCATCCAAATAATTGTTCTGGGGCGCTTTACAATGGGTAATGCAAATAAATAACATCATATGATATATAATAATATGCAATCATTACTACTAAATAAAATCCACTATAGTGTCTTAAAATATATAAATAAACACAATTATGCAAACCATTAAAACAGTAAAATAGATTAATTATAATACTAAATTAATTAAAATAAAGGTATAAATAATTATGAAATAATTAATTAATAAATGATCATCGAAGGTTAAAATAATTTGTGAAAAGATGCGTCTTCAGTGCCACTTTAAACTGATTGACACTAGTGGATTGGCGCACTTTGAGTGGTAGTTGATTCCATGCTCTTGGAGCTGCACAAGAGAATGCTCGTTCGCTGATTTTAGTTCGGGTAGTGGGTTGTTTAAGGAGTAGCTGATCGGAGGAGCGTAGACAGCATGTCGGGCGATACGGAGAGAGAAGTGCTGATAGATATGGAGGTGCGAGCCCATGAAAGCATTTGAAAATGAGAAGTAGGGTCTTGAAAATAATGCGACTACAGGAAGCCAGTGTAGCTCCAAGAGCATGGGCGTGACATGGTCTCGTTTCGACCGCATCGTTATGATATGAGCACATGCATTTTGGACACGTAGTTTCTCAATTACTGTCGCTGGCAATCCATTAAGAAGACTATTGCAGCAGTCAATTCGCGAAATGACTAGCGCATGCACAAGTTGTTTTGTGTGTTCTTTGTCTAAGTATCGACGAATGCGTCCAATGCTATGTAGGTGATAATACGCATTTCTACAAATGTTAGTTACGCGTCGCTCAAGGGACATATTAGAATCAAAGGTCACCCCCAAGTTTCTGGCGTGTGTGTTGGGTAACACGCGAACGTTTCCGATAGTTACACCATCAGGAAGAACATTTTCGGTTGCTGATTTCGGTTGGACGATGATGATCTCCGTTTTGTCATCATTGAGTTTTAGCATGTTGGTTTTCATCCATTGACGGATAATGGCGACACAAAGTTCTATTTTCGTGATGGCAATGTCGGGTGAAACATTATCGCTCAGGCTAAATTCTTGTAAAAGTTGGATGTCATCTGCATATAGATGGTAAGCCATGCCATTGGGTGGTTGAGTAGCGATGCGAGAGGAGTCATATATATAGTGAACAGTAATGGTCCAAGAACTGACCCCTGCCGGACACCGCAAGTCAGTCTGTGAGGTTTAGAGTGCTCACCGGCAATCAACACCGTGTATTGTCTGTGTTGTAGATAGTAGAACCATGACAAACAGTGATTGTCGAAGCCGATGGTGTTGCTCAGTGTGTTTAAAAGAATGGCGTGGTCAATTGTATCAAATGCTGCGCTCAGATCAGTTAGCAGCAGCACCACATCTTTGCGTTCGTTCATGCACCGAATCACATTGTCAAGCACGTGCAGAAGCGCAGTTTCAGTACTACAGTCCTGTCGGTAGGCTGATTGCAACGGCATATCCAGGTTGTTTTCACGCATGTGTGCAATCAACCGGTTTGCCACAATCCTCTCGACTTACTTTGATAAAAAGCACATGTTAGAAATAGGCCAATAGCTTTTCAAAATTTCTCTATCAAGACTTGCCTTTTTCAATATGGGTGTGATGACAGCAACTTTCATTTCATCAGGCATTCCTTCCAACAACATGGGGGTACCACTCTCAAAGAATTAATCAACTTCAGAAAACGGCTATACGCATAATAACTTTGAGTCATTTTTATGCTCACACTGACCCGTTATTCAAAAAATAAAACTTACTAAAAGTATATGATATTTTAGCCCTTCAAGAATACAAATTTTACTATAAATTTATACATAACAAATTACCTGCTCATCTTCTAAGTTGGAAAATAGCTACAAATACCATGATTCATGGTCACAATACACGCAACCAACAGAAAATTCACATTTACGGTACAAATCATTCATTTGCAAAACTATGTCTTAAATACAGTTTACCAAACACAATTAACAACACTTCCCTTAGTGTGATGGCTAAACTGTATACACACAGTTTACATGGTTTTTTAAACTAAGAACAATTTCATTCATAACTACAACAATACGTGCACAAAGATTAACTATTATGCCTACATGTATACACCCAATCAACCACAATGACGTCACCCACACCCAAACACCATAAAATACTGCTTACTGCACCACATTCTATTAACATACATCTTATAATAAAATAATCTATCTTGGTTTTTTCACTGACGATGTATCTTATTTTATGTTACTGCTTATGTCTTAGATAATAGACAACATATTTTTTTCTTTCAACAGAAACTGAACTATAATTATACTATGTGTGGCTCCCACGGAAGCGACTTCTTTTCTAGTCTTACTGGGAGTCTCCATCATCCTCATTTACACCTTTTTATATTATAATTTGTCATATTATTATTGGATGTACAGTCTGGATAAATAAATCCACTTCTGTTCTGTTCTGTTCTGTTCTGTTCTGTTCTGTTCTGTTCTGTTCTGTTCTGTTCTGTTCTGTTCTGTTCTGTTCTGTTCTGTCTCACTGGGTAGGTAGGGTGAGGGATTGTCAGTGTCACTTGGCTGTGACTAAAATACTGTACCAAGCTTACTGGCAACATGTATGGTAGTTGACTACACTATATGTGGCAGATATCCAATGTAATGTAAGGCAGTCACCATATATATATGTACCGGGTATATATATATATACATATATAGATATATATATAATATAAATACATTTTCAAGTAGTTCACTTTCGTATTAAACAAACCATTGTTGCTTCGGGTAAGTTTGAGGCATTGATTTGAAGTCATAGTTTTGTTGAAAAACAAATTTTTTGGGTGTGAAAGGGAGCTCTGCAAGATAGTAATTTTCTGCAAAATTATTGCGTTAAACAATGTGAATGAATAACAAGAAAACACAGCAAGGTGACCGCCCTCACTTGTTATATATATATTTACCAGGGAAAACACTGAGTTCTCGTTGAAGAGGGTATGTGATCTTCCTTACTTGCTCCAAGTGGTTGACGTTGGAACGGAGTGGTGGTCGCTTGTAGTAATGAACGGTGGCGAAATTGACCAAGCGGTTAAATGGCTATTCTAGTTTATATATTCGAGTGTATTCTTTCAGCAGGTAGTCTTGTATTCTATCCGGAGACTGTCTCCAGTAGCATGTTGGGCACAGGCGCTGGCTGAATCTTGGCAGTTTGGTTGAATGGTGTGCTTGGTTACATAAGTACAGTACATAACAATGTCATGTCTAATATCTGCAGTCCGTGATTTGATGCAATTGTTTCTTTTATCTGTTCTAGGAATATTGTTTCCCCCTTGTGTCAAATTGTGGCTGTATTAACCTGATGTCCAGGAGACTAATATGGGCTCAATCACAGGCCAGACTTTGTGTTGTGGAATCCACATTTCTCTCTTAAACATAATCCCTTTAATAAACAAACGTAAATCCTTTTTGCCTTTTTTCATAGCCCTCCATATTGGACTCGAGTTGTTGCATGCATAAAGAGTAGTGTATATGCATGGCATTACAGACCCGGCATACCTGTAATGAAAGGCATAATTGGGCTATTTGTGTAATTATATGTAGTCTGACCGCATAATCGGCTGGAACAAGTCTATCGTGCTTAGTGGGGGTGGCATTATACACTTGATCTGGTCAAGATAACACGTATCTAATTCACTACAGAACTGTATGAGATGTGATTACCGGGTACTATGATATGTTTGTTAAAGGTGTACAGTTTTTGTAAACTATAAAATCATGTTTTATAATATATATATAATAATATATATACATGTATATATAATAATATATATATAATATATATATATACAGTTGAAAATCGGCCAAATTATAACTGGATGTTCGTCTGACTCGGTGACTGAATTGCCTTGCACACATTCAGTATGTATAGAGGCTTATTCTTCAGCATGTCTCGAAACAGTGTTCCTCACAGATTGCAGTCTTTTTGATTTTGTATCATTATTGTCCAATTATAAATAAAGTTGAATAGCTTTACCACGTACCCGGGTTTAGTTACTCTATAAATGTACATTCCAGAAGGTATTGAGGCATTTAAGCTAATTTTAATAAATGCCAACCAGATTTATAAACACTTGTAGCTGCTAGTTTTGCAATGCCTGTAAACTATTGAGATAAACAGACGCAGATACAGTACAATATACTAAAAGTAATACCACAAAACACAAGTACCCCGGAATTGGATGATGCGTGAAATTGGAACAAGCAATTATACATTTACTATGTGGTGCAAATCAAAGATACTGACAAATTACAAAACATACTAATCTGACACAATAAGGCATGCCACTATTTCCACATTAATATCATAGTGAGGGCGTGAATTGCGGGGTAATATATATTTATAATCATGGGCAATAATGGAGTGGTTCTAACACAAATGTCACCTGTAGCCTTTCAGCTTCGATGTCATGTAGGAATTCTTCTAGCCAGTTGTTGGATTCCTTTTCTTGTTTAGACCTGAGGATGGTAGCCTGTTGATCTGTCCACCTGTCTGCCTTGGTTTGTGTAGTATCGGCAAGCATTTTAAAGTTAGAAAAAACATTGTTTGTTATTTAAACCTGGCTTTCGCTATGCAATGGTGAAGCTTCGGTGGAAAATCTTTAACAACACCCCGATTGTCTTCCGATGTCATGACTCATGGTCTGACAACACAGACATTCACAAAGCTCCAGCTCAGTCCACCCAATATGAATCTGATTTGGCCACCATGGTTTTTTGCAAGCCCCAAGGGGGGAAATATGATGTTTTCGGCCCCCCGGACAACCCTCTCCGGATCCATCCATGGGTACCCCACATAGATCCTGAATTAATTGGGCTGGATCTTGGGTAGCATTTGTGGTCTGCACTAGATTTTCAATGCAACGTTTGGCTACATCTTAAATACTGTAAAATACCTCATTGTAGAAAGTGTACCGAGTCCATCGGGTTACATAAATGATAAAAATTTACGGTAAAATGTTCATCTTTGTTGTTCTTTGATTTGTATACGTGACGTAAAAACAATCTCTAGAAATAGCAGAATATGAAGAGCAATGTAGATCGATAATCGTAATTATGCAGCCTTTATATAATTATTTACTTTGAGCTTTGTAGTTCTACATTTTTGTCAGAAGATTTCAGTGTTTTGTGATGTTTGTCATATTATATCTAGACACCCACAATTATCAATACAATATATATACCAAACATGTGACAAGAAATGCGCTAATTATACATAATTATATTTGGTCACGGCTAAGCATGATATATAACTTCTAAAAAGATTTGCATATAACAACGTGTTTAATAGTTAAGAAATGCTGAAACATATTTACAATTTTAATTATCAACTAGCTCTACTTTCTTGATCATGAATTAGTTTAGATTTTTATGACCAGTTAACGCTGAGCATGCAAGTTGTAACAGTCCTTCCACTCCAAAATTCTGTATGAAACTTCCCTGCCAATTAAGGCATCCTAAACTGTCGGTATCTACACGAATAATATGGCTAATGCAGTTCCATGTATTCTTGGCTGGCTGCAGCTATTAGCATGTAAACCAATCCTGACCAAACTAAGCCATGCTGTAAAACAATAGCGATAATTGAAGTCTGTTATAACAGTGACAACTCACATATCCATCACATGACCTGCTGCCTAGCAACAATGAATTCATATCAGTTAACTGGCCATGTCTGCTTGCTTTACATACAGCACATGTGCATCATTTTGACCCCATGATCTGTGTTGTCTTTTGACTGTCAATGTAAAGCGTTACCTTGTAATTTATATATTATAGTCATAACACATATTTTACAATAATGACGTTATATCTACGTGCGTACATGTTTTTACTGACTGCTAGTAGAACCATCACACCAACTACTACGTAATGCATTTACAATGATAACATGACTGAACAACAACTTTCACATAACCATACATGATTCTGTTGTACGGTAAATGTGAATACCACATTTAACGGCTTCAATAGCTACAGTTATTAAACAAATATGTTTATTCTATATGATTGATTGTTCATTATATTATTCTGATTGCTCCTTGTTTATGGCAAAGGTCCATGTGGATCAACAGTATCTACATTCAGTGTCCTCATCCAGTTCGTCTGTTTACACAGTCCGTCAGTTTGATGTGTTGACAACAAACTCTCGTGTTGTTATTTATCTGTGACAAATAATATATGTTAGCTGCATTACAAAATGTACATTTTCTTACTTTAGTTGAGGTAAAATCCCTGGGTTTCGGTTAGGGGACAAGGCCTGGCTACCTACATTTTACAATCTCGCCATTTTATTTTCATAATTATATTCCATAGTTCATCACAAATACATTGACTAAAATAAATTGCAAATATTTTTATAGCAAAAAATAAATGGCAATGAACCGTGGGCTATAGTTATGACTCAGAATGATAAGCGTAAGGGAAGCTTTCATTTTGGTGATTCTGCCATATCTAAGGGGCTCTCATCATCTTTATGTTACATTAGTCGTGTTAAAAAATACATTTTTCTAAATTATTGAACGTTTTATCACATTTTTGAGTATTGCAAAATGCAATTTCCATGTCAAACATTTGTGTTTCAGTTTAGCCATAATTCAATCACTAATTGTAGTTATTCTGATATAATGATTTAACTAAAAAAAACTATGATTATAACCCTAGAACAAGATCTGGAAATCATAAATTATATTGGCCATCAGATAATACAGGTGCTCCTGGGATTTGAAACGTTGAATTTCCCTCTGTCCCGTTACAGCTTATAAATACACTGTATAATAATAATATGTAGTTTTGCTGACAAGCCAGGCAGCATGGCCAGTCCTGACACTGTCTCTGTGTATCAAAGTTACTGTCGCAAATTTTCATGGCATCTTTTTATTTTATGCAAAACAAATTTTTTAACAATTAGTTTGCATTAAACTGTTGAAACAACTTATCCTGATACAGATTGTCGATATTGTTTTCCGAAACAGTGTAATTCAATTAGTCATAATTCAGGCATAAACTGATTAGTATGAAAGCGTCAGTGATAGTGACGATGACACAGCAGCTACAAAAGTCAGCTTACCAGAAGATATGGGTCAATATCTCTAAGGATTTGCAACATTCAATCCTTCCTAGTTGCATTGTCTTTTGGCAAACAATAAAAGATATGTTTTGTGTTTGTGAGAACTCCGTGAATTGTTGATGGAATCGGGAGCACAACAGCAAAACGCTATACTTTCCTGCTTAGCACTATGGGATTTCCACGCAGAGGTCATCCAAGCCTCGCTTTCAATGGGAATCCCGCTAAGTGTGAAATGTCTATTGCTCCACTGTTGCCACGTGCCGTTGGAAGATGAGGGGGGGTGTTGGAAATTTTGTGCAGTGACGTTCATAATTTCAGAACATCTTTCAACACAATGTGGACACATTCAGAGCACTATAGTGCTGGCACAAATTCCAAATGTCTAGGGTGCATGTGCCCCCCAGGCCTCCCCAGATCCACCAATGGGTACCTGTGTTAGTGCTGCTGATGGGTAATGGCCTACCAGGTGATCAAGTGCAAGATAACACACACCCAGGCTGGCAGTTATCAGCAGGAAGTCCACTCAATCAGTTGTATCCATCCCAATTTGTTGTCAGGAGTGTGGAAACCATTCAACTTCAAAGACATTAGCATGTAGGGATGTGTGCTTCAATAAGTGTCAATAATGGTATTTGAAATTTTCGTGGATGCAATGTTTAAATTGAGAACACTGTCTTGTGCTTATTAATGCAGTGAACCTTCAACATATTTATTATAAAAGTATTATTAATGCAGTGAACCTTCAACATATTTATTATAGAAGTAGTATTAATGCAGTGAACCTTCAACATATTTAGTATAGTAGTAGTATTAATGCAGTGAACCTTCAACATATTTAGTATAGTAGTAGTATTAATGCAGTGAACGTTCAACATATTTATTATAGAAGTAGTATTAATGCAGTGAACCTTCAACATATTTATTATAGAAGTAGTATTAATGCAGTGAACCTTCAACATATTGAGTATAGTAGTAGTATTAATGCAGTGAACCTTCAACATATTTAGTATAGTAGTAGTATTAATGCAGTGAACCTTCAAAATATTTATTATAGTAGTAGTATTAATCCAGTGAACCTTCAACGTATTTATTATAGTAGCAGTATTGATGCAGTGAACCTTCAACATATTTATTATAGAAGTAGTATTAATGCAGTGAACCTTCAACATATTTATTATAGTAGCAGTATTGATGCAGTGAACCTTCAACATATTTATTATAGAAGTAGTATTAATGCAGTGAACCTTCAACATATTTATTATAGTAGCAGTATTGATGCAGTGAACCTTCAACATATTTATTATAGAAGTAGTATTAATGCAGTGAACCTTCAACATATTTATTATAGTAGCAGTATTGATGCAGTGAACCTTCAACATATTTATTATAGAAGTAGTATTAATGCAGTGAACCTTCAACATATTTATTATAGTAGCAGTATTGATGCAGTGAACCTTCAACATATTTATTATAGAAGTAGTATTAATGCAGTGAACCTTCAACATATTTATTATAGTAGCAGTATTGATGCAGTGAACCTTCATCACATGTATTACAGTAGTAGTATCAATGCAGTGAACCTTCAACATATTTATTATAATAGTAGTATTAATGCAGTGAACCTTCAACATATTTATTATAGAAGTAGTATTAATGCAGTGAACCTTCAACAAATTTATTATAGACGTAGTATTAATGCAGTGAACCTTCAACATATTTATTATAGTAGTAGTATTAATGCAGTGAACCTTCAACATATTTATTATAGTAGTAGTATTAATGCAGTGAACCTTCAACATATTTATTATAGTAGTAGTATTAATGCAGTGAACCTTCAACATATTTAGTATAGTAGTAGTATTAATGCAGTGAACCTTCAACATATTTATTATAGTAGTAGTATTAATGCAGTGAACCTTCAACATATTTATTATAGTAGTAGTATTAATGCAGTGAACCTTCAACATATTTATTATAGTAGTAGTATTAATGCAGTGAACCTTCAACATATTTATTATAGACGTAGTATTAATGCAGTGAACCTTCAACATATTTATTATAGACGTATTAATGCAGTGTATCTTCAATATATTTATTATAGAAGTAGTATTAATGCAGTGAACCTTCAACATATTTATTATAGTAGTAGTATTAATGCAGTGTATCTTCAATATATTTATTATAGAAGTAGTATGAAGAACGTTATATTAAAATTAATGCCCACACATGGTTGGTTTTAGTGGTAAGACAGTATGCAGCCGACTTTCTAATAAAAACCTACAAAACAGGCCCCAAACTAAGCAAGCTGGTCCATAACTAACTCTGACGGTGTCGTGTTTAATGTATTTTTTGCCAACAGTCCCTGTCATAGGTGGAGAATAGCTTTATCAGTCACAGTTAATAGTGTCAGTTCATCAATCATGTTTTTTCCTTGTTCATGCAAATGACTGTAACAGTGTCGTCAGCTGAACCAAATGAAACAAAATGATATGTTATCAGCGAATATGTGAATGGAAAGTAAACAACCCTGCTCAGTCCTGCCAGCCCACCCTGCAATGCCAGCTGGTTGTATGATGTTATTATAATTACGTATCTGCCGTAGTTGTACACAATCTCCTGAACTTCAGTGCGTCGACCAGTACGACCAGGCAGACCAGAATTGCTGGGTTGATATCTGTATTTTTCTAACCCATTGAAATTTGTATTTATAAATTCATATAATATTTTTTGTTGGTTATCCCAGTCTGTAGCTGGCTTAGACTGTTTAAATATCTCCATCTACCAGGCTATGAAATATAGCCTATCTAGTATCGATATGAAAGTAAATCCTCCAGGTTTCACATGAAATCTTCATGTAGCATCAAAAGTATTTTTGTTTTTAGCGGTATATGGTTGTCATTCGATTTTATACTTAAGTGATGAATGCATGATAATTGGGATATGGCCAGAAATGGGATAAATGGCCTAAAATGGAATACAACCTAATTTGGGATGCGGCCGTATTTCTCCCTAAATACAAAATACTGTAATTATATATATAATTGTTTACCGGAAGTCCGTATGTGGTACAGCAAGTCTGAAACTGCCGGCTGACTAGTTACACAAGTTTGCTCTGGTGACAAATTAACAGCATTTATGCTCATATTTGGTAGGTGAATTGTGTTTGATATAAACTCGCGTTCTGGCTAAAGTGAAAGAGGTGTTTATAACTATACTGCCCAACATCTTTAGAGTTCACATTTTAAAATTCCAATCAGGGAACAATGCTTAAACCTTGGCAAAACTGTGTAACATTTGAATATTATTTGTTTGCGATTGCAGTAAAACTATTCAAAGTCACATTAAGAAAGCTAACTGAACTTCTGAATATGGTTCATCTCTATTTCTCAAAGACAACTTAACTTGATCTTACCAACTTACATTCAAATCCCAAATTGCCAGTCAAATTTACTTACGGTATTATTTTACTGATTGAGTTGAATTGTTTGAAATTAGTAAGCTTATTGTAGTTAGCTGTAGTATCTAAGGTTATAAATGGCTGCTGAAACCAAGTCATCGTTATCACAATGAGTTCACTTGCCCTAATATCATGGAATTGTCCATACTGCCAGTGTTCGGAGAATTTGTCATTCTTGAAAGACAATGCTTATTTTTGATACAGAATGCGTAATTCTTGAAAGTGAATGTAAATTTTTGAAAAAGAATGATAATTTTGGAAGGCGACTCTTAATGTTTACATACACATTTAATAAAGTTTCTTTAACAAACAACAGATATTAGAGCTACAGTGGTCTTAATGGTGCACATTTCATCACACGTGTGCCCTGACATTTTGTCAGTTTCAGTTATCATTTCACTGTATGGCAAAGATCGCACTGACCTATAGCTTCATTTCCAGATGGCAGCACTGGTGACAAGCAAATACGACAGACGATGCAATTGAGGCAGGTTCTCACGCGGGCAGACATTAGGCATTGAGAGAACTAATAAAAAGACGATGAATCGTTATCTGACACAAACCTTCCCAGCAGCCTTCCTGTTGTTCATCACTGGCGTCAGTGGCGCACTCTATGGGGGTTTCTTCCTTCCCACAAGTAATACAGGTGAGTATTTGTTGATGGGTGTAGAGTTTCGTCTGATAACTGATTCATACTGGTGTTATTTTTACTTATTCCACAGTCAATTTACCTTTTTTCTGTGACATTTCAGACGCTATCAGTGAACTTCATCAAACAACCGCTAGATGATGACATGGTAGTCATTCTACGCAGTTATAATGTTTTATATGAACAAAACTGTTTGATATTGTTGTATTCAGCAGAATTATCGTGAACCACTCAATATATATCCGGCTTTGTGTGCAGGGCCTTAGCCAGAGACCTATCTGCCCATCTTCAAGTCTGGCATATGATAGGCCACGCAGGTTATTACAACTGATAAGATGGGTGGAATTTAGAAGGGGCCAGTTGGCCACTAGAGTAACTAATAGTTCCAAGTCTAGAGGCCCCTGGTTAATGACTATTACTGGCACATCTGGTGGTGAAACAAATCAAATGGATCCGTATTAATTAAATAAATGGTCCAAATGACACTGGTTTGTTATTGAGAAAACTAAACTGGCCAATAATGGCTGTGATTGACATGAATGGCCGCCATGCAAACCATTCACATGCTAAAGGCACACTTTTGATTAATTCAAGACTGGCAGAATTTATTTACTGTGTGGTGAGCTACTAGATCTCAACAATACAATGTCACAGCCATGATACTAAATGCAGCCATTTTGTGTGCGTCCCATGCTGCCACCTAGTGATCATTGTGTACAAACATCTTGTGCTGCATTCTAGTGACTGTCTCACACATTATGATTACGTAACCCTGGGAACTGTTCACACACACACGCACGCACGCACCCATGCACGCACGCACGCATGCACGCATGCATGCACACACATTTCAGAATGCAGTGTATGCAGACCAAGGATGCATACAGTGCTGTTATTTTTCTTCTTCCAATTTACCAACCAACTTCAACATGTTGAAGACCACTGTTGGTATGTCAGGTTGCTAGGCAGACCGCTGTTTTGAAACAGACCAAGGTTGATGTGCTTAATGTTTTGACCTGTGGTTGTGTGGATAATATGTTTAAGTTTAAAATTTTAACTGAGTACACATACCGTTAGTATATCTAGAAATATAATGACGTGTAATTATTTGAAAAGAAAAAAATTATTTCGGTGATTTTTAAAGCATGGTTATAATAATAATCTTTAATTTATATAGCGCCATATCCATAACGTTCATTGCGCTTTACTTTGAGGCATCGTGTTTATCACTGTGCAATGTTTATGCCAGAACAACAACAACAAGTCACTGCAGGATCAGGAGGTCTTCTAAGGGCATTCCTTTCTGCAGGGGGTGACTAACCAATCACAACATTGGCACCCTCTGAAACTCACCCTCTACCTCCTCTATGCAGGGGGTAGCTGCCCAATCATAGCAATCCTTGAGGCATGGGAAGTAAAGCTATCCAATCATCTACATTTGCCCAGTGTTATAGGAAGAACAACTTCCACGTTTGATGCCATCTTTGTCTCTAACACGAACAAAGAAGCATGTCACCCATCAACCAGCCCCATTTCTCCACTTTTATAAATGATAGGAGGGTCAGTATCTCTAAGGGGTTGGCTTGACACCCAGATGTGTTCAGATCCAGGATTCTGGTCATGTGGCCGCAGTCACATGACCATTGATCAAGTAGCTCGCCCAGGATCACGTCCGGTCACGTGAAATATCCTGGCTTGACACCCAGAGGGATGCAGATCCAGGATTCTGGTCATGTGGCCACAGTCACATGATCAAGTAACTGACCCAGGATCACGTCCAGTCATGTGAAATATGCTGGTCTTGCATCCTGTTCTTAGGCTGGCCCCAAAGAGATCTGGCCGGACTGTCCCATTTTGTTATAATAAATGTTATGCATTTATCAAATGAGTTGTGTTGTTCTGTCATACATAAGATATATATATATATATAAATAGTAAAATTTAAACAAATATAAATATAAGAATAAATAAATTAAGATAAAAGTGCTGTGTAAAGATCAGTAGATTTATAAAAAAAATTATGTTAAAACAAGTACTTAAAAATGTTCTTTCAGCTGTTAAAAAGAAAAAAATATATTTATTGTATATCCTATTTCGCATAATGGAAAAGAATATATCAATCAGTCAATTAATCAGTAATTTATTTCCAAAAAGTAACTGCACAAATTCTATCACTATGTAATGCAACACCATTTCCAACATGTAAAAACATAAAATAAACAATACAGAGGTGATGGAAAGGGGGTGAACAGAAGTGTGCCACTTATCTATGGTTCTCCCCCAACCAGTATACTTATGTATGATACAAACACAATATCTTACAATCAATATAATTTACAAATCCATATCTAATGCATACATTTTCTACAGAGTATAACATTTTATTCTAATTAGTTATTATTATTATCTAATACATAGATAAGGTTTTTTAAACGCTTGTGTACTTCTGCAGCTAGTGATGCGATGTAATGTTGTATATATATATATATATATATACGTATATATATTATATATGTATATATATATATATATACGTATATATATTATATATATATTTTAATATATATATATATTATATATATATATATATATGAATTTATAATATTCTAAAGGAGAATATTCCACGTTACATGTGATGACAGTTTTGAGATGGTGCTATATTTCAGAGATTACACTCAGCAGATTAAAGGTCTCTGTGGGGTCAGAGTTCACCGCCAACTGCACCCTTACACTATCCTACCCTGGTCGGTTGAACGCATCATTCCTCTACTTCAAACACCCTCGTAAGCGGCTGGGAACAATCGAGCGTGTTCTCGATGGCAAGACGCGACAACTGAGCATCCCAGCCATGCAGAAGACAGACAGTGGTATATATTACTGCTACCTCAATGAGACCAGCATCGGTGGGAAGGAAACATCATCCGAATCAATCGCTACGGTGATCGTTAAAGGTACGGCCACTTTCACTTTAGATGCATATGATTACAATGGTCCTATGTGGTTAGGATTTTTTTTAATGCATGAATTTTGTTAATAAAGGTAGAGGTTTTTCAGAGTTTAATTATTCTAATTTAAAGAAGCTGAGCTAGAGTAGTGTGGAAGTGGGAACGAGGTATTAGAAGTGTCAGTTTATACAAAGTTTAGACAAAATTGAAATGCCCATCTGTTATGTTCCATCTTCATCATGTGTCATTTTATAGACAATGACCATGTCATAATGTAAAAACGTAGTTACATCATGCTCACACGCCCGTTTGATTATGAAACCATAATTGCAACCCCGTATTTGATAGCACTTATTGACACAATGTGTAATCAATTATTAGTTGGACCTGATACTGGGTAAGTAAGTAAGAGCTTTATTTCTTGATGGTGAACACGTCATGTATAACATTGTGATTTTCAATGGGCCATCACTCAGACATACATTCACTCCTGCATCCACATTTTTATTATATTTATACATTTTCATAAAATACATAATTCACAACAATAAAATAATAACAAATAAATAATAATTAAAATGTTAATACAATTAAAAACAAAATCATGAAACAATTTACTAATTCTAGACATAGAAAAGAAGACAATAAAAATAAAATAAAAATGCAATTAGTTAAAACAATTTACCATTAAGGCAGTCACCCTAGGTGAAATGGTGTTTTTGACAAAAGAAACTCAAAATGGGTTTTCTGCCAGATTATGATAGCTTTGTACATCAATAAAGTTTTCTTCTATGACAATTACATACCTCTAAGTGAGTTTTAGTCATGGATCAAGCATGTCGATATCAAGCAATCAAATCCATTATGCAATCTTTGACGGCCATTTTCTCAACAACAAAATTCTCCAAATTTCTGCATTTGGAAACGGGACATCTCTGGGAGTAATTATGTTATACAAATAATGTTTTCAGTGTTGCATTCAGCAGATTCTGCTGTGTTAAATGATCACACACTTTTTTAATCATCAATAGTTTGAAAGATACAAGTATATTTGTTGCCCAAAACCAGGGTTTTTTGCACATTACAAAAATTCTTTAAAACATTAAAACAACATATTGTGAAATGTTCAGATCATTTCACAATACAATGTTTACAGAACTTGGATCTGCAAGAATTTTAATTATCTATGCTCAAAAAAGAATGGCAGTGCTTCCAAATTTGCCAATATTTGCTCAAAATGGCAGCCATTTTGTTTGTTACCATGGAAACAGGGGTCTAGCCAAAAATGTTCAACATATTTTTACTCAGTATGTTCTATTCCATACTTTGGACAAAACAAATTGCACAGTTTGCACAAATTAAAAAGTAATCCTACCTACCTGCCTTGTCTGGCCTAAAGCCCGCTGCACACTAGCCAATTTTTCGTCGGGCGACTGCAGACTTTTCATCACGGTTAAATTTGTCGGGTCATCGACTCGCAGGACACTAGCCGATATTTTGACGCTGACATTTTGTTGCGACAAACTAAGGTGCACGAAGTTAGGCGGTTCAGCTGTACATATTGAATGGGCTCAAATATTTATAAAGTGAATTAATTTAATTTGCACGTACGAAGCCACAGATCAGATGCTTTTGTCACTGTCAATGTTGGCTGTTGCTAATAATAACAATCATGCTACTGCTAGACATATCCATTTCAGCAGAATTTTCCTGCCCGGCCCAGCGTCTCGCTTTCACGACTCTTGCTGTAGTCAGTAGATGTCACATTGTAAAGGTATTGGTGGGATTCCCACGCAATGTCTTTTATATAGTCCACTGCTCGGACTTCAACATTTCGTTTGACATCGTGGCCAGTGGAACTGCGAGGACTGCCATGTTTACAATGACTTGTGCGCATGCACGTTTCCCATTGGTCACTAATCGCGCGAGCCCCGATAATTTGTTGGGGTCCGCAGCACAATAGCCGATAAGGTCCGTCGAGACGTCCTGAGATCCAGCACTGTCAGATATTCAGTAAGCCCCAATATCTTGTCGGAATTCGCAGCACACTTGCCAACTAGTGAAGATTATTTCTCGGACGCCAAAAACTTGGCTAGTGTGCTGCGGGCATTAAAATGTAAACAGTTATATAGGCATATCAATGTGCTCAAAAAAATTAAATGCTCACTATTGTAAACATCCATCTTGAGAAGTTTTAAAAACAGTATTTTAAAACTCTCTACAATGTTCGCATTTTATATAATATTCCATGACAACATCCCGTAGTTTCATCCCACTGTAGGCAAATGTGCGCTGGCCTTAAAAAATTGGTTTTAATCAACAAATAAATCAGTCTGTTTACAAAGTCTAATCGTGTTTGATCATAGATCATGTAAATCATAAGGTCATGTGTATACATGAATAGAAACATTGCCTAAATTATCATTGATTAAACAGATAGCATTCAAGTTACAGTGCAAACTACAGTTGACAGCCCTTACCCAGAAATTACTTTTTGCCAGTCTTAAATAATCAAATGTGCGCTTGTTAATGTGAGAACGTTTAGTTTTTTTCAGTAACAAACCAGTGTCATTTGAATCATTTATTAAATTGATACTGATAGATTTGATTTGTTTCACTACCAGTTTTGTCAATGATAGTCATCAATGTGGGCCCCTAGACCTGGAACTATTAGTTAATCTAGTGACCAGCTGGCCCCCCTCTAAATTCAACCAGTCTCATCAATAGCAATTACCCATCTTGGCCAGTCATCTGCCAGTCTTGAAGACTGGCAGACAGGTCATTGGCTAAGCCTCTGGACACTTCATTGAAACACATTTTGCAGTGAAGCTGTTATAACTGATCTGGTTCACACTACTGGTGTTCATAACATGATTTTTCAATTAAAAATGATGAGACCTATTTGATTGGTTTCACTTTCAGAGGCACCGACTGCAGTCACAAATGTATCATGTGTGATAGACAACTTTGAGTCGATGAACTGCTCCTGGTGTCAGCACAAGAAGCCAGCCGCTATGACAAAGTTTCTCCTGCAGTGGAGTGAAGGGTAAGGCAGCCATTTGTCGGTGAAAACTTGATTTTTAGTCCTTTGGCCGAAGGTCCAAGGGACTATTGCCATCATTTTGCGTCTGCCGTCCGCTGTTAGCTGCCGTATCTCAGAAACCGTTCAGCAACTTTTTCTCTAATTTTGCATAGACATTTCATATGGTAGTGCCACTATACACAAGAAATCTGTATTTAATTCAATCATTCTAAGAGCTCCAAAGGTCCCCTAAAATGCTAAATTTGTTAACTAAATGGTCTACTGTAGCAGCAGATCTACCAGGCTTCCAGTCCTTTTGTTCAACTAATCCCTGTTCCCACAACATCTGTCACACCTCGCTGTGCCTGTCTGGTGAAAGTGTGACTAATCTGTAATTGGTCACTAGCAGAGGCTTGGGTCACTGTGGCTGCTGGTTGAAAGTGTGACTAATCTGTAATTGGTCACTGGCAGAGGCTTGGGTCAACAAACACAGCACCTTGTACCAGAAACAGAACAATATTCCCCTTCCCAAAACATCTGTCACATGCGGAGTCTGTGTCTTGTATGGATATATGTTTTGATGCGGTTATTTTATATAAGCAGAAAGTTAATTGAAATTAGTTATTCTTAGGCCACAGAAAAGTAATTCCTGGTTTCTCATCGATGCATGTATTTAAAAATATGTGCCACAACATTTTATTTTCTATTATAATTATTCCTCTAAATGCAAGACCTGGTGCAATAAGTGAACAGTAAACCTGTAAACATTTTACTTCCATCATAACCCTTAATGATCTGTAACTATGATTCACCAAAAAAACATTTGATTAAGATTTACCTACAGGGTTGTTTGATTTATGCTGGGCAGAAACTGTTTCTGCAAAAAACATTTGATTAATAATTACCTACAGGGTTGTTTGATTTATGCCGGGCAGAAACTGTTTCTGCCCTGCAGAAACGGCAACAATAGGAAATACATGCCATTGATAGGCAAACGTGTTCTTTTTATAGAAAACGTCAGTTTCTTTCTGTACCTGTCTACGTATGATAACCATTTGTCTGCCCTGCTCACAATAAACATCACATGAATGATAAAAGGAAGATCACTGCCACTTAACTTGTGGATTATTATTATTATAAACTGTTCTGCTACTGCTTGGTGGACAGTTAATTAGTGGGTCAAGTTCAAATACATCAGCACGTTTTTCACACCTGCGTGGTAGTTTAGGCTCAGTAGTGTGCTGGCAGCTACTAAACCTATAGGCTTGTGTGAAAAGGATAGTTGACAGAAGAACTAACTTCAAAGCACCATTGCATCCATTTACCAGGCAGCAGTCACACTGTCCTAGTGTCTGCTGCTATGTTTATATAATAATGATATAGGCTTAATGATCCCAATACACCAATCTGTTGGCACAATATCAGATAATGGAACTTGGTTAAACATCTTAACAATAACTATAATTAGTTCTGTGGGGCTGTTTTTTTCAGTGAACAGTAAACATGTAAACATTTTACTTCCATCATAACCCTTAAAAAAAACAAAAAACATTTGATTAATAATTACCTACAAGTTTGTTTGATTTCTGTCGGGCAGAAACTGTTTCTGCCCAGCAGAAACAGCAACAATAGGAAATACATGCCATTGATAGGCAAACGTGTTCTTTTTATAGAAAATGTCAGTTTCTTTCTGTACCTGTCTACGTATGATAACCATTTGTCCGCCATGCTCACAATAAACATCACATGAATGATAAAAGGAAGATCACTGCCACTTAATTTGTGGATTATTATTATTATAAAACTGCTCTGGTACTGCTAGGTGGACAGTAAGCTGCAACTATCTTTGAAGTTGTTTACATTTTGACAAACTACTATTATATAGCACTAATTTTTTAATGAATCACATTTTTAGAATGCATGTCATTGTTTGCAGTGTATCTTTTGTATGCTTCATTTTCTGCTGCTACAAGTTGCATTCATCTGAAAGATTATTCAATTACCTATCAAATGATAATACATATGTTGTGGTGTTGGAAAAATATAGCTTTGGTATATTGTACATGAGGGTTGTGATAGGAAGCTATTGGACATTGCGACAGTCCAGAAAGATAGTATGAGATGTGTGACTCAATATATGAAGCGTGACTTTCAGATACTTCATTTTGTAGTGCTATGGATTATGATGGGCCTCTCCATTAGCTCTCTGTATATTTATGTGAAATATATCATTATGTCATTAAAATATTTCAGAATAGGCTAACGCTAAGCTGCAACTGTCTTTGAGTTTGTTTACATTTTGACAAGCTACTATTATATAGCACTAATTTTTGAATTGGCACGACTAATTCTAATATATCCCACAAAATGACTTATACAGGAAACAACGTTGGTGTAAATTATCATCCCATTATTCTTACTGACAAAGACCTGTAAGTTAGGTGAGTGACACCTTCGAAGTTCTGACAGCAGGACACCGCCTTCGGTGAAGTCGAGACAAAAGTTTGACAAAGGCTTCAAGTTCAAACGGTTTATCACCGTCCAGCTGACCCATTTTTAATTATAATCTGTCCTCTTAATTTTATACATAAAGACATAATCTGGCATAACTTTATACATTTTTGTAGCAGCGCATTTGTACTTCCAGTGTATAATATATTTATCACTTGTTGTGTATTACACCCAGCTGTGGAGCTAAGATTCTCTGCCTGCTATTGTTTGATGGAAACTGTGACTAATCTGTAATTGGTCACTGGCAGTAGCTTGTGTCAACAGACAGCATTAAGCCACTCGACTCCTGTTAAACTGGACAGTTGCCTGTAGGTTTTAAACTGTGTCAAGCAGTGAGTCTACCTTTTGCTCTCAAATAATCTGTCCTCTTAGTTTTACACATAAAGACATACTCTGGCATAACTTGATAAGTCTTTGTAGCAGCACATTTGTACTTCCAGTGTATCATTGCAACATAACATATATACTACATACTGTGTGCCACATTTGAATGTTGTGCATGTAATATTTCCATGCAATGCATTTGCATATATAATGTAAAACTTCAACAGCCGTTTTCTTCATTTTCACTTTTTGACCCCTACCATGTTCAATGCTCCATAACTTTGCCAATTTTTGTAGCAGTCATAATTTTTGAAACCGTGTAAAGCACCCTACCAAACCTAGAAAACAGTGTTACAATTTTTCCAACTTATCACTCATTTGGTCAGCCGGGGTCACATATAGACGTATTAGTCCAAAGGATTTCAGGGCCACTTGGCCCATTTTTATTATTTCTTTCTGGTTTTACTTTGATGTTAAAATGTATCTGGTTTTGATCACTACTTCCTAGTGGCTCACATATCTTGACATTGTCAACTAATTCATTCTGTGAGGACAAAACTAGGTCTAACACATTTTCTCCCCTGGTTGGTTCTAGCACATGCTGAGAAAGGAAACTATCTTGTACTAAAACATAACAAATTGTGGTCCTCACTCACTGTACTCTGTAGAGATTTCCATTGTCCAAGGTTAAAATCCGCCATAATATTACAATCCCGTTCGCTCTAACTTTTATATATACACATCCCCTTGGGCATCTGGATAAAACTGGGGCGGGTGTCATGAAAGTCACTGTCATAATTCTACAACTTACACCTATATATTATGTAACAGTGGCTCCTTTTGCATGTTACCGAGTACTGTGTTTGTCTGCAGGTCGTTATCAGGCACGTGTGGCTCTGGTTTGTGCTACTGTGTGTTCTGTCGTGGGGACTGCACCGATGGACAACAGCATGCACTCAAGCAGAATGTGTCATACCTAATGAACTTTACAAGTGTCAACGATTATGGCAGAGTGCGTTCCGTAGCGGTAATTCACACCTCACAGCACATAGGTATTGCACCTGACTAACTCACTGTTTGTGTTTTGTTGGTTTCACGTGACGAATTAATCTTCACTTTCCCGCCTTACCATTTGCCCTTACCTTACCTTACCTTTACCTTCGTGAGTTTTGTGCTCTTTCTCCTGTCTGTCTTGTTTCTGGTCACCCGTTCAGCTTCTGTCCGTGTTTTCTACCCATATTCTTGTCTCACTTTATGTACTGTTCATCGCCATCTGTCTTCAAATCACCCATTTTCACATCTGACATCCACGTACAACTGTCAGGCCGTGGCTGACATCCTTTTTAGTCCTTTGGGCCGAAGGTCCAACGGACTAATGCCACCACTCTGCGTCTGTCATCTGCCATGCGCCGTTATCTGCCATATCTCAGAAATCGTTCAGCAACTTTTTCTCTAATTTTGCACAGACGTATCTTAGGGGACTGCCAATATGCACGAGAAATCTGTATTTAATTGAATCATTCTAAGGACCCCCAGGTCCCCTGAAACTGGTAAATTTTCACGTTTTTCCTATTTTTTGAAAAACTCTTCTGTAACTTTTTCTGTGATTTTGCATAGACATTTCATGGGATAGTGCCACTATACACAAGAAATCTGTATTTGATTGAATCATTCTAAGGGCACCTCAGGGCCCTCCAAAATGCTAAATGTTCCTGCACTGATCTCTATTAATAACTGCCACTGATCTCTATTTATAACTGGATAATGGAGTTTGCCCTATCTCTAATCACTGGGGTGGCTAAGTGGAATAGCCTGGGTGTCAGTCAGAGCTTATGCTGTTAGCCTGCATATTAGACTAGCCTCGACTCACTGCCTGCCATTGTCCCAGTGTCAAACAGAATGCCTCCATGTGGGCTGTAAGTATAATGTGTAATGAGAATCCCTACTGCACTGGCAGATCCTGTGAAACTTTAAAACAGCAATAGACATAATTATCAATACAATATAAAGATATGATCTAGGATTAAAATAAAATAACTTAGGTATACTCGAAAAGGTGAAAGCATATTTAGCCAAAATTATAAGGAATATTATTCAGATGTTTTATTATACATGTTGCAGCTATTACTTCACTCCAATTCAATCAGTATTATGTCATTAATTGCTACTGTTTTAAAGTCAAAATGCGTGCTATGTATATGTGCCTTGTGAACAAATAAAGTTTAATCATGTTCATCTCTTTCTACTTTCCATTCTGGAGGAGGGTGGTAGGGGCAAAATGAGAACAGAAAATGTGTGCACATTTTCTTAAACAACCTTTAACTGTGCTATTGCAGCTCACCAACTCTCCTGCAAGGTTTAATAACACATTAACTAATATATACAATCTTCAAGAAACAGTCTACTTGAATATTTTATTTCCAGGTGTATCTTCACTGGCATGCATATAGTGTCCACTAAACATGTCAACATTTTACTTCCATCATAACCCTTAATGATCTGTAACTATGATTCACCAAAAATCATTTCATTAATATTTACAAACTCACAATGTAGTCCAAAAGACTTCAGGGCCTCTTGGCCCATTTTTTTAGCACATGTCCAACCCATTTCTCTTGACCACCATGCCAATCTTCTCTTGTCCTTAACCGCAGAGGAATTGAGAATGTCATGACTGCAGCCGTTCTTGTACCATCTGGTGACAAATCCACAGGAGCCGCAAATGAGTCCTTATGATCATAAGATGATCATAAGATGATCATAAGATGATCATAAGATGATCATAAGATGATCATAAGATGATCATAAGATGATCATAAGATGATCATAAGATGATCATAAGATGATCATAAGATGATCATCTGCATTCACCAGTTTACTGTGATTGCTAAAAAGGAGTTGTAAGAAAGACTAAATGTTTGCTATTCAAACATGTTTTGATGTGATATTCTGTTAATCACATGCCATTTGACAAACACTTTTGTAATAGAAGACAAATCATATTCGATACACAATCTCTTCCCATAAGAACTATTGATTAACTATAACAGCTTACAGCTGGTATATATGTCTCTGTACGTGGTACGATTACATTAGATACTCTTTAAATTTATTCTTCCACATGGTATCTATTAAAATTCTGTAAGTGCAGTACGTAGCTACCTTCACAGTACGTAGCTACCTTCACAGTACGTAGCTACCTTCACAGTACGTAGCTACCTTCACAGTACGTAGCTACCTTCACAGTACGTAGCTACCTTTACAGTACGTAGCTACCTTCACAGTACGTAGCTACCTTCACAGTACGTAGCTACCTTCACAGTACATAGCTACCTTCACACAGCAATTCACCACGATTTATCTCTACATTTGTAAGCACCAAATTGACAAGTAGTATTTATTCACGTTCTTCCTTTTCAAATTTGTTTGTTCCACAATTGTTTGCATTCTAGTTTACACACTGCATTTAACGTAATGTTTTGTTGCTGAGATGAGTTGTAGCAATATTGGTATCACATTTGTTTTCAGTGTGGTTGACCTGTTTCTATTCGTAGCTGGTGTCACAGTATTGTTTTCTCATGGAAATTTCTGTTGGCATTTTTATTTGTCATGTACAGTTATATGTGTGTAGTTCATTCCAGGCTTAATTTGTTGAAAGTTGATATAAGTCGGGGGATTTTATTGGAATTATTTGAAATTTCTGCTTACTTTTTAAGAGATTTCTAGTGATGAACCACTCAATGTACCAATCAAGATGCTATTATTTTATATAAATATTTACAATTTTACTCTTGTTGTAATAATTTACGATACATCAAATTTGAACTTAAACAATACAATATATCATACCATTTGAATCAATCACAGAGAACTTTACAAATATAGTAGTTATGTATTGATTAGAGAATAAATATCAGCTTGGAGGGATTTTATGAAAAAAGGATCATTGTACTGTATCATATCCAGTAAGTACAACCATTTATTTTGGTAGAAAAAAAGTAAAATATGGTTTCTTTAAAACTGTACACACACTAAAGGATCATCTGCAAATGATGTATGCATCAGATCATTGAAAAACGACCCCTGCTGTATGCCTTCCGTATGTTATATGAGGTCTGACCTCTACCGTTTACAGTATGCATACCTTGTAAACTTGTATATGCAAGCAATACCCAAGACCCCAATCCCTGTATGCAATCACTATTACCACATCCTTGCATATGTGTTTTGTAGATTTCCCCCTCAATAGGAAGGGAATTTGATGTGTAGATTTATACACATTAATTTTCCCCCGTAATTCACATTTAAATTATAAAATACCTTTCTGCATGATTGTTGCACTGGTTATTAGCACAGGAATGATGTTGTGGTGGCTCTGTGTCTGCAGTAATGTCTTGTGAAGTGTGCATAGTTTTGTTTTGGTTTCAGTGAAGCTGAGACCATTGCTCCATCTGGAGGCTGTGTCCTACACTAGTCAGTCAGTGCAGCTGAACTGGACACAGCCAGAGGGATTTGATCCCAAATGGTTTGATATTATCTATGAAGTACAATGCGAAGGTCCGTGGAAAGATGAACCAAAGGTAGGTGACGTTGTGATGTATGCAATGATGTTTGTTATGACGGAACAGTTTTTAAAGGCAGTGCCTGAAATTAGCACCAAAAAATGAACTGGCGCAAACTTTTTTTTAACTGGCCCAGATCAATTTTGAACTGACCCTGCTGAATTTGAACTGGCCTGACTAATTTACAAACCACATCGACACATTTCCATTTTTCCACATTCTTTAATCACACTCGTGAATGTCTGTCATTTGAATTTTACCTGTAAATTGTAAGATATTAAACAGTAATAATTTTAACATTAATTATATGTACACTAACATAATAGAGCTATGTTACACTAAATTAATATAACGTTGCATATATATATATATATTATGCATAAATAAATAATTAAAATTATGCCTTGAAAAGTGTACAAACATGTATGTAAGCAGACTGTAATAATGAAGTATCCAAAGACGGGAGGTGCTGTTAAAAATTGGTCTCTGTTGCATCTGAGTAACTTCACGTTATTATGACCTGAACGAGAGCACATTTTAAACAGTCTGGGGGGGCACGGTCACATGGGTCCATTATAAAAGGTCTGGGGGAGCATGCCTAATTGAGTGACCCCCATGCCCCCCTGGATCCGCTTACGCAAATGGTGTACATTGATCCCACCTACTCAATTCTGCTTTTGAAGCTCTGCTGTCTGGTCGGTGACTCAGAATATCTCTTGCACGCATAAAACTGTTACAAGAGATATTTTGTTCTTCCGCCATAAACATACTGAATTCTAGGGTCTGAATTTGCGGTTTTCACGGTTCAACACATTTAATGTGCAGTTGTATGTGGGGGTGCGTTGTGGGGGGTGGGTTGAAATTAAATGACGTAATAAAAAGATGTACAGATTTTTTGTTTTATATGCGTTATAAATGTCTTATTTGTCGGATATATAAATTATAGTTTTATGTTGATACTCTGACACTGCGAGCCCAAAGGAACATTTCCATTTTATGTGTGGCATTTTATGGACAAAAATGTTTTTCAAATCAAACGACTGCTGGAGCCGTTGAGATGGATGCTGTGTGGACTCTGGTGGTGCTTCAGGTCACAGTTGAACTGACCAACGACCTCTCACACCTGCTGACCAACCTGCATCCGTCCACTCGTTACACTATCCGTGTCCGCAGTCGCCCCGCCAGCGGTCATCTCTGGAGTTACCCTTTGACCACCAACGTGACCACAGCTCAGGAAGGTTGGTGCCATTTCAGTGCTGACTTTTTTGTTCTAACACAGGATTTTTTGTTTTCCAGTAAATGTCCACAACCAGTTGATTAGTCTGGTAGTGACGGCACACACTCTATGAATATACCGTGTTTTGATAACAAAATTATTTAAAATCACATTTTGCGTAACAAATCTGCAAAGTATATTTTATACATTGCTACCATTCTCTAGGATTTTTTATTTTTAATATATACCAATTTAATTTACAAGTTTTTAGTTAAACTTAAAAGATGAAACACAAAAGTGCCTTTTTTATTTGAAGGTTATATTAAAAGTACCAGGAACTGTTAATATATATATATATCTAAATGTCTGTGTGCATGTTTTTTCTTCCAGCTCCTTCTGTGCCTCCTACAATACCACCTGGAAGTTTCCGGATTCTGCCTTGCAGTCGGGAAAACGAAGATTGCCGGAACGTCACCATCTTCTGGCAGGTAGGGTGCCATCTGGTGGTTCATAATCTCTTCACTTGCAGTCTGTTGTATAACTACAGTTTATTAAATGTTTCTATGTTATAAAACAAAATGTATCTGTCTTTCTTTCTTTCTTTCTGTCTGTCTGTCTGTCAGTGTGTCTGTCTGTCTCTCTGTCTGTCTCTATGTGTGTCTGTCTCTGTGTGTGTGTGTCTGTATGTCTGTCTGTTTGTGTGTCTGTCTGTGTGTGTGTGTGTCTGTCTGTCTGTCTGTCTGTCTGTGTCTGTCTGTCTGTCTGTCTGTCTGTGTCTGTCTGTCTGTCTGTCTGTCTGTCTGTCTGTCTGTCTGTCTGTCAGTGTGTCTGTCTGTCTGTCTCTGTGTGTGTCTGTCCTGTCTGTATGTCTGTCTGTCTCTGTGTGTGTCTGTCTGTCTGTCTCTGTGTGTGTCTGTATGTGTGTCTGTCTGTGTGTGTGTCTGTGTCTGTCTGTCTGTCTGTTAATTCATTCGGCAGGTGGAGATCTTGGGGTCACAATTTTAAACTGGCACTTATCTCCGTCAGTTTTGTATGTATGGGGCTAAAATTTTGTATGTGATCTAGCTGGTGTAGTTTTGTAGATTTAGATTTTTTTAATTCGTCCAGGGAGGGGGATCTTGGGGGGGTCATAAACAAATAACTGCCTTTTTTCCAAGGCAATACCAGGTAACTAGGCTAGTAACAAATGTGCTGCTTTGAAATAGAAATATCCGGAAATCGCCTGGAAGTATCTGGATATACATACAACTCAACAAACTGTCTGTATAGTGTCTTGAAATGTGTGCATCACCAATGTAGTCCGCATCCAGCAGAGTATAACATTAACCATAAACCAAACCACTGCTCTGTCAGCATGTTGGGATTTAGCAAACAGAGAAAACACAATTCAAATACCTTTATTGTCCCTCATGGGGAAATTCTCTTGTGGTGTTCGCTATTAACCCATTTCATTCTGACAGCTAGTTAGCTGGCCACATTGCTCAGTACTGGACAAAATTACCAATTTACAGTTGTGATAAATTATTTCAACGGGTGGGTCACATACTAATTTTTTGCCAGGTTTTGGTTGAAGAAAAGTGTATAAACCCTTACATTTCTGGAATCCGAAGAGAATTGCCTACATGATGGTGTTAAAATTGTTTGTATAGAGTGAGCATAGAAGAAGTTATCTCAAGGTGAAGAAGAAGACTGAAAAGCAATAATAATAAAAACAGATTGTACATCGACTTTGGACTTGTTTTACCTGTATACAACCACTCAGGATGGTCATACATCCAATGAGAGAAATCTGCCAAATTCATTTCTTCAAACAGTGGTAAAAATTTCATGTAAATAACTTGTTTCAGTCGGAAGTTACACATTTCTGAATGAATGTTGTCGAGTATGTGAAAAGATATCTTTCCTGATAGGGATTCACCAACGCTTCAATTATAATATTTTTTCAGGCAACTGTTGAAGAAAAGTGTATAAACCCATACATTTCTGGAATCAGAAGAGAATTGCCTACATGATGGTGTTGAAACTGTTTCTGTAAAGTGAACATGGAGGAAGTTATCTCACGGAGAAGAAGAATGAAAGAAATAAAATAAAAACAAAATGTGTACACAGACTTGGGGCTAGTTTTACCTATATATAGCCACTTAGACATATCATATATCCAGTGAGAGAAACCTCCCAAATTAATTTCTTCAAACAGTGGTAAAAATTTGATGTAAATGTCATATGTCAGTCCAAAGTTATAGTTTTTAGAATGGAAGTCGTCACGTACACAAAATTAGTAATTTCCTTACAGTAATTCACCATTGCCATTGCCTTGGCATTGCAGTTTCCAATGAAAACGAATTACAACACAAGATATAATGTGCATAATAAAATTTAATGAAACAATAACCCTTCACCGAACTAAGGTAATAATGTCCATGACACTGTTCATGACATCGGCGATGTCACAGTTCATATTGTTCACGTCACTGACTGCCAAGTGCCAACTCACAAGTTGAACAGGCTGTGGAAGTGCGTACAGACACACTCCAAGCTGTTGGCACTGGACACAACAGATTCGTCTGCGTCGTTTTCAGTCGAAATACTGCTCGTACTACTGCCGATTTCACTGTCTTCCACGTCGATATCGCTTCCATCACTAACTGCACCATCATCCGCCATTTTTAAATGCCAAAAATCTCCAAAATATCGAACTCGAACTTCACTCCAAACTTGCAGATAAACACGCGGTTGAAAATTTGCAAATGGCTTCCAAACCGGTAGTGTGGTCATACTGCATCATGGGAAAAATGGTAAAAGCTTGCTACGATGCACACAGTTTCTATAAATACCCGATAAGGCCGTCACGTGCGTTGACTACGCCTGCAGGCGTATCCCGAATGAAAAGGTTAACTACGCCCGTAGGCGTATCCCGAATGAAATGGGTTAAGAAAGCACTAAATAAATAAATAAATAAACATGTCTAACTGAGAACACTGACCACACAGACACACACCATCGATCTATAGATAAATACTCATGTATTGTTGTAAAAGAGTACGATAAAAACAAATACTAAGAATCACCAGTCAGTATAAGTCACAACCATCGAAAGCTGGGGAAATAAGTTACACACCGCAAGTAGTCCTTACACACACACACGCACGCACACACACGCACGTACACACACACACACACACACACACACCATTTACAGAATCACGACATTGCGTTGACCGATATTTCTCATCGGTTGTTCCGTGAAAGTGGATCGATGTACAATAACAATTATCGTGCCACCACTTGCAGCGTGCAAAGCTGATATTTCCTGGTAGTGTGAACATAAAGCCACTGTGGTGCTCTCTGATGAGTGGATCACCACTCAATTCACCTGCTGTTTTTTTTCTTTCTGCGACACAAAACATATTGTGTGCACAGCAAACATGTTAGTAAATAACTAAAAAAATAACTAACTTTGATAATTTTAATACTTGTCATTTGGTAGATGACAAGCAAATAGTTGAAGGAAGCGAATGGACCGACAGAGGCAAGCAGACTTGAGCACCCGGGAGGAGATGCAGCCAGATCTCCCCCAAAGTTGGCGTATACATTTACAAATGTCATGGTGTGTTATTTCCAGTCGATTGCAGAGGAGTATCGCAATGGCGTCATATTGGACTACGAACTGTCATTCTACGTGGTACAGCATTCACCTCCCTCTGCATCCTACTTAAAAACATTGCTGCTAAGCGCCACCTTGCCACATCTTGATGGTCGTCATGGTTACACCATCACCGTTCAAGCCAACAATGATGGGGGGAAATCACCAGCTGCAACGGTCTTCATCCCATGCAACGAAGATTGTGAGTCTGGTTTATGAGTCTATCCATATTACAGTCAGTGCATCGTGAACATTAGAATGTCAAGGTTTAAGTTAATGGCAACACAAGTTGTGAGTCTGGTTTATGAGTCTATCCATATTACAGTCGATGCATCATGAACATTAGAATGTAAAGGTTTAAGTTAATGGCAACACAAGTTGCGAGTCTGGTTTATGAGTCTATCCATATTACAGTCTTTGCATCATGAACATTAGAATGTCAAGGTTTAAGTTAATGGCAACACAAGTTGTGAGTCTGGTTTATGAGTCTATCCATATTACAGTCGATGCATCATGAACATTAGAATGTAAAGGTTTAAGTTAATGGCAACACAAGTTGCGAGTCTGGTTTATGAGTCTATCCATATTACAGTCTTTGCATCATGAACATTAGAATGTAAAGGTTTAAGTTAATGGCAACACAAGTTGTGAGTCTGGTTTATTAGTCTATCCATATTACAGTCGATGCATCATGAACATTAGAATGTAAAGGTTTAAGTTAATGGCAACACAAGTTGTGAGTCTGGTTTATGAGTCTATCCATATTACAGTCGATGCATCATGAACATTAGAATGTAAAGGTTTAAGTTAATGGCAACACAAGTTGTGAGTCTGGTTTATGAGTCTATCCATATTACAGTCGATGCATCATGAACATTAGAATGTAAAGGTTTAAGTTAATGGCAACACAAGTTGTGAGTCTGGTTTATGAGTCTATCCATATTACAGTCGATGCATCATGAACATTAGAATGTAAAGGTTTAAGTTAATAGCAACACAAGTTGTGAGTCTGGTTTATGAGTCTATCCATATTACAGTCTTTGCATCATGAACATTAGAATGTAAAGGTTTAAGTTAATGGCAACACAAGTTGTGAGTCTGGTTTATGAGTCTATGCATATTACAGTCTTTGCATCATGAACATTAGAATGATTTAACAAGATTTAACAAGATTGCCATCCAGAGAATTAACTCTAGATGGCAGGTGGACAAGGAAGCCCTTTGGCTTATCGAGAGTCCAACCCTTTTATCTACATATATCCAGCCCTTCTGAGGTATGTGTCGATTTTATTTTTAAATATATTCACACTACTAGCACCCACACAATCATCAGATAATCTGTTCCATTCATTCACAGTCCTTTGTGAAAATGAGAACTTTCTCACGTCTAATCTACACTGTTCCTTTACTGATGTAACGTCATGTCCTCTAGTCTTTCTATCTTTCTTAACTGAAAAAAACATTTTTATCAATATTTTCATAACCATTCAATATTTTAAACACTTCTATCTGATCTCCTCTCAATCTCCTGGTCTCTAGTGTTGTTAATCCACATTCTTTTAGGCGTTTTTCATAACTAAGATCCCTCAGTTTTGGTATAATTTTAGTCGCTCTCCTTTGTACTCTTTCTAGCATATCTATGTCCTTCTTGCGGTATGGCCTCCACGCTTGTATACAGTATTCTAAATGAGGCCTAACTATTGTTTTGTACAGCGGTATTATTAGTTCTTTTTCTTTATATGCTATATTTCGCCTAATCAATCCAAGGATTTGATTTCCCTTTGAAGCTGCAATTCCACACTGCTCTGAAACCTTCATGTCAGCACTAATTGTCAGCCCTAAGTCTTTTTCTTTTATAGTAGTACTTAGTACAGTTCCCCCATTGTACATTCTACATATTCATTCCCATGTCCTGTGTGAAGGCATTTACATTTCCCAAAAGGGAAATGTCAAGGTTTAAGTTAATGGCAACACAAGTTGTGAGTCAGGTTTATGAGTCCATCTATATTACAGTCTTTGCATCATGAACATTAGAATGTCAAGGTTTAAGTTAATGGAAACACAAGTTGTGAGTCTGGTTTATGAGTCTATCTATATTACAGTCTGCATCATGAACATTAGAATGTAAAGGTTTAAGTTAATGGCAACACAAGTTGTGAGTCTGGTTTATGAGTCTATCCATATTACAGTCTTTGCATCATGAACATTAGAATGTAAAGGTTTAAGTTAATGGCAACACAAGTTGTGAGTCTGGTTTATGAGTCTATCCATATTATAGTCTTTTCATCATGAACATTAGAATGTAAACGTTTAAGTTAATGGCAACACAAGTTGTGAGTCTGGTTTATGAGTCTATCTATATTACAGTCTTTGCATCATGAACATTAGAATGTCAAGGTTTAAGTTAATGGCAACACAAGTTGTGAGTGGTTTATGAGTCCATCTATATTACAGTCTTTGCATCATGAACATTAGAATGTCAAGGTTTAAGTTAATGGAAACACAAGTTGTGAGTCTGGTTTATGAGTCTATCTATATTACAGTCTTTGCATCATGAACATTAGAATGTAAAGGTTTAAGTTAATGGCAACACAAGTTGTGAGTCTGGTTTATGAGTCTATCCATATTACAGTCTTTGCATCATGAACATTAGAATGTAAAGGTTTAAGTTAATGGAAACACAAGTTGTGAGTCAGGTTTATGAGTCCATCTATATTACAGTCTTTGCATCATGAACATTAGAATGTCAAGATTTAAGTTAATGGCAACACAAGTTATATAACAGTACAGTCAATTATGCCAGAAATAAAAAATAATATTAGTATTTTGATTGTTTTCATATACATCCTAACAAATGTAAAGTGTGAAAGTATGTCGTGTGGGATTGTCACACTAAGCCATAACTCTAAAAAAACCAGTTATAAAAGAAAATGATAGAAATGTTTTCTTAAAATGGGCAGTGGAATTAGAGGATACAAAATACTAGTAAATTAGTAAATGAACTGTATATATTTGATATGAGAAAGTACTCAGTCTCCATAAGAACAATACATGCTAGGACAAATTATCTATTGAATGTGTTAATGCTAGCAGAGTGAATATGATTTAATATAATATATGTTATACTAATGCCGTACACATAAATTATAAAATTGGACTATCTGTAAACCAATCATTTCATTGTCCACAAGCCTTCTGGAGCCTCTTGCTTTGGATACAACCTTGTTAAATCTCTTGTGAAGTTAATGTTTGGAAACATTTAAGTTTTATGCAGTTTTGTTGTTTGCAGTGCCACGTCCTCCCGTCGATGTAGTCGCAGAGTCGAATGAAAACCGGAGCCATATTTCCTTCAGCTGGGCTCCACCTACAGCACTGGTCACCAACTACACCTTCTTCTGGTGTGAGCGACTGGAGCACAACCACCATGGCTGCCAGGTGAGAACTTGTGTGTATTGTGATCACCATCTTCCTCCCCTTGATGTCTCAAGGGTTGGTGGCAGTATTTCACCTTTACCCCTAGTAGGTTCTGGTCAGCTGGACAAGCAACGTCCAAACGTTTATGGTCTTGTAGCAAAGTGATTAGTCTGCATTTTAGAAAGTTGTCAATGCGCAATGCGCGAGTGCAAAAGGTCTCAAAAACAATGTTCTGGGTGCTTTTTCAACGATAAATATCACTACAAAGTGTGCCCTTCATTAGCGCTGCGTTTTTGCGATAAATTAAGGGCAATGATTAGTTGTGGGGCCTAAATAATATGATTATTGCATCTGTCACATCTGATATGAATACCAGTTGCTCTAAAAATGGTAGTTTCCCCTGAATAGTGGGTGGTCCAATGGGCCAGTCACCCTAAAAAGTTACTGAACACTGGTTCGGGGGCCCCATTGCTTAGTCTGTTCCACCTCCTGGTGAGTCATATCAAACTATTGTGATTTCCAGCATCTTCTGCATATGTCCAGCACATCCATATGTCAGAAGTATTCCAGTTGAAAATTGTTTTGTTATACTAAGCACACAGGTCGTTGACACGTCATGCAACTAAACAAATGTCTACAACCGTAATATTGTTATACTAAGCACACAGGTCGTTGACACATCATGCAACTAAACAAATGTCTACAACCGTAATATTGTTATACTAAGCACACAGGTCGTTGACACATCATGCAACTAAACAAATGTCTACAACCGTAATATTGTTATACTAAGCACACAGGTCGTTGACACATCATGCAAATGTCTACAACCGTAATATTGTTATACTAAGCACACAGGTCGTTGACACATCATGCAACTAAACAAATGTCTACAACCGTAATATTGTTATACTAAGCACACAGGTCGTTGACACATCATGCAACTAAACAAATGTCTACAACCGTAAAATTGTTATACTAAGCACACAGGTCGTTGACACATCATGCAACTAAACAAATGTCTACAACCGTAATATTGTTATACTAAGCACACAGGTCGTTGACACATCATGCAACTAAACAAATGTCTACAACCGTAATATTTTCATTATTTTATGTTGTCTTTTAACTTGTTTGATGAGGTAATATGACAAATGTTTGTGTTAAACAAAAGGCTTATAGACTTGTTTGGTTGTCTTTTTAGGGTCCCATCCAATACCGGGTCCTTGCAGGTAATGTCACTGAGATGGTCCATTCAGTGAGAAGTGACACTAGCGTGTACACATTGTCTGTCAACTCTGACACGGGGAGCAGTGGCATGACTAGAGACTGGATCTGTGTCTATGACTACAACGGCCGTGAGTTGGACATGATAGCCTTCTGACAATACACAGATAGATTTGAAATTATGAGTATAATGTAGGACAATCGGAGTTTTGTGTAATTACTCATTATGATGCTCTTCACAATAGGTATATATGGCACGAACGCACGCACGCACGCACGCACGCACGCACGCACGCACGCACACTAATATGACCAAGACTCAGATATCTGTTATATGTATGTGCCCTGCTGATCTTTTAAGCCTTTTACATATATATATATATATATACACATATACACTGTATATATATATTACATTTATTGTGAATACAGTTCTTAGGAAAACAGTAGATTAGTTTATTAAAAATATGTTAATTATTTCCAATGTTAACTATTCCCAGTCACAGTCGTTTTGACACCGAGTTTTTATTTTCACCTCCACTCGTGCTATTCCCTACCAGTGCCTGCCAAGCCAGTGTTTTCATTCGACGGTGGCGTTGGAGCGAGAAACATCACATTGTCATGGCAACGGCCGGTATGCAGCACGAGAAATCGTGGTCAAGTTCTCAGCTACAAACTGGAGCTGTGGAAGGTCAACCATGACGGTAACCATGACGATATGGGATGAGACTTGTCTTATATGGGAAGATAAAAACATCACATCCTGTTACATTATTTCATGTTGTTAGTGGGGCATAAACAATAATTTGGCATCACATCCTTTTCTGTGATTATTATAATTAAACTTTTTTGTTTATATTAAAGCGATTCTTTGTGAGCTAATATACATTCGAGCTATACTGCATCAAAACGTGATAATTTCCCATAAGTAGTTTTTCTGCTACTTATATCTTACATGTTTATGCATAATTTGGTGTTATCTGCACAAAAAGCTGATAAATGATTGTGTTTATGCGAATCATTTTGAGCTTGCTGCAACGTGGATGATTAGTTCTGCAGCCCGAGTATAATGAATATTCATGCACGCGCAGTGAACCACACAAAGACCGTTGACGTCAAACACACAGCTAACATGTCTGATTCCGAGGTGAGTTGATTCAAGCAATGGCATTGTAAATAAGCAATCTGTAGACATATGTATATTGACAGCTATTTTTATAAGTGTAGGAAGCGTATGCATTGTTTATTTATCCTGCTTCCCAATGCAGTCAGCCGAGTAACGTTTCGATTAAGTAGAATTATATCGTCCACCGACGCGGATGGTTGCAGTCAGTGTCAGCTACCGCTGGGACTGTCACTGAGTCTGTCGAGCCTCTACTACAGTAACTAGCCTAGCCATAGGCAAGGGTCTCGCCTTACTAGTTAGTAAAACTGCATTGTCCAGTATTTGACATGCAGTGAACGAAAATGCCCACTAAAATGTCAGTATATGCAACCATAGCAGGAGGATTAACCTGGTCGTGGATGTTATTTTTTTGCCTATATCTGGGATTTGGGTCTGTGTGTCTACGGGTCTTACCTTTCCAAATTCCAGTCAGCCATTTTTGAAAAGTCCCCGTTTCCCCACTTATTTGAACCGAAACATGAAAATGTGAGATTCATACATTCACAGACTGTTTCTAAGGCTACAGCTACGATTGTTAGTAAACCTGGCTGGCATGTCATCATTCAATGTAAACGTTTTAGATTTGTTAAAAAAAGTACACAATACCATGTTGCCACAGAATTTTGCGATGCATGAATTTCGGACACCAGCAGATCTGCACTCTAGTATACATAAGTTTTTATCCATGAATATGTTTTTTTTTAAATCAAGTGTGCAACTTCATGTGAATAGCACATTTGATAATAATAGTACTCGCTAAAAACAAATTAAACATTTATTTTTTACATGTTACTTTACCATTACTGTACACATTTCGCAAGAATGTCCCATATGTATAATTATATACAACATTAATTATTAGAGCAAGAATTAAAAAAACCAGTGCATTCTGGATAAGGTTGAACTTCCAGGGACCCATGACAATACTGATAACTAGATTGAATTGCCCAGGACCGAGGAAAAGATTGACCTTAGTGAAAATTCACTTGTGTGAGTTTGAGTTATCTGGAGTGCACTGTATATGACCAATGTATACAGGTAATTATGTAGAAGCAAATTAAAAGTTGGCCAAAGTAATGGATTGGGATGGATTTTAGTCTGACTGAATCAGCACAACAAGGTTCTCTTGAATATTTCTTTTCCATTTAGCCAGCTGTACACTTGGTGATAAGTCCCATAATCTAATATCTAAACTGAATTAATCTGCACAGTGTTGAATTAGTTAACATATATTTAGGCTCAGTTTCCTAAATTCAACTTTGTTTATTTGCAGGAACTTTGGATATAGCTGAGCTGATGGAAAGAAGAAATTGAAGAGCTCTACTTAATAGTGCCATTAATTGGACAATGGGTCACCTGACATAAGATGGTGCCTGGCTTTGTTCTGTCCCATTCTGTTCTGTGCGACATCTACTGGGAAGTTGTACATCACTTTGTGTTTCAAATGGATGTGTGCATCTGATAGCTTTGTGTATCAAAATGCATAGCAGTGCTATTGATTGGACAATGTATTAACTGACACAATAGTTAAGAAGATGTCTGACTTTGTTCTGCCACATTAGTTCATTCTGCTGGGAATATGTACATCACTACATGTTTCAAATGGATTTGTGCAATCGATCGATTTGTGCATCCAAATGCACATAATCCAGTTATTATGTTGCAAAATAGGATTACATAATAAAATGTATGCATTCTTATGCTCATCATGTTTGGATTGTATTCTTCAAAATTTGTTGAAACAAGTTTGTGTTAAGTGAACAATACTGGGAGTAGTGTATAAAAAGCTGTCGTCAAAGTTTCTTTTACAGTAATTTTGAAAATCCATAAAATATAAATGTTCCACAACATTCAAAATGTTTTAGGGATCTTCTTGAGTTAAATACACCAATGGTGACTGAAAACAGTGTTTTAAAATATGCGTTATTTTAAAGTTTTGTAATTTTATAACTATTTCCATCATACAATGGCCATTTTATTTGTCATCGAAACAGGAGTTCAACAGAAACAAATTTAATATCTTTAACTCTAAATGATGGGCAGAACAAATAATTATTGCACTCCCGGTACAAAATAAAACATGTTTTTACACTGATGCAATATATTTATATTTTGTAGACAATAATGTTATGCTCTTTATAGATCTACATTTTTCAAACTAAATTTAAACCTTATGTAGATAGGAAAGTACATAACCACCTATTTTAATATTCGTAAATTACTTCTTGTGATGTATATAATGTATTTATACTGCTTATGAAAATAGCAGCTGGATTTATGGTGCAAACAAAATGGTTTCATTATTGAATGTTTCTCAGCTTCAGTAAGTTTCTGTTATCTAAATGTTTAATTAAAACTAAACTAACGTGCAATTATTTTTTCGATATATCTTCAGTGTCATTAGTGATTAATAAAACAAGTCTAATGAAATAAAGGCATACAATTACATGAAATAATCATATTAACAGGATTATTTAATAATTGCGTACATTACAAACAGATTAAAATTCTCAAAGAATCGCTTTAATAAACAATAATTTGGCATCATATCTCTATCTGTGATTATTATAAATTAATCTTATTTGTTTATACTAATCAAGTCTGAAAAATCTTACATCTTTAAATGAACCTTTATTGTGTGATGCGCAGTTGAATAATGGATAGCATGTGATGCGTCTCATTGTTCTCTACTTAATTGGATGTTTAAGATCATGTGACTAAGAGGGTTCTTCTATATAGCCATGAGTTATCAACAAACAATACTATGTAAGGTCTTATTTGAGTGATGGTTTGCATGAATTATATAGTTGTGATTATTGTACTGCAGCAATGTTGGAAGAGTTTGAGTTACCGGCCAGCGTAGATTCATACACTGTCACAAACCTACGGCCGTACACCAACTACACATTCAAGATGGCTGCCGTGGCAAACATTGGTCGGGGGGAGTTCTCTATGAAACAAGTCCGCACCCTCGAGTCAAGTGAGTCTGCTAGGTGGAAGCACGGGGGCGGCTGATTTATAGTAAGGATCCTCTCTCTTGCTGTCTGTCATGGTTGCAACTATGACTGCTCGCATGGTTCAATGCGTAGGAGTCCTCTCCAGGTTGGTGGTTCCTGGGCAAGGTAGCACCACTGTCTGGAGTCTAGTTCTTGTTTCTTCACGTTTCATTTGATAATGTCTTTGTATCTTAGCTTGGGGCAGCCTTTGTTCCTAGTTCCTTCTGATAGTTGGGAAAATAGCGTTTGTTTCGAAAGTCTGTTTCATCATTGCGAGCCACGTAACCTGTATATCTGAGGTTTGTCTGTATAGTAGGATCACTAGATGACATTTGGCATTTTAGAAGGTAATAAAATTTTAATTTCAGCCTCATTCGTTATTTTAAGCATAATTCCATAGACATACAGGTACAGCCGGCATAACAACACTAACATGAAAAAAACACAAAAAACAATAGTTTATAATAATGATATACACCTTAATTTAACATTTTCTATCTGGTGATTTCTTTAATGTATTATTTCAATGTCAAATAACAGCCATGGCTCTGAGTGTCCCAATCATCCTCTCCCTTGATAACCCGTAACCCCTCTCCAGTGTCATCTTGTATAAGCTGTGTTTGTCTTGCAGAGCCTGATGACCCTCCAACGGATTTGGAAGGGTTCCTGGTTACAGACCACCAGGTGGCGCTCAGGTGGTCCAACCCTCGCACATCTAATGGGGTCATTCGTGAATATGAAATCATTGCCAGGGTAAGAATTTTATTTTGTAACAATGATATGTTGGTCAGTGTGACCGTCTGTCAGTCTGGCCATCTGTCAGGCTCAGTCTGACCGTGTGTCAGTCTAGCCATCTGTCAGACTGTCAGTCTGACTGTGTGTCAGTCTGGCCATGTGTCAGTCTGGCCGTGTGTCAGTCTGGCCGTGTGTCAGTCTGGCCATCTGGTTGTCTGTTAGAGACCTGGTCGACTGAACAGTTGCTTTTCCTGGTAGCATTCCCAATCGCCTAAGTGCATTGACATTTTGACATTACATCATAGTCTCTGACACATCCTCGCAACCCCTGGCAGATCTCCTACGCATTGTATGGAAGTTAGCTCAGTCAAACTTGTAATTGACTTCGCCAGTCGCAACTGTACCACCCATGAGAACAGTGCATCCACCCGTCCGACCTGTGCTCTAGTTCAAAGACAAAGCCCTTGACTTCCGGGAATCCCAGTATAATTACCCATTCGACCATTCCCACGAGTCACTGAGTGGTATTGTGCATTCAGATGTCTACGTCAACTTCCTAAACTTTCTACTGGAACTTCCCGGCAAGCGATATTATTGGCTGAGGTTATCTTCAGAGTTTCACAAGGCGATCTGCCGGGGGTATTGAGACTGATGTAACCAACAGCACCCCCTGGTGCGCGAGAATGTCTGACACCCGCTAAACAAGTTTTGTGTTTGTTGGGAAAATAATGCCATAGTGAAAACTGGTAGATTTTAATAGTTTTCAGTAAAAACTCACTAAATAAATATTTAAAATACATTTTACCATTGTGTTTTGTATAATGACCCTGTGACAAATTTATGGCAGCGTCAGAAAACATAAGTAAGTTGATATCAGATAACTGATATATATATGCCATAGCCCATAGATTAACATCAAAGAACCGCAGCAAATTTGTTTCACTGTTCTTTCACTGTTGCATCATGGGAAGAACTGTGCTCTTTTCCACAGTTGCATGCCTTTAGTAATTTATGAGCATGATCAACGTAAGTTCCAATTTTGTTTCTCCATATTTTTCTACGAGTCATGTATTCTTCAGGCGGATGGCGTGGACATTTGGCATAAAACGGTCCGCAGAACAAACTACACATGCGAGGTGTACGGTGGTGTCACCTACACCTTCACCGTGGTAGCCATCAATAGGGTCGGGCGATCGTCTGAGGCCATGCCCATTTCCATCGTGACCCCTGTGAGAGGTCAGCTAAGTGTTGTCGTTTTTCTTTCTTTATTGGACTTTTGTTTAAAATTGCGGCCTCACAACTCACACATTTACAGAGTCCACGAAATGTACAGCATTAAGTCTAGGTGACTGGCAGTTTGATCATCGCATCATATCGCAGGTGAAATAAATTACTACAGTGGAGCCACCTATCAATGTTTATTAAGCATCATATTTATAAGCCTTAGTGAGAGTCTCCCTGCAGAAGTTTCGTCTTTTATGAAAATGCTCTTACATGTTTTGTATTAGTTATCTGTCCGACCCAGCAAATATCTGTATCTGAAAATCTTTTCTTACGGGTGGTCTGGCAAGATGACAAAGCCTCGGAATACATTGAACATTATGTAGAAGGGGGGCTTGGTTGTTGCCAGGTTTCCGTGAGGAAAATAAACTGTTACACTGGTGCCACCTTGTGAGCGAAACATGTTAACGCCAATTGATACTAATAGCAGTTTTGGATCGTTTAAATCGCAAGTCCCAAACCACATATTGGTAGATATATTGGTAGGGTGGGGGAGGGTGAGCCGATGCTAAGCTTTCTTTGACTTTGTAATCTTACGAGACAATCCCTTATAGAAACAAATCGGGGTTCGTTATGAATTTGTAGAGGAGCCTACGTACATTAAAAAAGAAATTTTTTTTCTACATATATTACACCCATGGAAAGATTAATAATTCAGATGAAAAACCTTTAAACAATAATAATTAAACTTACACTTTGGAGCAATTGTTGAAACATGCGTTGTTTCGATTCATCTACAGCCGATCTTGTTCACGCACCGATATCGTGGACAGGTGGTATCCCTGATCTTGGTTCATTGTTTGATGTAGATGGCAAGATCCACAGCAGACGTCCATGTTACAACAGTTGCTCCAAAGTTAGTTTAATTCATGCTGTCTAATGGAATCTTCGAGCCCTGAACAATATCTTTCATACAAACTATCTCTTTTATGAATATAATTTAAGGATTGTTTCTTTACTTTGCAGTTCTTTTGATCATATATAACTATTTTGTTTTTCTGCCGCCAGCCCCAGCACAGATCCGTCTGCACCAGATCTGGGTGGACCAGTTTAACGAGACCGTCGCCACGGTGATGTGGACGCGTCCGTTGCCCTCTAATGGCCCTATCGACAACTACGTCATACAGTGTGACCTGCGTGATGAAGATAACGTCAGGTTAATGATGTGTAACGATACAGCGCCTGGCAACGAGACGAAGATGCACATCGTTGTCGATTGTAATGACACGAAGGTCTTCATGGATGTCCGTGTCGTTGCTGTCAATTACAATGGCATGGAGCCTCTTTATGGAACCTGGAGCGGCGTGAAGACCGTCGCGATGTGCACCAATCCCGGTATACATGTTTTCTGTATTCCTTAAAGTGATGCTGTCTGTTTCGTTGTCCTCAAATCTCCGTCTCAAGCCAGGTGTCTTAACAGTGTGAATAGGAAGTTTGTTTAATCAGGTGTACTTCACCCCACTTGAATGTGGGAACCAGACAACTTCAAAGGGGAATTCTAGGAATTTGTGGTTAGCCGCACTTGCCTCTACAGCACTGTTAATGGGTGATATTTACTATTTGAATGTTTTGTGTACAGTTGGAACATTTCATCGGCAGAAATTTTTTGGGCAAATTGGCGAGAAGTACACTTTGAACATATAGTTATGGTAGTATTAGGATCATTATATTAAAAAGTTAGGAACAGTCAGGGTTGGTTTAAAGTGAAAATAACCAAATTCTTTTCTTGCTAAACCTTGAAATAGGATTTTGGTGTTATTCCGACTTCAAAGCATAGCCCAAATTAGTAGCCACGTTTTGGTCTTGTGTTGTTTTTTATGTCTGCAAAGTTGGCTATTGGTGACTGGTTTTCTTACTTTTATCCAAGTGTTGTTAAAGCACAAGATAAATTGCTAATCAAAATTACTACAACTGCCATTTCAAGGCAAATAATCCACTACTGTCATGTCACGTTTTCATGAAAATTAATGAGTATTTCGTTGCCACTCAAGTATTGAGACAGTCACTTAGGAGCAGCCATTTTGTTTGTGTGACAAGTCGTTTACTGCAACTCATTCTTGACAAACCTTTGGAGAATTCTTTGCGCAAGAGATCAGAATCATCCATGTTATAAATCACTAATATCAGTAACAATGGAGCCATGTGATAAAACTGATAACTCTCATGTGAGGATTATTATAATTAGTTGCCTCTTATACACCATTATATTGGGAAGAAATAACGGTTGTAATAAACAGGACACTGAAATTGTCCATTGCTAGCGCATTGAATGCAGACTGAGGCTATGCCTGATTTGCGCGTGACCTCATTCCACAATGACCTAGACCGCAGATATTGTGCTAAAAATAACGCACTTATGAATGAGATAAAGAAGAACTCTAGTGTTTGACAGTGCTATGCCAGTTTCATGTTCAACCTCAGATCTTCTCAAGGAAGTATACTGAGAACTGTTCTAGTAGTGTAAAAATGTATGTAGAACTGCTCCAAAGAGAGTGGAAATTTACCTACAGCTTTTACGAGGTGAGTGGAAATGTACCCACTACTGCTTCAAGAAGACTTGAAATACATCTATAGTGGCTTCAAGAAGACTGGAAATATGTCCACGGCTGCACCAAGAAGAATGGAAGTATATCGGAACTGTGCCAACAAGATTGTAAATGCATCCATGCTGTGTGCTGCAACTGTTTGAACTGCTAGTCAGCTGACATACTTGTTTGATATGCGTTGTTAGATGTATGTTAGCTTCCTGTGAAGTTTGCGTTGCGCCAAGTCTGTCTTGTATGTATGATGTATAGAGAAATAATTTACCATGACACTTCTCAGGTCTTTTTGAACGAGTCTCAATAAAGTTAGGCAATACTTATATCCTAGATCTTTTCACTTGCAATTTTGCAAAAGCTAAGGGGTGTTAAAATGCTTGTTGTTAGTTAGTTAACATTCCAATACAGTTGCCTATATATGAACAACTTTGATGAACTAGCAATAAAATTTACATTTTGTTAGAATAATATAGATGAAATTATGTATTTTCTTCCACATTCTCTGCAATGTCTTATTGCGTAAACTGTCTGGGAAATAATTTGCTAGCAATTGTTAAATAGTAACATAACACAGTTTCGAGTACAAGTAACACACTTTATTTCATAGTCATTTATATATATATAGGAGTATTTGAAGGATACAATATCGAATATTTGAATATAGATACCCAAAAGCATTATCAACATCTTCAGGCCCAACCTTAACAAATATTAAATCTTGAATCTAGAATCTTGAATTTTATTTTGAATCTAGTAAGTATTTTATTAAAGTCTCCGTGTAGACATTCATTAAACAAAAAACATATAAATATATATTAAGTTAATTATTATGTATAATTAAACTACTTATTTCTTGAAAGGAATCTGTTCTTGCTCTTGCGGTGAAACTTGATTTCAATTTCTTGCAGTCTGACTGCCACTGAGGAACAGGTCCATGCTGGCACCTAAAAAAGATTCAATAGAGTTCAAACCAGTTCACGACCACTTTATGGTGGCTTTGTTTCCAAATTGGTTTCAAACCATCTATACACTAACTCGAGGGCTGTGTAAGTGTATCACCCCCCAGGTGTTGAAATTTGTTGTTGTATGCCGATCCACTTCCTGGGATCATTGGCCTCTGATCTACCAACTGGCGATGTATTTAAAATAAAACGCAAAGGTAGTTATTTAGAGTAATTTACTTTTTCAGTGGACAAATTAAGTGGTCAGGCATCCTCCAGGTGGCACCAGACATTAAAAATACCGTAATGGTGCTTCAGGCCTTCCCTTGGTTCGTTGCTCCATGGGTGGGGAGTCAACTAATTATCATAAGATACTTGGTACATGAGAAGGCAGAGATAAAGAGTCAAGAGTGGGGAGAAGGAGGAGCAGACTGAGTGATGTGTCCCTCCCCGCCGCAAGGGAACAAAGGAACGACAGACAGATATACAGACAGACACAGACAAACAGATATACAGACAGACACGGACAGACAGATATATACAGACAGACACGGACAGACAGATATACAGACAGACACGAACAGACAGATATATACCGACAGACACAGACAGACAGATATATACAGACAGACACGGACAGACAGACATATGTACAGACAGGCAGACAGATATACAGACAGCTGATCTCCACCTTGAACACTCAGCTGCAACACTTCCTACACATGTTGCCTGGGGTGTTTGTGCCCTTAAGATGACATTTCAGGACTTGTATCGCAGTCTTTGGCTTCCCAGTCGCTTCTTCCCTAAGTCAGTTCAGTGATTTCACTTACACCACTTGTAGACGAGGGCACCAGCAAGCTTTGAGGACGACCGTCGCCAATGCCTCACAGCAGCACATGAGTCACAGAGTGAGAGAAACATCATCCCATTCACAGCATACAGATGTTCCATGTACTATCTGCAACCGCCTGTGTACATTGGACGATGGTTTGTGGAGCCACAGATGACTGCAGAGTGTTCCTCGGCCTATGAGAGACTACTACTCCCACTTGTAGAGTACTCTCTTACATTATGTTGGGCAGTGTGTCCTTGCCATTTACACCACGTGATTCAGTCCAGTGGAGATGTGGACAGATAGCATGGCTTCAACACCTGGTGTAGTTGCACTCCACAGAATCTCAACAATTGTTTCTCCGTAATACACCAAATATCTGACATACAGGTCATGTCTGCATGGTGGCAAACTGTTTGGTCTGCCACTGCCAGAGATGGAGTGTGTATGATTCAGTCAAGCAGGGTGAAGACAGAGCAACAGTCTGCATTTGATTGTTGATTTGATTCCAAATTGTGACCATGGCAGGCGCATTTCCTAGAACAGCCAAAGTATCTGGCTGATTACGTCAACATCGACCTTGTTACTCGAGGTGGTTGCATTGTCCAGATATTTGAAGGAGCATACAACATAGTTCAGAAGTTTATCTACCATAATTTCAGTTTCCGTGGAGCAGACTGTTGTACTGACTGTGTTTTCTTCTTGTTGATTTTAAGGCCAAAAAGGTTTTCTGCCATTGCAAAGTGTTTCATGCATGTCATTGATAGAGTATTCTATGACTGTGGTATCAACAGAAGACATCCGTTCACATGTGATGTCTTCACTTGTCTTTGTATTTTAGCCTGTTATCAAGTTTATAAAGTTGATGTCAGATCGAATCCTGATGTAGACTCCTTTGGTTGGATTGACAGAAGCTGCCTCTTGCATGGCTGTCAGGGAAATGAGGTTGGGGCTATGGTGCACCCCTGCTTGATACCGTTTCTAACTCTGAATGGGTTGAATTCAGTTCCGCCCAAGGAGACCATGACCGCCATGCCTCAATAAAGTACACCTGTCTGCTGTTTGTCTGTCTTGGTTGGAACCAATGATTTATCTTGTCAAAGAGAACTGGACATCCATAACAAAGACCACTGTGTTGGGATACTTTGTGAAGTCTACAAGTACCATGTACTGCCCGTAGAGGTCTTGCCGCTGCTCACAGACCTTCCCTTGAGATGACACTGAGTGAAGATCCTGTCCACAGTCGACAGGACAGCTGGGAATCCACACAGGCAGTCAGAAACTCTCCTCGCTGATCCTGTCCTGTCAACTGAGTAAGACGTTAGCTAATAAGGAGACACAGCAATGAATTCAGCAGTCAGAGATCCCTTGTAGATGGTAGCAATGATAATATCTAATATCCTGCAGGAGTTTTTCAGCTTCCAAACTTGTGTTTGTGGTATAACTAAGTTGGCTGACTTTTGAGGGCTGTGCCACCATGACTAACACTTTAAGCTGGAAGACAGCCCACTCCTGAACAAGGACCATAGTCAAAGAAGCAAGGAGAGTGTCTTAATAAATGTGCTTACAGTGACAAAACCGACACCTGCTTCCATCCAGTTGGCAGTGTTCTGGTCTGTGCCACTAATCTCCATCAGTTCATCTTATGGTATCAGATAACTTCATAAATTTTACAAGTTGTGCACTTTTTGATAAAAGCATGAAACTTGGCACATATTTATAAGTAATAAAAAAACTTTAGACACAGGCCAGAGCTCGACATTAGCACTAGCTCGCTGGCCCGGTGCACTTGAGGCTGTCGGGCCACCAGTTTTAATATTTTACTGGCCCGATGGGCCACTGGTTTCAATCCAATTGGTCACCGTCGTTTTAAATAGTTTCTATCACGTGCGCTCGCGTCGTTCTGTCTGTTTACGTTCTCTCTATATATATATTATACGCACGTGGTTTCTATCACTTGTCATCCCCTACGCAACAATTAAACAGAATCTGCGACAGCCGAATCTACATCTGACCTCGCGTTCTTGCTTGAGACTGCAGTCACCATCTTATTTTACGAACGATCACGCGTTGCAATTTCTCAATAACACCGCATGGCGTCACTACTAGCAACGCCGTGCGGAGTTCTTGCGAACCGTGTGCATTGCGAATGACGCCTCAGTGCGGAATTCATGCGTAGTTTGTTTAACGCGAATAACGCCTCAGATTTTGCAGTAATAGCAGAGTGGTAGCACAATTAAAAATCTTCATTTAATTTTGTTTTCTCGCTTATTATTGTCGCTATCTTAATTTCTTAAAACAAATAGGCCAAAATAAGAATTTCGCAAAATTCCGCATGGGGTCGCTCCTATCGATGCCACGTGGACTTCTTGTGAAGTGACGGACTCCATGGTGAATTAGCATTTTTACAGTAACGATCTGATATTATAATGAATATTAATGCTTAAGCCACCCACCTCAGTAAATTAATGGAACATATTATATCCTGGTTGTGTTGGTGCTAGTAGCGTGCATGTTTAAAAAATAAAATCGACACCATAAAAGGGCGGGATACACGTACATAAACAAATTGGACTCTCGATAAGCCAAAAGGCTTCCTTGGCCACCTGCATTCTAGAGTTAATTTTCTGGATGGCAATTTTATTAAATCTTGTTAAACCCCAAAACCAGGGTAAACAAAAAGCTTAAAACCGTGACACAAAAGAGGCAGACAAAAGAGAAGTACGAGGTTGAGAAGAGGAGGAGGGTTTTTCAATCATCGTGGCTGGAGAGATGGTCATGGCTCAGAGTCGGAAAGGAAGACCACTCCACAGCTTTTTGGAAAGTCTGCCAAGCATATCCGGCTTTTGCAGACAAGTAAGTAGTTTGAAGACAAATTGTAAAGGAGCCATGCGTTTTCAAAGTATTTTTGAATGTAAATTTTGTTCAGATTCAGAGGATGATTTTTCACATCTTTAATGTGTGTGCATGCGTGCGTGCGTGTGCGTGCATGCGTGAGTGAGTGAGTGAGTGTGTATGTGTGTGCCTCATCATTTGAGTATCAGGTAAAGAAAATTTATGTTCAGCTCATGTTAATCAAAACAAATCAAGTCATTTTGCCGAGAACATTTTCTGCCCGCCAGAACCAGCCGACAGAAGAAGAGATGGCAAGAGAGCTGGAGGAGATCGAGACAGCTACATGCAGCAGTAGATGTCTGCAACACCAACATGAAGGCGCAGGAGGTGGCCCTGAGGAACGACAACCAGGAGGACTGGACCGCCTAGCTCTAGTCTTAGACTGATTACTTATTTCGAGTTCAATTTGTCACTGCATGGTTTTATAAGAATAAATGCATAATCCTGCACAATTCAGGCCAGTAATTTTTTGGAGGGCCAGTAACTTTTCAAATCTACTGGCCAGATGATGAAAAACCTTAAAGGAAATAAAAATAAGGCATTAGCCAAAATCCTTTTTCCATGTGTACACAAAGTTTAACCTTGTATGTAACATTTGACAACATTAAAAAATACAGAAAAATACGTTTGTAGCATAAATTCGATTTTAAACCCGTTTGTGTAGCGATTCCCGCGGAAAATTAAAATTTAATGAGCTAGGCGATCACGTGGTATCGGGACGTCACTTATGACCCACACTCGCATCAGGCCGGCCCTTTCCATGCATTCAGAGAATATTTACAAGTATAGCTTTGGGTCGAAACAAACGTCAGAATGAGTTATTGTGCAATATTCCGATGAAATACAAACACTAGTCATCATAGAGGAACAAGCAGTTATCTTACCGTTCCACATGAATCCAATTTTATTCAAAACAATGATTGCGAATGGGCCTACAACTAGGTTTCGCCGAGCTTGGGCTCGTTTTCCGAATAATTATATCGAATGCAACCAACGAGAGATAATCTACACAATAAACATACGTAGCAAACATATATCGTATCCAGCTACAGAAAGTAACGTGTATACTCTCATAATATCACTAGAATATCGATGTATGAAGGACGAGTTGTACAATTTATCGTAACAACTTAAATCAATTAGTGAATTTCTATCGGTCCTGTTAGCTCAGTTGGTAAGGGCGTTGGTTTCTTGGTATTTATTTTGCAATTGGGCGACGCCGGTTCAATCCCCATACCAAACTATTGATTTTTAGTCCTTTGGCCGAAGGTCCAAGGGACTATTGCCATCACTCTGCTTCTGCCGTCCGCCGTTAGCTGCCGTATCTCAGAAACCGTTCAGCAACTTTTTGTCTAATTTTGCATAGACATATCTTGGGGCACTGCCACTGCACGTGAAATCTGTATTTGATTGAATCATTTTAAGGGCTCCCTAGGGCCTCCAACCCCAAAACTGGTAAAAATGTAACATTTGGCCTATTTTTTCAAAAACTGTTCAGCAACTTTTTTGTCTAATTTTGCATAAATGTATCTTAGGGTGCTGCCACTATATACAAGAAATCTGTATTTGATTGAATCATTTTAAGGGCACCTAAGGGGCCCCCAAAGTGCAAAAGGTTTACATTATCTAGTGATGTGGTTTTGAGAAGGGCCCTTGAGACCACCCCCAACAGTAGATGTTGTGGAATGTGCCACAAAGTCAAAAGCTGTGACTAATCTCTACATCCTAGGCCATTGAGACCTTGACTAATCTTTAATTGGTCACTGCACCCAGGCAGAGTAGACACACTTGACTCTGTTAGACTGAAAAGTTGCCTAACACTTCTAAACTGTATCTTCAAAACTATTGATTTTCTATAATTGCAAGTTGTGTTTATTTTGATGTTCATTTAATTATTATAAAATGGTGTGACTGTGGTGTCTATTGGTTAAAGATGTATTGTCTGTAGAAACCTGTAGGTGACAAACATAGAAAATTAATATTCTGTCACCTGTAGGTGAAAAAACATAGAAAATTAATATTCTGGACAACTATAGAGTGAAATATCCTACACTTTATTTATATCAAATGCATTCTACTGTTCTGTTTACGCTTGCCATGCCTTGTGTAGACATGGTACTGTGTAAATCAATTGTATCAATATAGACTAATAATTACAGATTCACAATATAGTTGACACATGAAACAAAAAATGTCAACCATTAGAAGAGTTGACATAGTTCCGCTATACACTATATATGTAAATATAACCAGCTGCCATGTCAAGTCCGTTATAATTGTGACTAACAGTGTTCAAAATTATTAAGGTAAATAGCAAATAACAAAGGACACAAGTTTTCTCCTTGCCATACCTCTACACATGAGAAGAAGGCTGACACAGCCTGGCCCTCATTTATACATGATTTAGCATTTTTGTACATGTTGTATACAACTTTCAACACAATACCATTAATACCGCATGAAATTATCTTAGACCACAGGGAGGACCGGTCTACTAAATCAAATGCTTTTGTATAATCGATGAAGACACAATAAAGCCATTTGAGTCGAGACAAATACAATTCAACCAATACCCCTATTTGAACACTGCCAGTTCTTCACCTTTTACATTCGCTTTGTTTAGGTAGGTGGTCAGTTTGGTGTTCTGAACAATCACTAAGGATTAATGAACACTTGTGCAGAATGTCACCCACTTGGCAGGTTTAATTGATCTATTCAGCAATAAGGACACTGCTTAGGCCTCACTCTGGACACTGTCACTCACAGTGTTGTGTATTGTCTTAGTTGGTGCATTGAGCTAATCTACTTGACCATGAATCAGTGGTGGCTCTGGTTGTGTATTACACCCAGCTGTGGAGCTAAGATTATCTGCCTGCTTTGATGGAAACTGTGACTAATCTGTAATTGGTCACTGGCAGTAGCTTGTGTCAACAGACAGCATTAAGCCACTAGACCCCTGTTAAACTGGACAGTTGCCTGAAGGTTTTAAACTGTGTCAAACAGTGAGTCTACCTTTTGCTCTCAGACAATCTGTCCTCTTAGTTTTACACATGAAGACATAATCTGGCATAACTTGATAAGTCTTTTTAGCAGCACATTTGTACTTCCAGTGTATCATTGCAACATAACATACATATTACATACTGTGTGCCACATTTGATTGTTGTGCATGTAATATTTCCATGCAATCCATTTGCATATATAATGTAAAACTTCAACAGCCGTTTTCTTCATTTTCACTTTTTGATCCCTACCATGTTCAATGCTCCATAACTTTGCCAATTTTTGTAGCAGTCATATTTTTTGAAACCGTGTAAAGCACCCTACCAAACCTTTACAAGGATGTAAGAAAACAATGTTACAATTTTTCCGACATATGACTCATTTGGTCAGCCGGGGTCACATATAGACGTATTAGTCCAAAGGACTTCAGGGCCACTTGGCCCTTTTTTTTACTTTTTTTGGTTTATGTTTTCACAAAGTAATATAAACCAAATCATTTTTATACTATGATGCACTGTTTGTAAGTATTTTTTTATATTTTTGTAGTAATTATTTATTCGTCACAAAAATGAAAATATGGGAATTATATAACGATGTTTCTAAATTTTATTTATCCAAACAAATATAATATAATGGATATATCATTTATTAATTGTATATAATATATATATATATATTGTACGGTAATATATTGTAATTATATATGTGAAAACAAATGGTGATCTGTCTGAATAAATAAAATTTAGAAACATCGCGTTATATATAATTACCATATTTTCATTTTTGTGACGAATAAATAATTACTACCAAAATATTTACAAACGGTGCATCATAGTATAAAAATTATTTGGTTTATATTACTTCGTGAAAACATAAACCAAAAAAGTGTAAAAAAATCAATGGTTTGGTGTGGGGATTGAACCGGTGTCACCCAATTGCAAAACAAATGCCAAAGAACCAATGCCTTTACTAACTGAGATTGCAGGACCGACAGAAATTCACTGACTGATTTAAGTTGTTATGATAAATTGCACAACTCCTTCATACATCGATATTCTAGTGATATTATGAGATTATACACGTTACTTTCTGTAGCTGGATACGATATATGTTTGCATTCGATATAATTATTCTGAAAACGAGCCCAAGCTCGGCGATACCTAGTCAATTTGTAGGTCCATTCACATTCATTGTTTTGAATAAAATTTAATTCATGTGGAACCGTAAGATAACTGCTTGTTCCTCTATGATGACTTGTGTTTGTATTTTATCGGAATATTGCACAATAACTCATTCTGACGCTCGTTTCGACCCAAATGCTGTACTTGTAAACATGCTCTGAATGCATGGAAAGGGTCGGCCTGATGCAAGTGTGGGTCATAAGTGACGTCACATCTCGGCATCCCGAAAAGCGCGCCAAAAATATGCATATTCGAAAATGTCCAGATGCACAGCATTAAATGTGGAATTTCTAATTCATTGATTTTTGTGATTGTTTTTGGCTTGGTGGACATGGAAATAGATAGCAGGATGTAATATAACATGAATTCAAGCCATAGATGTTTTTATTCTCTTTAATTTCAAGGCCTGCAGGCCATCTTAGATTTTGCCCCAGACATTGGTGGTGCCATTTTACAAAATTATCATCAAGAGTAATTGTCTTCATATCTTAACAACTGTGTCACAGTTGAGCCATAATTTGTTTATGAAAACATTATTTATTGGGGGAACCGATTAAACATCTTTTACCTTTGACCTTGTCTGACATTCACATCCGCAATTTTTAAAGATGGCAGCAATTTTATTTTGACACACAATTGCAGCTCTGTGTGACATAGTCCTTATGATATGAGGATAACTAGTTTTGTGTGGCCCTTATAAAAAATGCGGCAAATTAAAACAATAATAATAATAAATAAATTACTTCTTATGCACCAATATCCTCGGACAATCCGAGTTCAGTGGCACAGCACAACATCCATACCAAAACCTGAGATGGCCCGGGGTTTAAACTTGTTTATCTTGAGTTCTAAATACATATCAAGTTTTGTGCTTTATAAAAAAGTACACGATTTCTTAGTTATCTGCAAATTAGACTTCAAAGCTAATTTCTTGTAGACCTAGTCTGTCAATCTTACACCACTCAATCCTTCACGTCACTGAGCTGTAAATCATTCTACTCCTTGTGTCTCTGTTGAGTAAGTCGCACTCTTACATCCCACGAGACAATACAAGTCTGTGATTGTGTAATTTCTTCTTTTGTTCTTACTGCTACCCTGGAGACTGTCCAGCCATGGTGTGCCAGTCAGGGTGACATTCAATGAACGTTTTTCACCCTCAGCACTTTTTGAGGTTTGCAACAACCAGGGCATCCTTATGTAAAGTTGCCCTGTAGTATTCTCCTTACTAACACAGGACTTAAAATATCATCCCTGAAAAAAGTGTACATGCACACAGCTTATATGGGTTTTTTTCTTTTACAGGTACTAAAAATGACTTCATCAGGAATTACAGATCGTGCTGTCATATTTCTAATTCTATTTTTTGTCATTTATTCTACAACTTGCTGAGGTCTTCACCCAACTACGCGACACTATGGCTGCACAATAATGATTATGATGATGATGATTTCATTATATATGTATCATTTGGTCTTATGAGGTCTCATTCAACTAGTCAGCCCTTTTCAGAACATTATCGCCAAACTGATCTTTATATGCTGGCACTGAGGGTGGTCACTGCCAGGGTGCTTGTCGTCCTCAGTGGTTGTTTTACGTCCCAAATTGAGACGTGATCACCGAGTCACGAGGGATACACAGACCCCAATTTTGAGAGCCAGGTTTTTACACCAAATATCATGCCTGCCTGGTCCAGGTTTCGAAGTCACAGCGCTGGCATGCCAGGCAGATGTGCGAACCACTAAACTAGACGTGCTCCCATGATAGTGACATGGAGTCTCTCCTGACCGTATTATGTGTAATCTATTCTATCCACACATAAATATAACACAAGGCAGGAAGTAACACCTAAAATACCATACTGCAAAACTAATTGCAGACTTATCATTGGCTTATGTTGGTCCTAATATACATTTATGAGAAATAACTCTACAATATTGTATATCTCTTCATATCTTCAAAAAAGGACCAACCGTCTAATCCTGCACAGCTTGTAAACATATACTAGTATCTGCTTTGAATGTATTTTCTTATTTTATGATGTACCATTGGTATATCTGTATTATCAGTTTATTTAATTACAATGAATTAGTAACATATGCACATAAAATATTTATTTTTGTTTATTATAGTATTCTTATAATGCACTATTAAGTAATTAGTTAGTTTATCATGAAGGTGTATTATGTTTTTACGTTATTTTAAGCATAACCAACAATGACTGTTTTAATAGATATCTAGTAGATGGTGTGTGCCCATTGGATGCTCTCTGGTATTTCAAAGTGTGGACTGTAAAATGAAAGTGAAAATGTTTGAGTGGGGTGATTTATAAGTTATGTATTGCAGAGTATGCTTTCTTTTGTGAAATTTATATTTGAGTCATTATACTTTTAGACCCTCAACTTGGCTTTCGAACAAAGCAAAATTAAAATTATGTTTGAATAACACAAAACATTAGTTAGTACAAGTCAGATATATGAAATGGCTGTACGATAAATGGTTATGCTGAATATGTAATACTTTTGTTGAAATTGACATTTTAAGAAATTGACTACGCTAGTGCTTTGATCCTATGCTGGAGCAAAGCAATTCAACACCTTTATGTAGCACAAAGTGCATTAAACAATATTATAACCATTTTGACTGCTTTCAGTTGTGTACAACAGTGCTTATATTAGCTTAATTAACCTCACTTTAATTTTTTTATGTAACTTACAGATTTTAGGAGGAATAAAACAATTGTTACACGCCATGTTAATGGTATTGGTAGTTACAGTGTTGAGAAATTAATGGTATTATGCAAATTTTGACATTTTATTAAATATCAAGATGTTTCACTCTCTCGCAATCACTCGTTGTCGAGTATACTTATCCGAGTCATGAAGATGATGATGATAATATTCAGTTCTATCTGATGAGCGCATAGGTAGCTGAACAGGCTGATTCGAGATTTGCAGATCCAGCTACACACATCACACACATGTGTTTGCGTAGCAGCAGTGGTGGTAATCGTCAATGTTTTCTTGTCGTGTTCACAATCCTTCCGCCGCTGTTGTTTTTTGGCTTTGTGCTACGCGGTTAATTTCAAAATGTTCCACGCCGGTTTTGCATATGGTTCTCCATCGCACACTGTCTTCAAAGTCAGTTTCCCACGTAGTCGTGTTTATGTTGCATTTCTTCATGTTTGCTTTGCTTCATTTGGTCTTTGTAAGGTTTCTGTTGCCTCCCGGTAGCACGTTTGCCAGTGGAAGGTTGGAAATAAAGTAATTGCTTTGGTACTCTGGTGTCTGGCATGCGCTTGACATGAACAGCCCAACACAACTGAGTTTTAATCAGGTGGGCCTCAATGTTGATAGTGCATGCCTGTTCAAGAATGCTAGCATTGGTCATTTAGTCTTGCCAGCAGACTCTCAGGATAGCTCTGAGTGTGCGCTGTTGAAACTGTTGAAGAGCTCTGATGTGGCGACGATACACAACCCATTTTTCACTGCCATACAACAGTGTGAGCAGCAATACAGCTTTGTACACCAGGATCGTAGTGTGAGCAGCAATACAGCTTTGTACACCAGGATCGTAGTGTGAGCAGCAATACAGCTTTGTACACCAGGATCGTAGTGTGAGCAGCAATACAGCGTTGTACACCAGGATCGTAGTGTGAGCAGCAATACAGCTTTGTACACCAGGATCGTAGTGTGAGCAGCAATACAGCTTTGTACACCAGGATCGTAGTGGATGTCGTAAGCCCATGTTCTGAGAAGACTCAGCGTTTTAGTCTTCCTTAAGCAACACAGGCACACTTTATCCTGTACTGAACTTCTGTATCAATGTTTGCTGGACAGGTGCTTCCCAGGTATGTGAAATGGTCAACATTATCAAGAGCAGTGCCTTCTATAATAATATTTGGTGGTGGTGTTGTGGCTGATGATTGTGCTGGTTGATGTAGAATTTTTTTCTGCGCAATTGTCCACGTATTGAAGATCAACTGTGGTTACTGTTTTCACTTTTGATCTAGCTCTGAGATGGCTTATCTTAAACAGGCCACCATCAATACGATATGTGATGTCCACTCCCTTGGCTACATCGATCTTTGCTTGTGATAAGAAGGCTGCCAGAAATATAGACAAGAGTGGGTGCAATTGTGCAGACTTGATGTCAAACGGTTCCGATTTATCGCCATCGTGCAGGACACATCCTTTCATATTTTCGTGTAGTTGTCGCATAACAGAGACAGATTTAGGAGGACATCCAAGGCAGGCAAGGCAGTCCCATTAGGCATCTCTGTTCACAGAGTCAAATGCGTTAGTTAAAGGCAAAGTACAAGTCACGTCTTTGTTCACAACATTTTTCCTGCACTTGACGAGCAGCAAAAATCATGTCTGCGGTGCCACGTGTGGGTTGGAAACGACCTTGTGTTTCAGGTAAGATACTCTCCGATAGTGGTTGTAGTCGGTTGAGCAAGACTTTGGCAAGGATCTTTCCAGCAACTGATAGCAGGGAGATCCCGCGGAAGTTGCCACAGTCAGCCCCGTCACCTTTCTTAAAGATGGTAACGATCATGGCATCCTTTAAATCCTGGGGTATTTCCTTCTAAATATTCCAGATCGTCTAAATGAGATGATGTAGGTGTTTTGTTAAAAATTTTCCTCCAGGCTTGTATATTTCACTGGGCATGCCATCATTACCAGATGCCTTGTTGTTCTTCATTTGGAAAATGGCTTTGCGCACCTTTGGTCTAGCTCTGTCCTAATCAGTGACTGAGGAATACTGTAGATTGTATCCAGCCTTATTTTCGAACTGACATTGCTGTTACTGTCGTTCCATATGGGGTTCAACCTTGTAAGAGCTGCTGTTGTCTGTGCAATCCTGGCAAGTATCTCGGGTTTGGAACCCTTGTCTGTGGTTAAACTAACAAAAACATCACTTTAGTGGGGATACATTTTAAATTAGTTTGCTTATAGATGCGTTTTCAATGAAGAATGTTAACTCGGACAGCCTGTTTTGGCCAAAAGGGCTTAATGGATGTCCTTTTAATGAAAAAATTATTTAACCAAATATCACTGTTTTGCTTGCTGTACTGGGTTAAACACGTTTACACACTGCAGTACATTATTTTGTTGTAGCTTTATAAATATAATGTTTAAGGGCATTCCTATACATAAATTCACTCACTGTGAAAGCATATCACATAGTCTGGTTATTCTGATACCAGTGTCTTGTTTATGAAGGTTACATAATTGTGTTGTGATGTGAAATAACGAATGCTGGCGGAAGTCATCTTGTTTTGTGACTGAACGCCATTCCATGCTCGACAACGCCACCATTTGTCAGTAACCCGGGGTTGACCCCTGACCAATCGGGTGCCACCAAAACACAGACTAGCACGTGGGGCTGTAGGCCAGTCATAAACACGATGTCGTTCAACATTTAGTCATTACAAATACAGATTGCAGGGCTTAGTTGTCGGAAGAACATTGATACCTCAAAAACAGATGTTTCCTTCAATTTTTATTAAAATAAACTGCTTTCCAATGAAAAAACGTCACATTTTATGCAAAACCCACCTATCTGGTGACATGTCTGTTATCAATGACAATCAGGAAGCATTACTTGATGTAGTTTTTAAAAAACCTGCAATCGTTACAAAGCTATAACTTGGCTGCAAAATGGCCTTCCATGTGCATCAAATTGCATGGGATTGATTTACGATCAATGAAGGGGTTGTGCCAAAATACACTTCAAGTTTTGGCTGTTTTTTAACATTGATGTAACATTTTTATGAAGCTGTAGCATGCTTAATATGCATTTTTTTCACAAAACAAACCTGCTTACAAACATGCAAAATTTTTTTTCATGGTATTTCTCAACATGAAATGAAATGCCATTTTAGGTGCTTTTTGACAGATTTTTTAATTGTTTTTAAAAGCATGTAATTGTCACGAAACAACCCAGAAACCTAATTCTTTTTGGACTCGAGTATTGCTTGATGTCTTAGGCAGAGTTTGAAAACAAAATTGTTAGTCTATCTTCAAAACTTGTATTATAAATGATTAATTCAAAACAAGCATGTCTTTGCTACCAGAGCCACCTTAATACCCGGTTCACTGCGGGCGGGCCACACGTGTTGAATATGCTCTGGTGCAGAAGATGAGTTATTGTTCTTACCTGTCTGTAGGCTGATTCAATCGGGATGTTCTGATTCCTAGTTCTCCCAGTCTACCCCATCCAGAGCCCAGCTATGAAGTGGGCACTTACCACTTTTGTGGTCTACTGCAAACCTCACTCGTTGGGGTGACTCACTCAAAGCACAGCTATTGTGTGTCGCCGGCCAAACAGAAAGTGAAAGTGGATGTTGTGTTTTCAGGCAACTAGGATGTTTCCTAATTGCCTGAATGTGAACCTGTTAGACTGGTCGTGTATTGAGGTCAAATAGACCGTGTAGCTTTATTAGTTGTGTTATTCATGTACCACAGCAGTGTTTGCGGTCAACTACTGGGGGACAGTTCCTTGCATGATGGGGACATCTCAAAGTGGAAATAATGTCTCAGAATTTTCCATTTTAAATAGAAAAGTGAAGTGTGATGTTTTAAAAGAGTATTAATAATTTTCAGATCAAAAATTATATTTTTTCATATGCAAAGTATATGAAAAAATGAAAGTTTTTAATAAAAAAAGAACTATCCTGAAGAATGTTCAGTAATATGATATTATTTTTTTTCATAATTATTTAATACATAGACAATAATTAATGTTGGTGTAGAAGTAAACTACATAAAGTGTACTGGTAAGGGATCAACTCAGAACATTGATGTCCGATATCAAACTAAATTGAGGGGTCAAAGATAGTTTAATCTGGTGTCGGACATCAATATTTTATGCTTCGAACTGATATTGTTAACATATATTGATATCATCATATTAATGTTTACAAACAGGTGAAAGTAATTTTGTCTGATATTGAACATCAACTTTCTGAGATGATCCCTAAGTTGAGTTGAGAACTGATGAGAGCATCCCTAAAGCAAAACTCAGTATTTTGTGTTGAATGTCAAAGTGCAAAGGCTTGTTTGACAAATGGTTGACATTGTGTGCTGTCATCCAACATCATTCTACTGTCATGTGACTGATGTCATACTTGCAGCGGTGTCATTTCTGAAAGACCTAAAGTGAGATACCGTATTCATTCTAGTATCTGCCCTAATTAGCGTGCACCCCCTTCTTAGCAGTACCTGACACTCTGACAGTGATCTCCAGTGTCAACCTTCACTGTTGAATCCAACATTGTCATTTAAGTTCTACCAGTGTCAAGATTGAAAGCTCAGTGATGCTAAAGTATGTAAAGGTCCACCTAAATGATGAGACTTTACGGTCTTCTGTTATCCTGTTGCTCATAAGTGAGATGCATAAACCGCTTGGCAGTCACGTCTGCTGAAATGGCTGTACCCAAAGAAAATGGGTGTACATACCTGCACACTTACTGGAATTCAAAATATAACATGTTTCCGTGTCTCAAATATTTATTAAGCTTAAACATTCTGTATGTTTAATATAGAACTAATATAGTAATGTTTAATGCATCCTAATAATAAATATGCTTGGATCCCACAGTCAAAATACCATATCTACAGTTCAGTTAGACCAAACACGTATTAAGAATAAGACCTGTCAGTCGCTAGCTTCGACTATTGAGTACCATTGTCCCACTGCTCACCGGTGGCACCCCTAATAGATGGGTTGAAAGTCCGCCGGCTGTTGTATTGGCGTAGTGTTAAATTAACAATAAACACATAATAATTACAGCTTTGATACTATCTATTTTGTGCTGGAATGCACATGGAAATGTTCAATACCACGCAAATAAACGTCGTTGAAAATAGTAAATTATTATGTGTAAATAATAAATTATGCATATTAACCAGGTAATTAGGCCTATCCGTTTAATTGATCTCTACAACTGGATTAAACCACCTAATAAGTACTGTATAAAAAATGAAGAGATAGCAGGTAAGGATTTCAGCAATCAAATGTTCCTACCATTTTCATAAATGTAAAATACATTAATAAATTAATTAACTGGTATAATAAAATTAATTAATAAACAGTAGTAAATTGTTTATAACACTTGAACATCCATAGCGTGTAATATATTAAATGAAAGCCGAATACCTCGGCAATCAGTGTGTGTGTGTGTGTGTGTGTGTGAGAGAGATTGCGTGCGTGCGTGCATGTGTGTATGTCTCTGCTTGTGTGTGCATGTGTGTGTTAAGCATTGGTGCCGGAACGAAATTAATAATGGGTGGGCAGTGCCGGAGCAACACTCCGCTGTCGGACCTTGACATCGGAAGATGGGGAAGGGGTGCTGTTGACATTTTTTCATGGTGACGTTCGCAATTGTTGAAGCTCACTAAAATCCTCCTACTGCACCTCCCAAGACTCCTTTGAGACTGACTAAAATCCTCCTACTGCACCTCCCAAGACTCCTTTGAGACTGACTAAAATCCTCCTACTGCACCTCCCAAGACTCCTTTGAGACTGACTAAAATCTTCCTACTGCACCTCCCAAGACTCCTTTGAGACTGACTAAAATCCTCCTACTGCACCTCCCAAGACTCCTTTGAGACTGACTAAAATCCTCCTACTGCACCTCCCAAGACTCCTTTGAGACTGACTAAAATCCTCCTACTGCACCTCCCAAGACTCCTTTGAGACTAACTAAAATCCTCCTACTGCACCTCCCAAGACTCCTTTGAGACTGACTAAAATCCTCCTACTGCACCTCCCAAGACTCCTTTGAGACTGACTAAAATCCTCCTACTGCACCTCCCAAGACTCCTTTGAGACTGACTAAAATCCTCCTACTGCACCTCCCAAGACTCCTTTGAGACTGACTAAAATCCTCCTACTGCACCTCCCAAGACTCCTTTGAGACTGACTAAAATCCTCCTACTGCACCTCCCAAGACTCCTTTGAGACTGACTAAAATCCTCCTACTGCACCTCCCAAGACTCCTTTGAGACTGACTAAAATCCTCCTACTGCACCTCCCAAGACTCCTTTGAGACTAACTAAAATCCTCCTACTGCACCTCCCAAGACTCCTTTGAGACTAACTAAAATCCTCCTACTGCACCTCCCAAGACTCCTTTGAGACTAACTAAAATCCTCCTACTTCACCTCCCAAGACTCCTTTGAGACTGACTAAAATCCTCCTACTGCACCTCCCAAGACTCCTTTGAGACTGACTAAAATCCTCCTACTGCACCTCCCAAGACTCGTTTGAGACTAACTAAAATCCTCCTACTGCACCTCCCAAGATTTCTTTGAGACTAACTAAAATCCTCCTACTGCACCCCCAAGATTCCTTTGAGACTAACTAAAATCCTCCTATTGCACCTCCCAAGACTCCTTTGAGACTAACTAAAATCCTCCTACTGCACCTCCCAAGACTCCTTTGAGACTAACTAAAATCCTCCTACTGCACCTCCCAAGACTCCTTTGAGACTGACTAAAATCATCCTACTGCACCTTCCAGGACTCCTTTGAGACTGACTAAAATCCTCCTACTGCACCTCCCAAGACTCCTTTGAGACTAACTAAAATCCTCCTACTGCACCTCCCAAGACTCCTTTGAGACTGACTAAAATCCTCCTACTGCACCTCCCAAGACTCCTTTGAGACTAACTAAAATCCTCCTACTGCACCTCCCAAGACTCCTTTGAGACTAACTAAAATCCTCCTACTGCACCTCCCAAGACTCATTTGAGACTGACTAAAATCCTCCTACTGCACCTCCCAAGACTCCTTTGAGACTGACTAAAATCCTCCTACTGCACCTCCCAAGACTCCTTTGAGACTGACTAAAATCCTCCTACTGCACCTCCCAAGACTCATTTGAGACTGACTAAAATCCTCCTACTGCACCTCCCAAGACTCCTTTGAGACTGACTAAAATCCTCCTACTGCACCTCCCAAGACTCATTTGAGACTGACTAAAATCCTCCTACTGCACCTCCCAAGACTCCTTTGAGACTGACTAAAATCCTCCTACTGCACCTCCCAAGACTCCTTTGAGACTGACTAAAATCCTCCAACTGCACCTCCCAAGACTCCTTTGAGACTGACTAAAATCCTCCTACTGCACCTCCCAAGACTCCTTTGAGACTGACTAAAATCCTCCTACTGCACCTCCCAAGACTCATTTGAGACTGACTAAAATCCTCCTACTGCACCTCCCAAGACTCATTTGAGACTGACTAAAATCCTCCTACTGCACCTCCCAAGACTCATTTGAGACTGACTAAAATCCTCCTACTGCACCTCCCAAGACTCATTTGAGACTGACTAAAATCCTCCGACTGCATCTCCCCTTGAGACTGACCAAAAATATCCAACTGCACACTCTTTCCAAAATATTAGCGGCGATTCCTATCTCCAGCTCCCCACCAAAAATATTGAGCCCCCAAGCCTCCCAGTTCCAGCTCCTATGTGAAGAGATGAAAAGCCAATGCAATTCACCAATCACTGTATTACAATACAGTGATTGTGAAATACATTTCATTTCATTGTGTTTTTTATAACACAAGCAACATTTTCCCAGAGATACAGTCTGATAGCAGTGCATATGTATGGGATTTAGCATTGTGTTGCAATGAACGTTCGCCTGCAGATACTGTAATTTAAGAATTTATTAATAGAAACACCTGTGTGCAGGTCTTTTTGCTTTCGTCATTCAAAAATCGACAGTACTGAATTCAAGACAACTTTCAGAACAATGTGATGCCATCAGTCGATAACATAATTGTAACTTGTGCGCATTATCGATCTCATGCACAACGTTTCTTCATATTTAGTTCAATTTAACATGTTATATTAAGTAGCACAAATTTAGTTCCGACAGCTTGTAAAAGTTATACAAACAGCGTACCTATTATGCTCTTTTGTCAGAAAACAAAAGAAAGATAGACCTGGGTTGTCCCAGTGACATCCTGAACAACCTGCCACTGCACAGACCGACGAAAGTTCCTTTTGTTTATTTTCCCCCCTAACTCCGTTATAACGAAACGGTCTTGTTGCCCCGTCTGCCATCCAACCACAAGAGGGCACCACTTGGTTGCCAGGACAGAAAAGGAGCGAGTGAAATGTCTTATATAATATGCCTTTGATCAGACTGACTAATCCATTTAGTATGTAGCCATCAGTCCACCAGTCCTGTTATTTAATTTATACATCCATAATTTATACATATGTTTATATAAATGCACAGCATATAAACCCCTGATTCTTGTCCAGTTGTAGGTGGTGCCACTGACTGGACAATGGTCATCTTCATCTCACTTGGAGTTATCGTGTTCTTCACCATTTTGGGAGTTCTGTGAGTGTAGTTTGTATAGTATAAATACTTTATATGGTCGATTATAAAATTCCAGTCTCAATTGGTTGGCCAAACGTTTTCAAAAACATCGCTTCTATGCTTTCTTGATGTGATTCATACACATTGTGGGCTGCTGGTAAACAATGGAGATAAAGCATAACGTTGTTGTTTTAAATATGCCATGAAATTAAAATTATTAGCAGTGGGATATCTTTATGGATGCCACTACGTGTCTCTTGGTGCCGAACTGATCTTAATCAGATTTGGTGTACTAATAATGTAAATGAACAGTAAATGATGTGTGGAATTTGAAGCTTTTGTATTGCCATGACAATGAACTTTTCTAATGTGACAGATGGGCATGCATCCGTGAAATTTTTTCTGAGCTAACAACTGTATGTGTGATCATGCAATTGTGTCACAAGTCATTAGCTAGATTGCTACTTTGCCAGATAAGGTGGTTTTGAGCAAGGATATCTGACTTCATTGACTGTTGTATGATGGGACTAGGTGTGAGCGTTTTTGAATGCATCTTGACAAATGCTCAAACCTAAACAACAATCTTTGTTTTTTTCAATGTTGATTATGTTGACTGTTGTGAGGATTTACACAAGTAACTTGACTTGTTTTCTCTACAGTTACGGCATACGGAGTTGCAGAAGACATATTAATAAGCCCTTGCAAATAAAAGGACCACTCGGGGTGAGTTAATACGGGCTCTCGACACCAGTCATAAAATCTGCACTTGAAGGATCTCTACCAGCATGAGACTTGTATGAGTTTATAGTAAATTGCTATTTTTTTCTTGTGTGGCAAACAAATTTAAAATCATGGGTGTTTTAATCACCAGTGGTTTTTATTTGCCCCGTGATCAAATATCATATAATGAAACACTTGAAAAAATTTTTGAAATTGATTATACAATGTAATATTACCAGGGATATACTGCCCCATTAGTTGTATCATAATACAATTCCCCCTGTGAGTTTCTGTATCATCAAGCAGCCACATTTTCAGGTTAAAATCTTGTAAAAGATAGGTATTTCCCTTCCAAAACACTTGCTACAATTTACAGATAATAATTGTGTCTAAATTTACAGAAATTATGCATAATATCAGAAATATTGTGAAACCTACGATTAATTTAGTTGTGTGTATCAACATATAAATTGATCCCTGATTCTGTTAAATTCATTATGAAAACAAGTAACCCTCTCAGAATCCAACTTCCAGGCTCAACAGAACAAGCATGGTGTTTATTTTTCGATTACTGAACATTGTTTCAAATATTTAATTTTACTTAACGCAATTCTTTTTAATTTTTATTTTATCAAGAAATGTATTTACCTATCAAGATGGCATCACCAGTGCAAATAATACCATGGTTAGATGAGGTTGCCTTATTTCCATACATAAGTTCATAGTCCCTTTCATCTCGCGTGATTGCCGCTGACGAGTAAAACCTGTGATATGGATGTGAAAACAGAAGCAGTGATCAGCTGATGTGTTGGGAACTACAAGCTTCCATATTTTATGACATCATTCAACCAGAATATCAGTTGTACCAATAAAGCCATCTTGAAAAGACAAAAGTCTCTAGACGGTTAAACTAAATTTTGGATATGATAAAAAGAATTGTGTCAGCTGTCTGTTCTGTTAAACAATATTAGTAGTAGGAAGTTCACCAAATCAGTTGTACTTAATACGGAGCATGGGAATGAGGCAACTTCAAAGCAGTAACTCCCAATAACGGCTGTTTTTAAACGTAGTGTTTTGTTTGCAGTTTTAACAAATTTTGGGTGCATTACTTTCAAATTGTGAACACTATATTGGGTTTATTAATCGGAACTTGACAGCAGTATAATTTCAACATGCTTATCCTAGTATTACGAACAATATAAAATAAATGTTAATACATGAGGAACTGACATTGTAGCTTTAAGAGAAAATCTCAGAATGCTAATGTCCGATATTAGATTTCATCTGGCCTCAGCCCCTCGACCTCCTACCTCAGATGAAAGTTTGTTAACAGCATGTTATCAGTGTTGGTCTGATGTATAAAATATCAATGTCCAACACCAAACAAAACTGCCTCCGACTCCCCAAATGAAAGTAATTTCTTCTGATATCGGACATCAGCATTGTGAGATGATCTCTAAGTGTGACATCTATTGTTCCGTGTGGCCACCAGGTGAGCAGCGAACGAGGACTGATCGAGGGAGAAAACGAACACTCCGGCACAATCAGCCCAGACTCAATAACCAACATATCGGACGACAGCGCAGTCGCATCAGTCACCGATCCATACAAGACCAATGGTGCCACCAGCTCACTAAGAAACAATTACATCTGGGAATCTAACAGCACCAGTGCTGCCACCTACAATGGCAGTGTGTCTAGCAACCTCTTGATACCCCATGACACCGAGAGTGAGACAGATGTCTTGGGAAGTGGAAGAGATGGGGAAGGGAGTTACTCAAAGGCTGTCATCTTGAGCATGGAACCCGACGGTCCGGCAGCGAGATTGTTACCCATGTCATCCTCATCATCTGGGGCTGAATTTGAGTTAGAAACCATGTCGGTTCCGGAAACTGCCTCCTTGGGGAAAGCCGTCGATGACGCACTACAACAACAGAACGTTTCTAAAGTCGATAAAGATGGTGCTGCCCTCAGTCGGAGCGATTTGACAGACAGCGACAAGGTTGCAATGCCACACTGCAGTGGTACAGCGTATAAAACTGATTGCCTGGTTTCACCACCTCATTTCACATCCGGCGACAACCGATGCGACACAACCAAAATGCAGGGTATTATGGGAAATCCAAATGAGGTGACTGTTTTCATGGCTGCTAGACAGCCTGACGCCACAGTGGCACTAAACAGCGAGAACAGAGACGATTGGGCTGCTAGTTTAGAGACTTGTTTATAACAGAGACCTGTTTATAAAAGTTGCCGTAACATGCTATAATGATTGTCACATAGCTATACCTGCCAATTTTTCTTTGTTGAAATCTGGGAGATTCAGTTCAGCAGTCTCACCTCTCAGTCCCGTCTCTCAGTCTCATCTCTCTGTCACATCTCTCAGTCTCATCTCTCAGTCTCTTCACTCATCTCATCTCTCAGTCCCATCACTCATATTATCATGCTGTCTCGGATCTTTACATCAGAAAACTAGTGAAGAATTATGTTGGAGATTTTTTGCCAGAAATTCAGCAGTTCAGCACATTTCAACATGTCTCCCGTGGTGTCACCCTGTTTCAGGGAAGGGGGGCTGTTGGAGATTTTCAGAGAAAATCTGGAAGATTTGCCTGTCTTCCGGAAGACTGGGAGATACATCCAAAATCTGGGAGACTCATGGATTTCATGGGAGAGTTGGCAGGTATACATTACCTCAGTACCGAATCACCAATCACTACCGGACTTGTTGTACCCTAGTTAGTGTATAGTTAGAGAGATCGAAGTACAGAAAATTTACTAATTTCTGGAAAACTCAAATCGCAGAAACATGTACATATAATTATTGAGCGATTCTGTGTGTAGTCCCTGTCTTGGCTCCCATGGTCACATTACAAAACTCTTGCACATGTACATGAAATGTCCTGTTCCAGAAGTCAACTGTCCTAATCTCTAGTTATTTATATATACACCATATAACTCAAACTTGGCTAAATCGATTTTCAATTAAGTCGACTCTTTTTCCTCGGTTCCGCTGTCTTTGTATCCCATACAGTATAAGATAATCTGCAGAAGTAAACTTCTCTTAAAGGGAATAAAAACATCTATTGCTCGAATTCATGTTATATTACATCCTGCTATCTATTTCCACGTCCACCAAGCCCAACAAATAAAAAAAAATCAATGAATTAGAAATTTCACATTTTATGGTGTGCATCTGGACATTTTCGAATATGCATATTTTTGGCGCACTTTTCGGGATGCCGAGATATGACGTCACTTATGACTCAAACTCGCATCAGGCCAACCCTTTCCATGCATTCAGAGCATGTTTACAAGTATAGCTTTTGGGTCGAAACGAGCGTCAGAACGAGTTATTGTCCAATATTCCGACGTAATACAAACACTAGTCATCATAGAGGAACAAGCAGTTATCTTCCACATGAATCGAATTTTATTCAAAACAACGAATGCGAATGGGCCTACCAATGGAAAAATTATTTTACCTAATGCCTTATTTTTATTTCCTTTAAGTCAAAGTTTCCGTTAAGTTGACTCAATTTCACCTGTGTGTTCTAGTATCTTTCATTTGGTTAACTTAAATTTTGTAAATCTATACAACAAAACAATGAAATTCTGGCCATCTGTACAGGTATAAAACGCTATTACCAAATTGGTACCCGCCTACCGGTATAGTGATTCTACTATTTCCGGCAGAATAAGTCTGATTGTTTGTGTTATTACAAGATGCTACCAAAGCATTTGATCAAGTAAATTACGTAAAACTTTTAATTTACTTTTGGATCGAAGAATGAATCCCCTTCTAATCAGATGCTTACTTTACATGTACACTAATCAACTTTTAAACGTATCATGGAACAATCCAATGTCAACGAATTTCTCCACTAGCAATGGAGTGAAACTGGGTGGGGTGTCCCCATTTTATTTTCTATCTGTGTTGATGAAATGTTAAAAGACTCGGCATGTCTGGATTCAGTTGTATGATTGGTCATAAATACTATGGTGCTGTTGGCTATGCTGATAACATCTTTAGTAGCTCCATCAATATACGCATTGAACAAAATGTGTGATATATGTCTAGAATTTGCATATGAATATGATTTACAATTTAACCCATCAAAAAGTCAACTTATTAAATAATGTAGTGGTACCTACAAGTGAAACAAAATAAAAAAGGGTTGCATGTAGGCCACATTATTGGTCCTGGCACTCACTAGGCTATGGTAAAAGATATGTGTCATGATTTTATATGGCGTGTAAATGCAGTCTCTGCTAATTTTAGATTTTGTAATTTAAGCACAAAACGTCAATTATTTGTCATACTGTACATCATTCTATGGTGTATGTTTGTGGAATTTACAAAACAAATGTGTTGATGAGTTTTATACTAAGTGGCGCAAAGGTATAAGAAAATTTTAAACTACCAGTTTCCACTCATTGCAATATGGCGCCACCTTTAGCAGATTGTTTACCATTTCAAAGGCACATTATGTATCGAAAGGTGCGATTTATACACAGTTGCATAAAACGCAATAACACTAGTTTGTAAATGCTCTCTCACCCAGCCCTTCAACATAGTGGTTCGTATATGTCTAAAAGCTTCAATTACATCTTGTTTAAACCCAGACTTGATGCCATGAGTGTAGTGGTTCGTATATGTCTAAAAAGCTTCGATTACATCTTGTTCAAACTCAAACTTGATGCCATGAGTGTAGTGGTTTGTTTATGACAGAACAACACAACAACTCGTTTGATAAATGCATCAAATTTTTATTATGGCAAAATGGGACAGTCCGGCCAGATCTCTTTGGGGCCAGCTGTGACAGCCTGAGAACAGGATGCAAGACCAGGATATTTCACATGACCGGACGTGATCCTGGGTCAGTTACTTGATCATGTGACTGCGGCCACATGACCAGAATCCTGGGTCTGCATCCCTCTGGGTGTCAAGCCGAGATATTTCACGTGACCGGACGTGATCCTGGGCCAGCTACTTGATCAATGGTCATGTGACTGCGGCCACATGACCAGAATCCTGGTTCTGAACCCATCTGGGTGTCAAGCCAACCCTTTAGAGATGCTGACCCTCCTATCATTTTACAAAGGTGGAGATATGGGGCTGGTTGGTGGGTGACGTGCTACTTTGTTCGTGCTAGAGACAAAGATGGCATCGAGCGTGGAAGTTGTTCTTCCTATAACCCTGGGCAAATGTAGATGATTGGGTATCTTGACTTCCCATGCCCCAGGGAATATGTTATGATTGGGCAGCTACCCCCTGCATAGAGGAGGTAGAGTAAGTTTCAGAGGGTGTCCATGTTGTGATTGGTTAGCCACCCCCTGTGGAGAGGAATGCTGTAATAGGGCCTTCTGACCCTGCTGTGACTTGTTGTTGGTGAATGCCCCTTAGGTGGCCTCTTGACCCTGTAGTGACTTGCTGTTGTTATTCTGGCATAAACCCTGCACAGTGATAAACACTATGCCTCGATTTATGACAGAACAACACAACAACTCGTTTGATAAATGCATCAAATTTTTATTATGGCAAAATGGGACAGTCCGGCCAGATCTCTTTGGGGCCAGCTGTGACAGCCTGAGAACAGGATGCAAGACCAGGATATTTCACATGACCGGACGTGATCCTGGGTCAGTTACTTGATCATGTGACTGCGGCCACATGACCAGAATCCTGGGTCTGCATCCCTCTGGGTGTCAAGCCGAGCCAAAAGAGGTGTTGAGACCGAATGTCCCGAGAGGTGTTGACACCGAATGCCCCAAGATATAAGGACGGGGTGGAAATTTAATTGTAGCAGGCTATATACTGACGACCAATATGTTGCATTATAATAATGGTAATTATTCCAAATCGTGACCTATGAAACATTTGAGTATGTGTTATAAACAGGATATGCAGTCAGACTATACAATGTGATTGACGCATATATCATACTTATGAATGTATAAACATATATACATACAGCTCACGAAACAGCTTCTTCTGACACTGGCAGTACCCCAATGTAGGTGACATACAACTAAATGAAGTTCAACCATGCACATTGTATTGCAGTGTGTCCTAAGTACATCATCAGACATTCACATTGCATGTAATAGCATTGCCATACTGTCAACAAGTCAAACTAGTGAACATTATAATTGTGTATTCAACGACTACAACAAATGCCTACTGCATGTCCATATACTTTCACATAGTATTATTACTAGACATATGACTACATCCTCTGTGGGAACAAATATATACATTTCTCATATGATCTGCATGCCACTAATCACCCTGCCATTCACAACACTACATGGACAACAAAATGTAACATTAATTGGTCCCTGTCCCACAAGTTGTAGGCAACTACCGTGGTTAGCAACATATGTCACAGGTTACTAGACATGGCTTGTTGGGCTTCTTGTAATGATTTGCGAGATGTCTGAATGTAACTGCAATAACAATCTGAATTCCATCTCCCCATGGTTCTTATCATGTGATCTGGAATGTGTGAATCAGCTGCTGTAGTGGCAGCTCCTATCCGGAATGAGTGACCACTGTACAAAGCAGGATTGTATCCAAGACTGGACAGAAGCATCTTTAATTTACCAATTACGAAAGAGCGTGTCAATGGATCCCCTGCCAAAGTGGTAAACAAGGGGTCATGTGACTGTGCTAGCATCTCACTCCTTGTATGCAACATGGACTGCATAACTTTAAAAGCACAAATATTCTTATCTGTTGCGAAATATTTGAGTGTTACCCCTTTACGAAATGGATCGGTCTTTGATCTTTTTAAAAGAAGTGTGAAAAATCTGTCCTGCACATGCATGTGGATGTCTCCTACAGTCAAATCTGCTGCAGGGTCAAACGTGTTGGACTGACTTGTAAATTCTCCACATCTTAAAACCCAAAAAACGCCAGACAGAATGCAGTCTCCAGGACTAAGTCTTCATACGGGCCAAAAACCCCTGATCGTAGAGCATTACATAGTTTGTTTAGAATGTTTGCTGTAATAGGCAACCTGGGTTTTACTACATTGTCCTGTGACTTCTTAACTGCTTTTAGGATAGTTTTCAGACGTTGGAAAGGCTGGCCATTTTGGAAACAGCATGGATCCTGAAAACCTGCTTTGATATAAGCAAACCTAATACCTGCCAGATAAGTCTTAATGGTAGAATACTTTATCTGTAAGGAACTAAAGCAGTGTGCTACAAAGTATATGAGTATTTCTTCTGATATAAGTGGATATGTGTGGCCCATAGCCATACTCCCACCCAGATACATATCGGAAAATCTTCTAAATGCTCTGAAGCCTGCTTCATATACAGTTCTAGTAGACTCATTCAATGACAAGTCCCATAACTCACCGACTACATTATCTAGTACCACATTACGTCTGAAGGCGTTGGACACTGGCAAGGATTGAGTGCTGCCCCAGGTGCTAGCTGTCGGAATCTGCTGATCTGGAACCGAGACAATGCATCGGCAATATCATTATGAACACCAGGGATGTGTTTTGCATTAATGATAAAATTTCCCGATGCTGCACACCATGTCAGACGTCTCATTAATCTCATAATGCATTGAATTTTTGACCTACCTTTGTTAATAATATGGACGGTAGCTTCATTGTCACAATAAAAGAGAATCTGTTTGCCATTCCACTCGGATCCCCAGAGCATAGCGGAAACAACAATCGGGTACAGCTCCAAAAATGCCATGGACAGCTGTTCATTATCTTTAAGCATTAATTCCGGAGGCCATCTACCCTGAAACCATCTGTTGCGAAAGAAGCCACCATAACCGACTGTGGCAGCTGCATCGGTATATAATGTAAAGTCAGCTGCATTCGTCACCTCTCTATCAAGAAATAGGGCCACCCCATTCCATTGTGCAAGAAATCTACGCCACATAGCCATATCTAACCGACATGCTTCGTTGAGTCTGACATGGTGATGCAATTCCTTCACAGAGGCTGCCAAAGATAGGAGATAGCCTACGAAAGTTCTACCAGGGTGTACAACTCGTGATGCGAATTGGAGATGACCCAGTAAACTCAACATCTCCCTCTTTGAAATGCTGTGTTTACTTTCGAACCTGTCCAGTATACTGATAATCCTGGTAATTTTGTCTTTAGGAAGTTTTGCTTGCATTGTGCTAGTATTTAAAATTATTCCTAAATACTGCAACTCTATCGTCGGTCCGACCGTCTTATGTGGGGCTATCGGGATACGTAGCCTATTAAAAATCAGACTAAGCACGGCCATTGTTCTATCCGCTGTAGCATTAGGCAAATCGATTGTCAGAAAATCATCTAACAGATGCAGAATACAATCAATTCCATAATTATTGTGTGCTATCCAACATATCGCTTGCGATAGCCAGTCAAAAATTTTGGGACTTGAACGGCTTCCAAAGACTAGCCTAGTATAGAAAAAATATTCTCCGTTCCACTTAACTCCATATAAATGCCACAATGATGGATGGATTGGAATCTGCTTAAATGCATCCACTATGTCCGTCTTACATAACCAGGATCCTTGACCTCTATCACGGATCCCCTGTATAGCATCATCTAATTTGACATAGGACAAGGAGTAATCTTCCTTGTTAATCAACTGATTTAAACTAGTATGTTCGTCACTGTTATGTGGAGCTGACAAGTCAACAATGAGACGCATCTTCCCAGAATAGGTTCCCTCGGCTAAACCCAGGGGACTCACTCTGTATAGGGGGAAGGGGGATGTTTGGAATGGGCCTACCAAAAATCCTTTCTTCACTTCTGTATTGATTAATTGGCTGACTATTTCGGGCTGAGCTTTTGCCGATAGGTTATTTGGGCATTCTAAACTGGCCACTGGCGGATTACCTATTCCTGTATAGAATCCCTCCCTTAAACCTGTAATCAAATTTGTCACAAAAGGTCTATTTGGGTGTCCAAGTAGCTCTTTCTCCAGTCTGTCAATGTTGATGGGAGTTGATGTCACAATCTGTCCGCCAAGTGTGTTAGTTGCTGCTACATGTGGTTGTGTCATTGTGCGTCCAGTAGTGTCTGTCACCCCTAGTCACTGAGTGGGCCTTGGCGGGTTGTGATTTGGTGTTTTGGCCCGCTGTCCCTCTGACCTGCTTCTAAAGTCGGGTCTAGCTGTGCAGGATATACTAGCATGTGGTGCTTTGCAAATCAGACAGGAGTGCAGGAATCTACAATTTGGCCTCGAGCAGCCGCGCTCTGAGTTGAAATTGTTGCAGATTTCTCGATGTCCTATGCTAACCCTGGGCCTGCCTTGTATGTCTGATTGCCTACCTGAGCTGTTAGTTCTGGAGAGTTGTTGGTTGGAAGATTTCGGATTAGCCAAGAGGGGACAGAAATTGCTCAAATGTGCTACGCTGCCACATAGGGGACATACATTTGCCTTCTGGCCAACAAACAGCGAGCAGAACAAACCGTTATCCCGGACCCCCCAGTCTACTTTAAGATTTTGCTGTTGAATGAGAGCGGCTGCTCGGGCAGAAAAAGATCGGTGGTATTCATAGAATGCGGTGCCATCAATCCGCGATGCAATACCCACTATGATGGCCTCATATGCATCTAGCTCCTGGCGCCGGTTCCACACCTCACACATGATGTTACGGAATTTGTTAAATGCACAAATGAATTCAGGGAGGGTTAAATTTCGATTAAGACGAGGATCAGATGACAAGGGGCGCAAAAGATGGTCAAGGCCGTCCACACCGGCGTAGCGGCTATACTCGCCGAGGTCAGAGTGTGGAATTAACAAAGAAGCTAAATTAATGTCTTTACCGAGGAAGATCGAAGCACGAACAGCAGGTGACACAGTCTCCACTGCTGGCAGATTCTCCGACGGAATTCCCGCCATCGTACATCGTGGCCATCGCTGGTCATTGCAGTAGGAGGCAGTCGAACGTAACGACGTTCCCGTAGCACGCTCGATAGCCTCCATTGCTGTCGTCAGAGAATAGGCGGATGAGTTCGTCGCAACGCCAACGGGAACAACAGGCGGGTCGATGTGAGATTCCGTCCGAGCTGGCATCAGTGGTCCGGTAGCAGTGCAGGTCGTCGATGGGGCGGTTCTCTGTCCGGTGCCGAGTGGTCGTCCTTCCATGAAGTCGTTCAACTTCGTCGTAATCGCGGACATGGACGTTTGAAGCGCGCGTACGACGTCGACGAGTGGCTCCATCTCGGGGTTAAGCTCACGTGAATGCTCGTATGTGTCGCGTTCCGCTGGTGTTCCGTAGCCATATGGTGGCCTCCCCTGTGTCCCAGTCTGACCCACGTCCGAGACAGACACAGTAGACGCTGGATGTCGTTGACGAGCTCTAGTCGCGACTCTATTTAAATCTGCTACAACATTCCAACGGCAGCGAGTAGTGGTTGCAGGAGCGGATGGTCGAGTTGACACTGAAGTTGGTGGCGGCATCACACGGGCAGCGGTGGCGTCAGGCATGTCGCGGCTGCATTCGTCGTTGTTATGAAAGTTGTCTACATAAATCCGCAAAAGTTGGGATTTTTTGATACCTGCCGGAAGTCTCATTCCCCGTTCCTCAATGTGATGACGCAATGAAGCCGCAGACCAGTTAGCAGGGCTTCCAACTTCCCAGCGAGGATGTGTCGAGGCAGAACTTGCTTCTTGGTCAGGTAACTCGACGTTGACATTGTCGCTTACATTGTCGAATACAGCCACACCCCCTGCCCTGTGACTGTGTGGAACGGCATCAGGCTCAGCAGCTGATTCTCTACTACGACGAGCTACTGGCGTGTATCGTCGTCCAGTGGTCTGCCGTTTAGGTCGACCACGGGGCATTGTAGCGCCGTAGTTGTGTAGGTTAGAAGAAAATTGTCAAACTGACGTGCTACTTTGTTCGTGCTAGAGACAAAGATGGCATCGAGCGTGGAAGTTGTTCTTCCTATAACCCTGGGCAAATGTAGATGATTGGGTATCTTGACTTCCCATGCCCCAGGGAATATGTTATGATTGGGCAGCTACCCCCTGCATAGAGGAGGTAGAGTAAGTTTCAGAGGGTGTCCATGTTGTGATTTAGTGGTTTGTATATGTCTAAAAGCTTCAATTATATCTTGTTCAAACTCAAACTTGATGCCATGAGTGTAGTGGTTTGTATATGTCTAAAACCTTCAATTATGTCTAAAAGCTTCGATTACATCTTGTTCAAACTCAAACTTGATGCCATGAGTGTAGTGGTTCGTATATGTCTAAAACCTTCAATTACATCTTGTTCAAACTCACTTGATGCCATGAGTGTAGTGGTTCGTATATGTCTAAAAGCTTCGATTACATCTTGTTTAAACCCAAACTTGTGCCATGAGTGTAGTGGTTCGTATATGTCTAAAAGCTTCAATTACATCTTGTTCAAACCCAAACTTGATGCCATGAGTGTAGTGGTTCGTATATGTCTAAAAGCTTCGATTACATCTTGTTCAAACTCAAACTTGATGCCATGAGTGTAGTGGTTCGTATGTCTAAAAGCTTCAATTACATCTTGTTCAAACTCAAACTTGATGCCATTAGTGTAGTGGTTCGTATATGTCTAAAACCTTCAATTACATCTTGTTCAAACTCACTTGATGCCATGAGTGTAGTGGTTCGTATATGTCTAAAAGCTTCGATTACATCTTGTTTAAACCCAAACTTGTGTCATGAGTGTAGTGGTTCGTATATGTCTAAAAGCTTCAATTACATCTTGTTCAAACCCAAACTTGATGCCATGAGTGTAGTGGTTCGTATATGTCTAAAAGCTTCGATTACATCTTGTTCAAACTCAAACTTGATGCCATGAGTGTAGTGGTTCGTATATGTCTAAAAGCTTCAATTACATCTTGTTCAAACTTGATGCCATGAGTGTAGTGGTTCGTATATGTCTAAAAGCTTCAATTACATCTTGTTCAAACTCAAACTTGATGCCATGAGTGTAGTGGTTCGTATATGTCTAAAAGCTTCAATTACATCTTGTTCAAACTTGATGCCATTAGTGTAGTGGTTCGTATATGTCTAAAAGCTTCAATTACATCTTGTTTAAACCCAAACTTGATGCCATGACGTTCTGTAGTATGAAGTTTAACCACTTTTATGATATCATTCATGACCACTACCAGGAGGGGCTAGATGAGCAACTAGTATGCAAAGTGTCATTAACATACAATGTGTCAGAGAGCATAGGTAATGCACATAGCACTTCTTTTTTTATGTATAGATAAGTTGCGCTTATTACTTGCTGTTTTATGTACACAGTATTTTATATATAGACCCCTATATATATAAAAATGATATATGTATATATATATTGATTTAGTAGAATTGTACAGTTTTTAGTACAAAACAAAAAATATTATATTATTAAAGATTCAGTAGCTCCTACACATCAACGTTTCTCGCACTGCATTATTTGTGCATATTTAAATGTGTGAATCAGGACAGTGCAGACTTTGCGCAAAGTTAACCGATGACAATTATGTACAAAACAAAACACATAGGGCCTGAGAAGTGGAACTTCTGATAAGTATTTCCTCAGGTTCCTGCAGGTTCGACTTATCCGGAGTGCACTGTATTATAATGGGTTGATACAAAGTGACACAGTGACAGTTTGGCATCCAGATACTCAAGAAAGAATGTAGTCTTATCAAGATGTTTATATACTTTTCACAATAAAATAATAACAATTTGTCTGGTTCAGTTCTGTGTGTGAAACACCACGTGTGAGTAGTTTAAACAGTACAACCGCATACTCTTTACAATATAATTTATTCATATGCAAACAACAACCTTGCACTGTGCAAATGCAAGTTTTAATGAGATGAGCAGCGTATGGCAATCAATGAAGTGGAATGATGTTCAAATCCCTTTGCTGCTGCTCAAGGCTTGGGCAATGTCATCCATTCTACATTGCCTCAGTTCACTCAGCTGTATAAATGAATGCTTGACACTTGTTACCAGATGGTTAACCTTCAACATTCTCAAGGTATCCCACAGAATGTCAACATTAACTCTTACATATTCCATGATTGAAGCCTGATCATTGTTCTGGGTTTTGTTGGTGGGCCCTGGGAGGGGGCACTTCATGGGCAAACCAAGACCCAGAACGACAGCAGGCGGCAAGACGTATGCCCCCGTACATATGCACACACACGCGGGCACACCCACACGCGGAGGGCTTTCTTTGTTGACGAGCTGGATCGCTGGAATTTTCTCCCTCTTAGTTTTGGAAGTATCATACAATTTTGTTATCTGTTTAAAGACAACCTTGCTTACCCTCCGTAGCTCCCTGGCATATCCATCTGTCTATCGACAACTTTTATAAAGCTTATTGATTCCGAGATCGACGTACACTTTTGTCTTGATGTGCTTATGAGCTTGGCTTCCGGGGATCAAGGTGTCAAAGAGGTTATTTTATTACTACAATGACGATATGAACAAGAGCTGGTCAAACAGGGATGAGGTCAACACTGGTCTTAAACAATGGAGCACATCATTTTGAACTGTCTCATTTGTTCCGTTTCTAAGACCGCTTGTGCCAGCACAGCTATCCTGTTTGGTGAAAATTAACACCTGCCTAATCTGATTACAATTTATGAGTAATAGGTTTGTTCATCGTGTTCCTATTTTGGTCGAGTTGCACTAATATTCTGTGATAGCATACATGTTCTTTAAAAACGTGTGTGTGTAGACGTATGCATGTTTTGTAAGGGTAATGGTTTTTGTCGTGCTAATGTGGAGACTTACATTGGACCAGTGGGGACAGGTATATAAAAAATATCTTTAATGCGATTAAAATGAGCCAAACCATTTACTGTCGATGTGGATTACATACAGCAAGTCAGACGGAAGGAAGGGGAGAGAATTAAGAGACAAGATTAGAATGAAGAAATGTCCAGATTGTGTTGGGTGTGGTGCCGTACATAAAATGAGGAAAGATTGACAGAGCATGGAAGACAAGAATAAGAGGAAGACCAAAATTAAGAGATAGTGTCAAGAGACATCTTAAAATGGCAGCCCTTAGAAAAAAATTATTTAGAAAATCTATGGAACTCTAGAATATATAAAAAATATGCTATAAGAAATACTGTACAAACTTTTGCAAAAATCCTGTCATATTTCCTATATAATTTTATAGGTTTTTTTGCTAAGGGAGGGAAGAACCAAGAGTGGGAGAGGATTGCAGAAAACTGGGATAGTTGGACAATGATCATCAAGTTGGTGGAATAGACTGAATGATGTAGCCCCCCATCCCCCCACCCCGCAAGATGATCTGGTTCAGACTTGGTTGCATTTGTATGGATGGCATCAAAGTAATCATTACCAAAATTATGTCGGCTGAAATTCTGAAAAAAACTGCAGTTGTTACAACTTTTTACTGTAAAAATTAGTCACAAGCATGCAGTGGAGTCAATGTAAATTGTTTTATTAGCGAAGAGCTTCAATAATAGCAGACCAGTTGTAGTCATGCAGCACCAATTAGTGAAACATTTCAATTATGGCACAAGTGTAACAAAACACGTCTAAGAATGGTATTATGTCCATTCTAAAAACATAACATTTAACTAGGATAACATGGAATAAAATTACTCTTAAAGGGAATAAAAACATATATTGCTCCAATTCATGTTATATTACATCCTGCTATATATTTCCACGTCCACCAAGCCAAAAAAATTCAATGAATTAGAAATTCCACATTTTATGGTGTGCATCCAGACATTTTCGAATATGCATATTTTTGGCGCGCTTTTTGGGATGCCGAGATGTGATGTCACTTATGACTCAAACTCGCATCAGGCCGATCCTTTCCATGCATTCAGAGCATGTTTACAAGTATAGCTTTTGGGTCGAAACGCGCGTCAGAATGAGTTATTGTGCAATATTCCGACGTAATACAAACACTAGTCATCATAGAGGAACAAGCCGTTATCTTACGGTTCCACATGAATCGAATTTTATTCAAAACAATGAATGCGAATGGGCCTACAAGTCGACTAGGTTTCGCCGAGCTTGGGCTCGTTTTCAGAATAATGATATCGAATGCAACCAACGGGAGATAATCAACACCAATAAACATACATAGCAAACATATATTGTATCCAGCTACATAAAGTAACGTGTATAATCTCATAATATCACTAAAATATCGACATATGACGGAGTTGTACAATTTATCATAACTTAAATCAGTCAGACAGTTTCCGTTGGTCCCGCTAGCTCAGTGGGTAGGCGCGTTGCTTATTTGTCTTTATTTTACAATCGGGCGACGCCGGTTCAATCCTGACAGCATGCAAACCTTTGATTTTCTATACACATTTTTTGTTTATGTTTTCACTAAGTAATATAAACAAAATCATTTTATACTATAATGCACTGTTTGTAATAAATTTTTATTTTTGTAGTAACTATTTATTCGCCACAAAAATGAAAATATGGTAATTATATAACGATGTTTCTAAATTTTATTTATCCAAACAAATATAATGTAATGGATATATAATTTATTAATTGTAAATATATTGTACGGTAATATATTGTAATTATATATGTGAAAACAGATTGAGATCTGTCTGGATAAATACAATTTAGAAACATCGTTATATATAATGACCATATTTTCATTTTTGTGGCGAATAAATAATTACTACAAAAATAAAAAAATATTTACAAACAGTGCATTATAGTATAAAATTATTTTGTTTATATTACTTCGTGAAAACATAAACAAAAAAAGTGTAAAGAAAATCAAAGGTTTGCATGCTGTCAGGATTGAACCGGCGTCGCCCGATTGTAAAATAAAGACAAATAAGCAACGCGCCTACCCACTGAGCTAGCGGGACCAACGGAAACTGTCTGACTGATTTAAGTTATGATAAATTGTACAACTCCGTCATATGTCGATATTTTAGTGATATTATGAGATTATACACGTTACTTTATGTAGCTGGATACAATATATGTTTGCTATGTATGTTTATTGGTGTAGATTATCTCCCGTTGGTTGCATTCGATATAATTATTCTGAAAACGAGCCCAAGCTCGGTGAAACCTAGTCGACTTGTAGGCCCATTCGCATTCGTTGTTTTGAATAAAATTCGATTCATGTGGAACCGTAAGATAAATGTTTGTTCCTCTATGATGACTAGTGTTTGTATTACGTCGGAATATTGCACAATAACTCGTTCTGACGCTCGTTTCGACCCAAAAGCTATCCTTGTAAACATCCTCTGAATGCATGGAAAGGGTCGGCCTGATGCGAGTGTGTGTCATAAGTGACGTCACGATACCACGTGATCGCCTAGCTCATTAAAATTTAATTTTCCGCGGGAATCGCTTCACAGACGAGCTTAAAATCGAATTTATGCTACAAATGTATTTTTCTGTATTTGTTTAATGTTGTCAAATGTTACATACAATGTTAAACTTTGTGTACACATGGAAAAAGGATTTTAGCTAATGCCTTATTTTTATTTCCTTTAACGATATTCATGTTCATTCCCATGAACTGTGCGATCTTACACAGTGGATACACGCTCCCCACATTGCCCCATGTCATATCACAAGATGCACCTGACTGCCGAGGTAAAAACACAGAGAACTTGGAAGTTCCCTTTCACTGGACGAGTGAGGGATGGTCTCATAAGTTCCCTTTACGCTGGACGAGTGAGGGATGGTCTCATAAGTTCATTTTCACTGGACGAGTGAGGGATGGTCTCATAAGTTCCCTTTATGCTGGATGAGTGAGGGATGATCTCATAAGTTCCCTTTACATTGGACGAGTGGGGGGTGGTCTCATAAGTTTGTAAAATCCAAAAAATGCTAGGGATCATCTCAAAACGTTGATGTCTGATATCAGATGAAATTACTTTATCTGACCTCAGTCCCCCTCCACCCCATCTCCTCCGATGAAAGTTTGTAGCCACTGATATGATGATATCAATATATTAACTGCATCAGTCCGAGGCATAAAATATTGATGTCTGATGCCAGATGAAACTGCCTCTAACCCCCTCCCCCAAACAAAAGTAATTATTTTGTCTGATATCGGACATCAAAGTTCCGAGATGATCCCTTATGCATTTAGCATTGGTTCAAACCACATTCACCCCATCCCTACCAATACATGGTATGGGATGAGCGTGTTTCACAATCCATAATGACTACTAGCACCAATTTGCATTAACATGTCACTCACTAGGTGGTGCCACTGTAGTAATATGGTTTGCCATGTTACATGGCGACAGCCAACCACTGCCATGCAGTGCTTAACATAATATATTATATTTAAGAACTTATGTAAACCACCCCAACAATCTCAAACACATCTGAGATGTCATTTCTTATAAACAGTGGTATTAAACACTGTCCACATATGTCCACCAGCGCAAACAACTGCATATACTACAAGTATACACAGTAGTGTTTACTAAAACAAAATGATGTATCAGATGGGCCATATTTAGGCTATTCAAATACAGCATACTGCCAAATACTGGAACATTATTTGATGCTTGTGGACAGTGTTTGTAGACAGTGTAACTTACTAAACACTGACCCAACCGTCTGTAAACTAATGCTCTGAATATATCCAATATACTTTCAAAATACCCCAAATATAACCCACCTGACACACTATGTGACTTTTAAAGGTGTTTTGCTTCAGCCTACACTTGTGAATGGTTGTAAATGCGTATGGATGGTACTCTGCGCCTGTGGACAGTTGTGGACGGTGTTTATTATGATCCCTTATAAATCTGGTTAGCCAACCCCGTTCTGACAGTCGTGTTAAATGTCTCAGTTGTCCTCATCGGCTGTCTGTTTCTGTGTGGGCGGCTGTCTGGTGCACTCCATCATGAGGGCACACACGAGAGTAGTCCAGAGAGAGAGGATTGCAATGAAGGCCGTCACAAACCGTAGCCCCTTGTACCAGGCCGGATACCCATACATGGCCATGTCGAAGTAGGCGACCACCCCGAGCCCTGTCATCACCGTGATGACAGAGAAGGGGTGGGGAAGCAACAGTCCCATTGTTGCGACGACGGTCATCGCAGCTCCGTAGCCGAGGTTGAACCAGTTCGGCTGGACGGTGGTCCCCTCGGGGAGCGTAAGACCCATACGAATACCTCCGTTGAACGACAGTACAGCCGCTCCGTAGGCGACCTGGGCGAACGCGATGGAAGGCATGTACAACTGGGCTGCCATCATGTATGCCGGAGCAGCCATGAAGGGGATCAACCCCGCAAACCCCACAGCGAGGGCGGGTACAGGGGATGACCTCATTTCCTTCAGATCGTCCCAGACCGTGAGAGTTGTTGTCGTGTTCTCAAACATTGACCTCTGACCTGTGGTGTGCAACCACGTGGATGTGATGCTGGAAGTGAAGGGTGCTAGCCTGCCCACCACCTCTTCCTGCAAGTGGACTCTGCCAAGCATTATTCTGGGTTGTCTCATTCGTGTATAGAGGGGGAAGGTAGAGTAGTGTTTGGTCGCATGGGAGCCGCTTTCTCGGATGTAGACCCGACCGGCCAGGGTACTTCTGCAGCAGTGACTGAAGATCTTCATCTTGCGTGTCTTAATGTCAGAACAGTGGTGGTTGGGAATGACGCGTCTTCCCAGTTGCTATTGTGGTCGATGCATTTAGTTCTGAAACGATGAGAAAACTAGAAAAGTAAAGTCAGAGTGACCATACATTTAACAAATGTTACTTGACTGGTTGTAATCAAGAATAATGCTAGCCATCAGTCTCAATTTGGGACATAAAAGAACCACTGAGGACGACAAGCACCCTGGCAGTGACCACCCTCAGTGCCAGCATAGAAAGATCAGCTTGGCGATAATGTTCTGAAAAAGGCTGGCTAGTTGAATGAGACCTCATAAGAGTATAACAATGTAACCACAATATATACAGACTAGTCAGTTAATAGAACGTTGTCGAGTGCTGGAGACAACTAGAAACAACAACTACAGAAATCAATCTCATTGGTCGAGAATGAACGTGCACTGGTCACATGGTCTAGTACAAAACTGCACTGGTCACATAGTTTAGTACAACACTGCACCGGAATACCGCTGCTTGACAATAATGTGTGCTGATTATAACTATGAATGCTAAATATCTGCTATTATATGTCAAGAATATCTGGTATATGGAGAGGACACACGCAGTTGCCTAGCACCTGAAGGTCAGTATGAAAAACATTAGATTACAAATCATAGCAATATCGGAATGTATGATCATTCTCTAAAACTAAAGCTTATCCAGCATGTCTAATATGTCTTGTGATATAGTAATAATAATAAAGTCTTATATAGCGCTGTATCCAGTCCTTAGTTCTGTTCAAAGCGCTTTACAAAAAAGTTCACAATTGTATGTCACTCATTTAGGCAGTGAAAGCGATTTTAAAAAGATGTGTCTGACTGACTGTGCAGATTGTTCCAAAGTACAGGGGCCGCTTTGGAGAACGCGCGGTCTCCAAAAGACTTGAGGCGTATGGTTGGTACTGTCAGCAAACCAGCAGAATTTGATCGGAGGGAGTGTGTGGGCTGATATTCAACAAGAAGCTCGGAAATGTATTGCGGTGCAAGTCCGTGGAGTGCCTTGAAGGTGATCAGGAGAATTTTAAACGTAATTCTTTCTTGGATGGGAAGCCAATGGAGAGATTTCAAGACTGGTGTTAGAGGCTAATAAGTAAGATATCTTAGTGTCTCAGTTATTATCAATATCAGTTAATTTGATTGTCTTCTTTAGAATGAGAGACTTACGGGTGTCCAATTAAAAAGTGCAACTGTTGTGACTATTAGGACAAGTACAAAATAAATAGTTATCATCCATTTTTTTCTTAAGTGTTAAGAGGGATCTATGCCATTTTACTTAATATGATTTTTGCCATTTGTTAAGCTTAATGTAACTGCCTAGTTGTCTTATATGATCTCTAATTATGGGTGATTTTAAAATATTGTTGATAGTTTACCAGTAGCAAGAATGAAAATAGCCTTGTACTTCACACTACAAATGTTACACGTCGATTTCTTCATAGAACGGAAAAAATCAAATAATCATTTTTTTCAATAGTAAATATAAAAAATGGGCCAAATGGCCCTGAAGTCCTTTGGACTAATATGTCTATATGTGACCCCGGCTGACCAAATGAGTGATAAGTCGGAAAAATTGTAACATTGTTTTCTTACATCCTTGTAAAGGTTTGGTAGGGTGCTTTACACGGTTTCAAAAAATATGACTGCTACAAAAATTGGTAAAGTTATGGAGCATTGAACATGGTAGGGATCAAAAAGTGAAAATGAAGAAAACGGCTGTTGAAGTTTTACATTATATATGCAAATGGATTGCATGGAAATATTACATGCACAACATTCAAATGTGGCACACAGTATGTAATATGTATGTTATGTTGCAATGATACACTGGAAGTACAAATGTGCTGCTACAAAGACTTATCAAGTTATGCCAGATTATGTCTTCATGTGTAAAACTAAGAGGACAGATTATCTGAGAGCAAAAGGTAGACTCACTGTTTGACAGAGTTTAAAACCTACAGGCAACTGTCCAGTTTAACAGGGGTCTAGTGGCTTAATGCTGTCTGTTGACACAAGCTACTGCCAGTGACCAATTACAGATTAGTCACAGCTTCCATCAAACAATAGCAGGCAGAGAATCTTAGCTCCACAGCTGGGTGTAATACACAACCAGAGCCACCACTGATTCATGGTCAAGTAGATTAGCTCAATGCACCAACTAAGACAATACACAACACTGTGAGTGACAGTGTCCAGAGTGAGGCCTAAGCAGTGTTCTCATTGCTGAATAGATCAATTAAACCTGCCAAGTGGGTGACATTCTGCACAAGTGTTCATTAATCCTTAGTGATTGTTCAGAACACCAGACTGACCACATACCTAAACAAAGCGAATGTAATAGGTGAAGAACAGGCAGTGTTCAAATAGGGGTATTGGTTGAATTGTATTTGTCTCGAAGCAAAAGGCTTTATTGTGCCTTCATCGATTATAAGAAAGCATTTGATTTAGTAGACCGGTCCTCCCTGTGGTCTAAGATAATTTCATGCGGTATTAATGGTATTGTGTTGAAAGTTGTATACAACATGTACAAAAATGCTAAATCATGTATAAATGAGGGCCAGGCTGTGTCAGCCTTCTTCTCATGTGTAGAGGTATGGCAAGGAGAAAACTTGTGTCCTTTGTTATTTGCTATTTACCTGAATAATTTTGAATACTGTTAGTCACAATTATAACGGACTTGACATGGCAGCTGGTTAAATTTACAACAACCTTAGTGATGATGATGTAGAAAATGTATGTTCTACTATATGCTGATGACACTAGAATGATTCAATCAAATACAGATTACTTGCTTGTATATAGCGGAACTATGTCAACTCTTCTAATGGTTGACATTTGGTTGTTTCGGGTGTCAACTATATTGTGAATCTGTAATTATTAGTCTCTATTGATACAACTGATTTACACAGTACCATGTCTACACAAGGCATGGCAAGCGTAAACAGAACAGTAGAATGCATTTGATATCAATAAAGTGTAGGATATTTCACTCTATAGTTGTCCAGAATATTAATTTTCTATGTTTGTCACCTACAGGTTTCTACAGACAATACATCTTTAACCAATAAACACCACAGTCACACCATTTTATAATAATTAAATGAACATCAAAATAAACACAACTTGCAATTATAGAAAATCAATAGTTTTGAAGATACAGTTTAAAAGTGTTAGGCAACTTTTCAGTCTAACAGGGGTCAAGTGTGTCTACTCTACCTGGGTGCTGTGACCAATTAAAGATTAGTCAAGGTCTCAATGGACTGGGTTGTAGAGATTAGTCACAGCTGTTGACTTTATGGCACAATACACAACATCTAATGTTGGGGGTGGTCTCAAGGGCCCTTCTCAAAACCATATCACTAGATAATGTAAACCTTTTTGCACTTTGGGGGCCCCTTAGGTGCCCTTAGAATGATTCAATCAAATACAGATTTCTTGTATATAGTGGCAGCACCCTAAGATACATCTATGCAAAATTTAAAAAAAAGTTACTGAACAGTTTTTGAAAAAATAGGCCAAATGTTACATTTTTACCAGTTTTGGGGTCCTTGGAGGCCCTAGGGAGCCCTTAAAATGATTCAATCAAATACAGATTTCTCGTGCATAGTGGCAGTGCCCCAAGATGTCTATGCAAAATTAGAGAAAAAGTTGCTGAACGGTTTCTGAGATACGGCAGCTAACGGCGGATGCAGAGTGATGGCAATAGTCCCTTGGACCTTCGGCCAAAGGACTAAAAAGGAGAGACCAAAAATTAGATGGGGCAAGAAACAATTCTGTTCTCTTGTTGGCCTTAGTAACTACAATAATTGATCAGATGTAAACATGCAATCAGTGTACCGTTGTAGTGTACGTAATGTGACATATGTAGTCACGTGTATACATGTTTGTGGATGCACATATAAAATCATGTGCACGCAAACCATCATGTACATACCTACGTACACTATGCTGCACTATCTCATCTAACTAGGACCAGATCATATCTAGCCCATAGCAGTATTACTAGACTACTATAGACTAAGACCGTATAGTATTAATAAATTCAGTCATAATTATTAATAACCATGAAAACCACCAACGGGCACAGTGTTTTTGTGACCACTGCAAAACTACAGCAGCAGGTACAAATCCTCTGGAGTGTAGCCATGTCGAGAAAGACCTAGGCATCCAGGTCGATGATCAGCTGAGATTCACACAACATATCCAAAAGGCTGTATCTAATACAAACAAGTTGCTGGGTGTAATTCATCGTACGTATCAATATCTAGACAAGACAACATTTCTCCATCTTTATAAAGGACTTGTCCGACCATCTTTGGAGTATGGCGTAGCAGTCTGGTCTCCAAAGTATCAGTATGATATTGATGCTGTGGAGGCTGTCCAAAGAAGAGCGACAAGAATGGTGCCAGAATTAAAGGTGGGTTGATGGATGGATGGATGCATGAGCACAACTACATAAAACAGAACTAATTAATTGCAATAAATCATCAGCGTGCCTCGGCAAACCTGACAAAGGTCAGGCGTGCACCAACACTCGCTTGGTCAGCGAGAGGTAGTGATGTCAGTATCCGCTAGGTGGCGTATTTCCATCTAGCGGCCAAAACTAATCCATTTCTTGTGCATGAAAACGGGCCGCGTCAGAGATCACATGGTCGCATAAAATACGTCGCTGCTGCTATGCAAATGATGTCACCATGCCGTTTGAGCATGGAATCGACCAATAGATAACTCTGCTACATATGGAGATACTTCTTTTTCATTTTGAACGCAGTAGTTTGTGTGTATAGATAAGTGAAGTTTAATGTTTTCTATGTTCGTTAAATGCGTAAATAAAATATAAAGATTAACGAATGAAATTGCGATATTAGTGTAGATTGGAATATTAGCTTTAAAATGATATATGTTGCATAATTGTACGTGCTTGCCGAGCAACACACTGATGTGGGCAACTTTGGCATTCTGGGCATACAATTTCAACAGTCGACACCGTATCACGCTGCCATCAGTAGGCGCTTTGCAGCATTAATTAAATCCATATCCATTGCAACCATCACATATCGTTGGTGTTATTGTTCACTTGTAACAGTGACAAGATCTATATATAATTAATGTTTACCGTTTTTTAGTATGATGTTAGCATGCTGTCACGGATTAGCGAGGTCTCCGTACACTAGATGGCTCAGTCTAGTAGGGTTCTTATATATCAAGGTCAACGCATATGAGAAGGAACGGTGATCGTGAACAAGCAACAAAGAACGAGGAAAATTTAATACTTTATTACAAGATATCTTCCTTTTGGTAAATATCTCAATTAACAAAATAAAGAAATCCCGTAACCAAATCTTAATAGAACATAATAAACAATAACACTGAATCTTTCGATTATCAAATTCCACTTCCTTTCTAAGGTGGATTATACCGCTATACGACCATACACTAGGCGCCAAGTGTTATCTAAGAATAACTCCCATAATATAAATACACAGTATAACTATAAGCTAGTCCTCGCGGACTCTCATTACAGTAATATGTTACAACACACACATATATTTATATATATGTGAATACTTCAAGGGTAATAATACCTCACTTCAAAACACAGATAACTACCAATCATAATACAGCAAATAATACATACATTCAATCAGAAAATTAACATTTATACTGGGCTAGTCCCATCTCGAATACATACGAACGTTTGTTGAAGTCAACACGCCGAGCTCGGAACACAATTAGAACGGTGTATCTCGGGTGCACGAGTGATGATGCCGGGCACTTGACGATTGCCGTCGTACGCCGCGAATTCTCGAGTCGCGTCCGTTCAGTGATCGCACGGTCGCAGACGATTGCGAAGTCAGTTGAATACGTTCAACTGAAAGACGAAGCCGGGCAGTAGACGCTTACCGCCGGCCGCTACGAATTCGAACGAGAGGTCTTGTTTTGTCGCAAACGATCGAGAAGTCGGATGAACGGGTTTGCGCGAATGACGACGCCTGGCAGTATACGTTTACCGCCGGCCGCTGCGAGTCGCATTCGGTCAAGCTTTCTGACGATATCGCTGTGAGACCGCTGTTCGAGGATGGCCCAAGCTGGTTGAGCGCGTCGCGATTATCGCTCATCGATGCAAATACGTTGGGGCCGACCGGAACGTTATCTCAAAGTATTGCTGACGTGGCGGCATGGTTTCTTCGAAGTTCGATCGAATAGTCACTCTGGACACTGAATATTACAGACATACAAAAGCTTGGGAACGTAACCCACGTTAACGATTCCCACCACGCTGTACGACTTTCCTTGCCATTCTCTTGGCAGCAGGGCAACCTGTCTAGTTCAACCCTGGATCTGTCCCAGTCCTTAGCCAGCGCCCAGATGGCGAAATGCGTACAATATAAGCAGACCTAATGACACATCATATGACAGGTTTCCATCATTTCTATTGGCTAATGTAATATACAATTCAAACTAGGCATTGTGGAACACCCTCTAAGATTACAGTGAAACCACCTGCTTGCCTGGAAACACTAGCAACAGAATACGACGCTTCACTGAGCGCATCTGCAACCGAGTTGCTGTAATTACGTAACTAAGGCGGTTGGTTAACAATATGTCTATCTACTGGCTTGACCTTCCTCATTTTTAAAATTAAACCTCAGGAAAGTAGATTAAACATTCAGAAATAGCAGAAATGCTACACATGCCAAAATTAAATGTTTAAAGAAAAATGTGTACAAGCTGACTGAAGCTGTCAGTTGTGAGTAACGCTTTCCATAGCAATGCTATTTAAATCCCAAACCATCTCAATCTTTAAAACGAAATGCTTTATTTTGTGCTTAAAGTAATAATTAATTATTATTTAATTAACTTTTTATATTATATTAACACAATTATTTGTTATGACATTTCTCTTTTCATACTACACCACTTCACTTCTAGCAAGTGATTCAATGTGATTTCAGTGTTGGAAGATCAAAAGGGTAGTCTTAACATAAGTTGTAGTTTATATTGTTTCAAATTAAATTTGTGATGTAGGTCTAATTAATAATAAGTGAAATATAGTTACGTTTTTTTAATTAAGCGTTTAACATTGGTCAACTAATTAGGAAAATAGGTCAACTAATTAGGTCATGCATAATTGGTAACATATTTTAAGAGGTAGCATAGTCATAGTATATTAGTCACTATATATAAACTGACAGAGTTCAACCTATAATAGGCCTTTTCCTAATTGATTACACCCGATTTATGTAATTAATAATGGTAAATAGGTCAATTATTAAATATAGGTCAATTAATTATGTCATTAAAATTACCGATTTCATAATGTGCTATATATAAAATATATATATTAATAGTCTTCAATCCTCCAATAGTTTAGTAGGCACTTCCTAATTAATTACATTCAAATAATCACAGTAATTAGGTCAAATATACAATGAAGGTTAATTAATTAGGTCAAGGTCAAATCATATCAATATGATTTTTGGGGTCACATAACTTTTTATTTCACATCTATATGTTCAATATATACAACTTTATGGTCGTTTTCCTATATAATTAAATACAGCACGTCAAGCTTCTGGGGACCAGTTTTGGCACAAGAAATGGACTAAAATTCAATACCAAAAAGTATTGTTTCTCTGAGAACAAAAAGTTGAATTAGGTCGGAAATAATGAAGATATCACAAAAAATGTCATAAACTTCATAACAAATTCTATATTGTGGAAACATTTAATTAAAAAAAGGACATATTTGAATTTTTACCTGATACACCTACGGCTACGAGAGGTTTACGTCTGTTGCAAACTGTCCACAACTTGGCACAAGACGTCAACGGCAACGCAATGCCAATGGCACCCGCGCTCATTAATATGATTTAACTATCTCATGCAGTTGTTATTTGTTTTGTTATTCATTCAAAATGTTTGACATTAACGTACCTAGGAGCAGCGTACCAATGTTTAACCTCTACCTAAAGCAGGACACGACTACACTCACTCACTAGGTCAGTGTTGTTATTTTGATATCCCACAAGCGCTCACACACGCCGTCTGCTAAATCTCGTCGAAAACCACGTGATAAAAAACCGGGACCCGTTGTTTTCTCTTTTTCGTGGCTATTTAGCCGATCTAAAGTGTAATAACATTTTGCATGTATGTCCTATTTACGAATGCTACCCTATATTTGTATTTTCATAATTATTTTGTGTATTCTGAATAATTCCGTGATAAAACTAGGTCCGGATTGCAATGATAATCCGAATGAGATTTTGCGTGATGTCAGTGATCACTGGTTGAACAGCGGCCATACTGAAAACAGAGCCAGGAAGGCAGGGTTGTTGTTGATTTAAAATACGGTTGCGAAGTGCTTTATGCATGGATGTCATATGTGATACTTCCTATATATTATCTCACAAACACAGTAAACATGGACACTATGCAATACAATAGAAACACGGTACACGTTTCCATGTTTTCGGCCAAGTGACCTATTTACGTCCTTGAGCATCGTGCGGAGCGCGGTAGGATAGAAACCGGTGTTGTCGTTCTGAAACTATTGTACGGCAAAAATAGCAGCTGATATGACTACGTAATATGCACATAGTTGACGTGACATATATTCGAACTTAATTCATTTACCGTGAATGGCACTGCAGTACGAAATGACACGGCACTAAAACGAGTACACCACTGTATGTGTGAACCGTGCGGTTGGACCAGTTGTATTATTGACGAGGATTTATGTTGAATTCAGCTGATACGAGACAGGCGTGACATTTGACAAGCGACGGCAGTCTCATTGTTTACACCACTGGAAAGTGGACTGGGTTAACAGAAATGCGTAGTAGTGCTTAATGGGTCATAGTTTATTGCATGACAATCTGGTCGTGAAATCCAGTTCAAGCAGTTGCATCATGCCTTCCAATGCAGTTCAAAGGCTTTGTGACATGGACGAGTGACGTCCAAATGAGGGAACAATATTAGGATAGAGATTTGCATATCTACATATAATTGTGACATCATCATGTTGCCGCAGCACTAAGTTCACAAAACTAGTGCCCAAACCAGGCTGTTTCAAGACTGACAGGCAGCGCTTCAGAACGTTCGCCAGTAACTCAACTGCCGACGTCATCCTTTGCGTCAGTGAAAGTTATGACGATCGCTCATCAATTGATTATCACAATATGTATGATTTGACCAAGATGCATACGTAGGCGATTTTGTGTCAAACTGACATGTAGTTCAACAATTCAAAGCTGTCTGGTTGACTTTTGCTAATCATGAAACTGGATTGGAATATTCTAGAAACATGACGGAACTGTGAGGCGACATTGCAGCAGCCACATACTTGGAAGTATTGTGTTAAAGTGTTGCATGAACAATTGGCTTGTCATGTTCACTCTTTAGCCTAGGGATTGTTTGCTGTGACTGATTTGATAAGCTTGCCGTCATCATTCGTGTCACGTTGAGGTAAGTAAATATTCTTTCATGTAAGCAAGATTCCAAATGATAAGTAAAGTTTTAAACATTACAAATGTACTACCTATGTTATAAGAACATCCAACTTTTATATTAGTTTGCTATATAGTCTACACATTTGATAGTCATTAAAAATGCACATGTTTTTTTCCATGATTTTGTCAACATAACAGTGATAATCTGAACAGCAAGTAATATACATACATTATTTTTATGATTTGCATCAGACACCACTGAGCACAACATTTGGGACGTGAAAGTTTTAATTAGAAAATTCTAAGATTGGTCATTAAAATATACTTTCTAAATATCGGCCGAATTATTAAACACATGACCACAACACAATTGCAAACAAATCAACTGACTAGTGTAATAATTAGTGAGCAAACAATCAAAACACTTGTCATATCAGCAGGAACATTGTGTTGTTGCCATAAAAATAAGACAGGCTTTTTAAAGTTTTTTTTTCGAAGCTTCAATTCCCCTTGACAACCACTCGGACAATTTAACATTTTTGTGGACAAGTAGATTTCAAAACTTACTTGTCCGGCGGACATAGTAAATATTCTGGCTTAATTCTGTCGCTGATAGTTGGATGAGCAGTAATGTTTTGTAAGAGTGGTTTTTACTTTTAAAGACTAAGTGAAATTAAATTTTAAATGTCTTTCAAACTTTGCATACATAAACTTAATACTCTTGTCAAGTAATGTGCCAAATATGCAGCCTGTTCATTGCGAACTCATGTCACTAAGCCCGATCAAACATGGTCATTTGCGTGTCACCACAGGCAAGTCTGCTTAGTGCACCCTATCCTTTAGCAGTGTTTCAAAGTTAATTCCAAGATTTAAATTCTAACCGGCCCTGAGCGACGTTAAAATGACTAAACAATGTTGCTGAAACGGTAAAAAAAAATGGGTGCATGAAATAGCTATGAGGCGGCAATTTCGGCATATTTTGGGCGAGGCAGCATAGAAAAACAGAGAGGCGGCCCGCCTCGCTTGTCATATACCCGTGGAAATACTGCTTTAGCATGGCGAGCGGCTGTGCGGCCTGTTGTCTCAGACTGCATGAAATTGCAATCGTGGAAGTTAATATTTTTTGTATCACCGTACAGGTGATATTCTTATCTAGTTTGTTATGGATGTACACATGAATTATGTTAACTTTTTGAGTTATTGCCATTTGAACATTGCAAATGCTCAACCTTGCATTATATCTGCTGCCATATATACATTGCAGGATTAAGCATTCGCGATGTTCAAGCAGCAATAACTCAAAAACTAAAAACAAATCTTGGGAACATCCAATGACAAACTTGTAGATTAGATTGCTATCTTTATTTTGATGTAAAAAAATATTAAATCCCATTGCAAATTTGAGCATTCACAATGTTTAAATGGCAATAACTCAAAAAGTAAACAACATTCTTGCGTGCAAAACTAAAAAAAACTATTTCATCAACAATTAAATTCTCTTCATTGGCATTAATTTCAGTGACATCGTATGATCTTATCATCTATTTGCCATTGCACCGAATGAACATGAGTTGTTCACAGGTTGAGTCTTTCAGGCTGCACTCTTCAGGGCAGAATACTTTCTCAGCTAGGCTAAATACCCTTTCAACTGGGGCTGATGAGGCTAGAATGCTCAGATGGTGATGGACCACTTGAGCCAGAGTTGGAAAACTCAGAACTGCGGGTCACTGTGACGATCTGTACATGGTTCACCTCTACAAACAGCAATCTGCTGATGTTATAAGTTCACAATTTATATTTTCTGATCGTAGACTACTAGTTGTTGAGAGGGTTAACACATGTCCACATAACAGGCTCAGCATCCCCTTTGGACTTTTTAGCCAGGCTGCTGGCATGGGATTATACTAGTGTAGGAGACAGTCTGACTTGAGCCACCTTACTTCTACTAGTCAGTGCTAACTGCTAAGAACAAGAACTGCCAGTCTTCCTCTTAGCAGTTAACACTGTCAGCCAGTGCCAAGTGGCATGGTCTCCATACTACATTAAAGGCATTTCCTGTCTAACTGGTTGGTTAACTGCTAATTGACTCTTTATGGCTTAATTAAACAAACAGGTTTATGGCCTGAACTGCTAGCTGTCACAAAATCGAATGTAAGTATTAATAAGTTAATAAATTGGCGGTACCCGATTTGACATAGCAAGTTATAGGTTCAGGTGCACTAGGATTCGGAGTGAACGAGAGACATAACGTGACATCAGATATGTATGTACGAGAAGCCAACTGGCGTTCCCATTTAATACAACATAAACATATGCGGTTCAGTGAAAGTTGGCCAACCGTTACTCTGCTATGACATATTTATAACACCATACATTGTACTCGACGAGTATGCATCCAAATAAGAAATTACGTGGGAGACAATTTAAACAGCCGGTCACTTACATGAAGACGGGTATACACCGTTGTAAAGTCTATGAACTGTAACCAATGAATGTCTCGTGATGTGCGAATGTCAACGTTCGCATCGGTCGCGTTCGGCGAGATGTCAGGACGAAGTCGAAAGTCACTCAGCGTTCGGCGAACGAATTCACGTAGATGAAAGCAGGCGACTCGGGCGATCAAGTAGACGGTAGATTTGCCTTGTTGATCTCGCGCGAACCACCAGGCGACAACACGGAAACGATGTCACGACATCGGCAATGTCGAGAAGGTCTGTCACGGAGTCTGTGTTACGACAGCTAGCAGACGAAACGGTGGTGGCTTCGCATTCGAAGATCACATCAAAACGGAACTGCAGACGGTTATCGCTTAGTCTTCTTCAACGCATGAGAAGTGCAGCGTCTCGCAACTAATCAGTACTGTTGAAATCGTAGAAGTATTTACTACAGGCGTTGGGCGGACACACGTTTCAGCCAAATTCCTGGAGACGAGAGTGCAACACTTTCTTCTGCTCAAATGCCTCGAATGGCCGTCCTGCCCTTATATAGCTTGATGGCCGGAAGTTAGTCTGACCAATTACAACACTTAATACAAATTAAAGTCGCTTCAAAAACCGGCTCCCAAAACCATTCACACTTCGAAGCAATCCATTCAACTTGCCGAGTTTAAAATAGATTTTGCGAGCTAAACGTTTGGCTATATAAGTGCTCATTCAATCTTTAACTTACGTGAATTACTTACATAATTAATATCACTGGATTCCCTGTATCGAGCCGGATACCACAAGATTCATCGTACATTCCAACTCTCATGAATTAATCCATAATTTTAATAAAACTAAGCTAGGTGTGACCCTAGTGTTTTTTACACCTACATTTCTGTAAACAACTTTTATAAGTTCATAATATAATCTTCTTATAACCACAACATAAGTAGTTTGCAAGGTCACCATATTACCAGTCATGTTAAACAATTTTTACTGGTACCAAATTTGGTATACCTAACCATAGAATTAGTGGTGTACGCTACAAATGAAATTAATTAAATCTGACTCGTCGGCAGTTAAAACGTTACACGCCTTAATCGCCAGAGGGCACCAGCATATACCTCCGCGACAATACATACCAGAGATGGCAGCACCATTCCATCAACCATACTTTGTATACAAAACCACTGTTCTAAAGCCTGATTAAATTCTATACAAACCACTTTGTGACACTAGCCTACAATTATTGTTTGCTTAACAGGGTGTTTCTGACTGGGAAAAGATGCTGCCTGTTGCCATGTTTGGGTATCATAGTCATTTTTTTATCAGATAATGAGGATGCACTGGGATGTGTAGGGATGGTAAGGTCGTATACTATCAGAAATAACAAAGTATTTAAAAAATAGTTGAACATTTAAATATTTCAGGAAAGTTTCATTTTATAACCAAATATATTTATTTTCCCCAGTACATATTTAGAAAGTACTCAGTTGTACTCGTAATGTACTCGTAAAATCGACGAGTATGACCCATAAGTTTCATGAGTACGAGTACTTCAAAAATGTACACGAGTACATGAGTACCGAGTACTTCGGCCCCCGGTCTGGTACTCAGTGTGACCTCTTCATTCGCTTCTTTGGACCATTGGCCTCTGATCTACCAACTGGCGATTTATTTTTAAAAGAACAAAAGTTGTAATTTAGAGTAATTTACTGAAGCATTTCGGATATGCTTTTCTTGAGGGCCTTTCTCCAGGCAAACATGGAGACAGGTGTGCAACATTGCAAAGGAGTTCTAAAAGGTCAAAATTTGATTGATAACTGCTGTTAAAAATTGTTATATTTAATGGCAGCATTTAAAAAGTTAATGTATAAATTCCAGACAGTCATAGTCAAATTTGTATAAACAAAGTAATTTCACATAAATACAAGGCACATAATTGCAAAATGTAATCAACAATTTATGATATACTGTAATAAAAAAATTCATAATTTTGCTACTTTTTTATTGTAGTCTAGACCATCCTAAATTAACTTGATAACAAAAGATTTTTTCGCTAGAAATAAAGTATACAAGGAGCTCAGGGAAAGTGGGAGAAGGGGGAGAAGTTTAGATATATGCACAGAGCAACATAGATATCCAGTCAGTGGTCATTTTAATTTGCCTCTATTAAAATGTATTATTAATGCTACACTCAACTGGTGCCTTGGCATTCAGCCTCAACTGGTGCCTTGGCATTCAGCCTCAACTGGTGCCTTGGCATTCCGCCTCAGCTGTGCCAATTTTCAGCTGCAATTGTGGGCCACAATTCCACCAGCTTCCTGAAAGCAGTGCTCTGAGAGATGTCCCAGCAGATTAAAGATGGTCAGTTTGTTTACAGAAGACCACCTCGATTAACTCCTGCTTTAGCTCAAGTTTGGGCTGTTTGGAGTAAATCACCTAAGACCCACATGGCAAGGTGTTGTGGCCAGGTGCACATAAACAAATGTGTGGTGCTTGACACCTGCATTGGCTGTGCCTTGATGTCTTCATTGCTGTCTTCCCTTGTTTACGCTCCAGTCCACTTAGTGCTCTACTTGGATTGCCTATTGATGATGTCATAGTTTTGTTGTTATGTACGCTCTCTGTAAGCAGCAGCTACCAAATAATCAGTTTTTGCGACTGCAGTGATCAGAGTAGAATGTGTTTAGCGGTACAGGTTTATTTAGAATCAAAGCTTTCGTTAATTCATATTATTCTATGCATATGTAATTCCAGTATCACTCAATATTCATGTTGACTCACTCACTTCCACTTACTGCCATCCATGTAAATTGGTCTGATATATTATACAATACAATACAAATTTATTATCTAGAGCTCTTTTCAGTTGGTAAAAATTATACAGACACAAATTGCATACAATAAACAATTGTCATTACCAAAGACATTGTGGGAACCTTTACAGTTTATAATTCAACCTCTTCAGTCTGACTGAAATATAGGATAGACAACCAGGGATCGCTCTAAAAAAAGATATGCATGTGCCCGAAGGGCACACCAGAGGTAAAACTAATATGCCTTTTTGAAATTTTATGTGCCCCAAATCCGATGATTAAAATTGTATTATTTTGCATATGATAGTATGGTCGTTTAAATAACCTGGTAAATGTGAGCATTAAAAATGTTTTATATCAGACGTGATATTATTGCTACTAATTTGTTTGAATTATATCCAGGACTGTCTGCGCAAGGGACGTGATATATAAGTATCAATATCAACAACAGCTTGGCGACGGCGTCTCGTCGGTTACACCACCGACTACATCCTCATTCACAGTGCCTGGTGGCGATACCCTGTCGGGTGTCGGTTTCTCGCTCACGGTCCCGGTAGCGTCAGTGGCAACGGCACTGCATTCGTCGGTGTTCGGCTCATTTTCCTCAAATACGGACTCGGGTGGGCCCTCAGGTGCAGCAGTTAGCCTATTTTTGCCCAAGCAAGTGATATTGTTTGTTTGGGCAATGGAATAGATCTTTTCTTTGGCGGCATATCTGCAAGATTCAATAGATAGTCTATGCACTCTAGCAGACAACACGTGTACGCCCTAGTGGCAAAATGATAAAATCACAGTAATACAATTCTCCGCAAGTCAGCAAGTTAGGACCTAATTTTTCTCGGATAAATATGCTGTTTTTGTATGCGACATTAGGGCACATGCGGCCCATCGCGCGTTTGCTTGTCAAGCACGATAGGACCTAAATTTTCACAGAAAAACATGCTATTTTTGTATGTGGCATTCGGGCACATGCAGCAGAAAAGAACGCAGCATTTCAGCGAACGATGCGTCATTGACGCAAAGCCGCAGCATTTCAGTGAATAATGCGTCATTGACGCAAAGCCGCATGCTAGGGGAATCCCTGGACAACATTACATTTCTTCACTTTTGGGCTGATTTTGTGATTTTGTTCTTGATAGTGTTGCAATCAGCCTCAAATAATACATCTTCAAAACTGACCTATCCCGGGGGGATTGTGGGGTCTTTCAACCTTACAACAGTTGTTTTGTTGTTCCTCTCTAGGCCGTGACATTTAACTTTGGCTGCTTTTTTGGAAGGTGCTATTCAGTGCTATAGTGCTTGATCTTTTGCAATTCTTATGTGAATCTGAAGTTTTCATTTATATCAGTTACTGTACCCTCACATATGTAAAAATTTTGTTCACCAATCATGACCAATGACAGGCATTATCTTTTGACAGTTCTCAGGTTTTGTGTTCAAAGAACATAGCGATTAATTTATCATATACTCACTAAAATTAGTGTATTAAATTAATATATATGCATTATATTTAAAACAGAAAAAAACAGGTCATTATTTCATGTGTCACAGTAAACAGTTGAGTCTAAAACCATTATGTTGGCTAAGTTTGCAAGTTCTGTCATATTCACAATACTATACATAATTTATACCTTTCTGAATTTGATCTGACTATTTTTTTATCCACATCTTCATTACACAGTGAGTCCCACGATTCTATTTCTACAGGCTGGATCCAGATAATAAAAAAATGTTTCAGATAATTTAACAGCAGCTGAAATAAGTAAAATACTACCATAATTGACCGTTATAATTTATTGCAATCATAAGACTCGGTCTAACTAATATTTTACAATTAAAATAATTTTAGAAAAGATTGGTTTATCAGTTGATGACCAGTAAAAATAAAAAAAACAGTTTCTGACCCGTCGAAATAACAGTAACATTGGTATGGTCTTAATATTATCTATTTTATTGTTTATATATTTAATTTTGAAACCTAACACTGTAAATCATAGCTGGTCTTTGATAGCCATGCATAGAAATGTTCTCCTTGTTCGCTGCTGTACATGGACAGTGTTTCCGCCAGCAGGGTGCAGCAGGTAGCCCCTAATTCTAGGGTACAGATACGTACCCAAATTAAATCCAAATTTTAATTTTTTTTATATTCTGTGCAATGAAACTCATACTTGATGACGTTTTTAAAGGTAAAAAATGAGCCCGTGTCAACACGTTTATGCTAGCTATTCTGTGATTGGCTAAACGTGGTATTCACTGTGGGATTGAAGCCTTCACCTCAGGATAGAATTTGGCGTACCGGTATATTGCTAGGCTTAGTGTAAAGAATACGGCATGCTGTCATGGCTGTACATTTTTCGCGATGTTTTCGAGTATTCATTGTTTCTTGGTGAAGAAAAATAATGCAACAAGATACCATACTACAGTTTACAATTTTCCTGCTGACTCTTACATTTATTATTCATTCTCCTACAAAACATGGAAATGATCATCATGAGCCGGGCGGGATTTCCGACTCCAAATGCCGGGAAATCACAGCATCTAGAAATCCAATTTTTTTCTGGGGAGGGCCCCCACATCCCCCGTCCATCAGGGTGCCTTCGGCACCCGTGGCAGGCTTGGCCTGCCAGTTCCGCGGTCTCACAATTGACTAACTTCGTACCAAATTAATTTTTCTGGCGAAAACCCTGATGGATGAGGGTCAGGTACAATATCGCTATTTGTTCTCTCCATACCCCTCTCTGCAGCATGTTTATTGTTGGTGTTGTGTTGCCAGGGTGGTAGCAGGATGGTGCTATAGCCAAGAGGGACTGGCACTGATGGCTAATAGCAAGGCTCCGAAGCATGACTTTGCTCCAGCGTGGCTCAAGGTGCCCGACCACGAGAGTTGGGTGAGTTCTAATTTTTGATCATTGCACTCTTGTGTTTGTGTTAGCGTAGTGGTTGTCTTGCTTTAAGTATAGTCAGTTGTTATGTGGAGCATTGTAGTGTAGTGTGGGATGTGGCAGCGTACTGTGGCATTGAACTGGCAGTCAACATATTCTGGATTTGATTCCTCGTGCTGTCTGTTTGAACCTTGGGTAAGTTCGTACATTCTACGTTGCTCCAGTTCACTCAGCAGTGTGTACGAGTACCTCGCAATAGGCAGTAATAGAAATTTGTGTAAGAATAATAATATTCGCACAGTAATTGCAGTGTGGCTTGATGCTTCCCAGAGGAGTTGAATTGTTGGTGTGCAAGGGTTGTGGTGTAATGGGTGTTGAACTGTCTTAAGAGAGATACAGGAGTGATAAATGAGCTGCGTGAGTTTACTTGAAGCAGTCTCCTGGGTCAAAGCCATCCGAGCAGCCTTCCGCCCGGCCCAGTCGCCCGTCTCACAGAGACGAATACTACAACGGCTACAGTCGCCCTGACTACTGCATGCCACTGCAGCGCCAGCACTCGTTCGACAATTACTACGATGGTGAGGCATTCTCGTTGTCTTGATAGCATGTGCGGTAATCAACAAGCTGTGCAACTATTGTTGATAGTCGGCTACACTTAAATTGAACATGAGGATCACAACAAATTTGGACTTTTTATTATATACAAATTTATCAATATCCCAGTCAAGTAAGTTAATTTATACTGAAAATTTATTTACTTCTATGGTTCAGGATATTTTGAAACTAATATTAATTACTATTACAACAGCGATGACATAAACAGTAGTTCCTAAGGTCATCATATGTGCCACTTAGTTCGTGATACCCGCATCATGACGCAACCTGCCAGTTTCTTCATAAATGGACCAGCCGGACTCGTCTGATTATTAAATAATAACTGCACTGCAGAACATTGTGTGCAGGAATTGTTAACTTATTTTCCAAAGCTTTTTTGATTTTAGTAACCAAAATATACTTCACTCAGAAAATAGCAGTCAGCCTCATTTTGGATGCATATGTTTGAGTGACGACGTCTGTCAGCCATTGTTTCTGCACGTTACTTCTTTGAGCTCTTACCATTTTTTCTGGACGTTTTCGAACAGATGAGCTGCACTAAAATGAACTGTAAATGCAAACCCTATCAGCTCAGTTAATAGCCGTGTCATTTTATCTGGCAGAATGTCATCAATCCATATTTAAAAGAATTCCTCCTTTTTAATTTAACAGCCCTGTTATGTGATAAATTTTAAAGTTTGCATTGGTACATATTTTTGCTCATTACCGTGTTCATTCTAATAATGGTGCAGTGTGCAGAGACAAAAGCTACACATTGCACTATTAAAAGGGACCAATGCGAGTGTTTTCCACCAATCTGCCAGGTGGCACCACCACACAGTGAGGGGCGTAATGCCAGCAGGCGGCAGTACTCAAAGGGCTTGGTGATCGAGGCTACATGTCATGGCGTTCGAATTGATTTCAGTCATTCGTGGATTTCACGTGTACAAACAGTGTTGGGACCCTAAAATCGGAGAAAAAGTTCAGTGTGTAATCGAGGAAAACAATAAGTACGATAAACATGCTGTTGCTCTGATTAAAGATGAGACCATTGTAGGACGTGTACATGCAGAACATAGCAAAATCTTCAAGTTATTTTGAAATGTATAGGGATTTCACAGGAAGGTATGACTTTGAAATAGTGGGGTGCTCCTTTATTAGAGCGTGCGCCATTATTAGAATGAACACGGTATGTCCTGAAAATCTAGAACATGCACATATGAGGATGTTTCATGACTCAGTACAGTTGTAGAAGATTGCAGACTGATGTCACAATGCTAATTCTGTCTAATGAATATAACGTAACTACAAAAGCTAGCAAAAATTGGGTGGATTTGGGCCAAAAGTACAGAAACACCTGGAAACTCGTGAACTGGCCTTTTTGATCTATGTACACTTCAGAGTCCCTTTTTGAGCGAAAACAACTGCAGTTTCTTAAAAAAAATATAGTTTCACTATCATAAATATGATCAGTTGTAAAAAAAATGGTTCCTTGACCCTGTGCCCTCAGACCGCCGCTACCCACCGCAGAAGTTCCGTCACCACTCGGTCGATGACGACTACTACGGCTATGGCTGTTACGGTAGCTACTATGAGGGCTATGGCTATGACAAGTACGTGGGACCGCACTATCGCTCACACCCCGGCCTCTACCAGGACGGCAAGTACACACACCCCAACGCTCGCTACGGTCAGACTGGACCGCAGGTACGTCACAGTCGGTCATGTGACCTGTTGCCTAATAACTGTCGGTATTACAAGATGGCACAGGTTTTGGAATCTGTCGGACATTCCGTTGAATTGCTGTTGTTTTTCTTTGCAATAAAAGCAGGGTGAGAACTGTATGCGTGGAAGGTTGATCTGGCAGATGCCATGCTGCCCCAGTAGTTACGCAAACATTGTTGGTAACGCAAAACTTGACAGGTGAAGTGTATCACTTACTGTCTTTCATACAAACAAGAATTCTTGCCCTTTTAACATGGGACTTCAGTACTTGTTAGTGTTGTGCTATACAAATCAGTTATATCCATGAAGTGCTATGTAATAGAATGACACAATAACCTGTATTATATTAAAGATATGTTTGTCTATCATGAATAGTTACAAAATATGACATTGCATAATGTTAATGTATTAACATGTAAGTGGCTTATTATTGTGAATCACCCAGCATTTTTAACACGGTTAAAATGTGTAATATGCTAAACGAAGCTGTAAATGAGTTAGACCAATATATGATACCTCATCACTTGTATGCAGGTGAATGGAGGGGGTGGGTACCCCCCGCCATACTACAGCCCCTACATGTATGACTACTACGCGGGGGGGCCGTACTACGGCAACTACGCAACCAACAAGCGGCGGCCGATGGTCGACAAGTCCGACGGTCGTTATCGCAATGGGCGCGAGCGAAGGCACTCGGACTCACGTAGCAGCAGCAGCAAACAGAACAGTCTTGATGACGACTTTGTGAGTGTCGACACTGGTAATAGGGGGACGGGGTTGGGAAGCTGGTGATACGTTATTTAAAGTGAGTTGGAAATGTGGTATGAATAGAAGGGGTGAGTCTATGAAAAAGCAGATGTTTTCATTGTGGTGAGGAAGAAGATGACGACTGACTTCATGGAGGGACGCCTCACCGTGGACTTCAGGGACAAAGAGGAACACAAATGTACTTAAGTGTGAAGTGCATCATGGCACACACTGACAGTTTGGCAGGGTTGGTTGTCTTAGGCACTAACCCAGTTATATGCAGGTTAAACTGTGAGAAGGTTTCATAATAATATATCGTATTATTATTTTTAGACAGATTAATCAGCCACAATAATTATTTTTGTCACTGAAAAGCGTCACAAACTGCATATAGTGGATTATTCTTTGTACGTAATGCTGTTGTAGGTTGGAATTTTTTTACTGTTTTATATAAATTTACATCTTGATGAATCTGAACAATCATGTTGAACAACCTATTGTTCTGAAGTGATTATTAACTGTTTTTCTGCCTGTCATTTATGGCAATTAGCAACCGTTGGGTAGGATACTGTGCCAATAAATTGGTTGTTCCTTTGTAGCCGTCATTGAATGGAGATGCGGATGGTGAAAAAGAGAACTCAGGCGGTAGTAAAACAGGCAGCAGCACTCTGGGGGCGTGGGGTAAGTGGCTCTGGGGCATGGGGAAAGTGGCTCTTGGGGCGTGGGATAAGTGGCTCTGGGGGCATGGGGTAAGTGGCTCTGGGGGTGTAGGGTAAGTGGCTCTGGGGGTGTAAGGTAAGTGGCTCTAGGGGCGTGGGATAAGTGGCTCTGGGGGCATGGGGTAAGTGGCTCTGGGGACGTGGGGTAAGTGGTTCTGGTGGTGTAGGGTAGGTGGTTCTGGTGTTGTGGGTAAGTGGCTCTGGGGGCATGGGGTATGTTGCTCTGACATTTTTTAGTTATCATTCAGATGCGATCATCATGAAACCACACTGACAGGGACTGCGATTGCGAAAAGGCTGAGCTAAAATTCCTGTCGAGAAAGTTGCCCCACAATAATTTGTGGTCATTCATATTGCAATTTGAATGCACAGTGTCATAAATTTAACTCTAAAGGCTTATTGAAATTTAATAAGTGTATAAAATATTGTTTTTAATGCATAAATACTATTTTACTACTAGTCAGAATTGTGTATCTTTTATGTTGGTGTCTGTGTTGGGGCAGATGATAGCTGACCCAGGTGTTTTAATGTCGTTCACAGTCATGATTTTGTTTGTTTAGGGAAATCACCAGCTGGGACAATGAATGGCACGGTTCGGAATGCACGTGATGATAGGTCAGGTATGTACACGTATATCGACTGTTCACGTATGTTTTCAAACAACTGTTGACGGGTACCAGAGTCCATGTACAAAGTATCTTGGGGTCACACATTTACAAGATCACATGATGGACTTAGCCACTAATATCGTAGCCACCTATAAAAATTATATTTCCTTCCACGTGCAATGTGGAGCAGTAAACATGATGTTCAGACTGGAACTTTCAAATTGGTGACTGTTGTGCAGAACGATTTTAGTGTATATGCAAGTATATATGTAAAACATTTCTTCAAGGTAGATTCAGATGCTATTACCGAATTTGACTGCGTTACTGCCCATACCAGCATCATTGCTCACCCCCTAATTCCTGAAAATTTGGGTTAACCGCCCACTTGTTTGCATTACCGCCCACCCCCATCTCAGCCACATACAAAAATACAATTTGTTATCAAAATGTAGACAATAAACATGCAGAAATACAAGATGGGCAGATAGTTGTTGAATATTCTTCATACTTAACATGGTCTGCTCCAATGTTTCTGTCGCTGGTTCGGCACCAATTAGTGCTTGAGCCAGCAGGCATTGCAATTTTAGTCCTTTGGCCGAAGGTCCAAGGGACTATTGCCATCACTCTGCGTCCGCCATCCGCTGTTAGCTGCCATATCTCAGAAACCGTTCAGCAACTTTTTCTCTAATTTTGCATAGACATATCTTGGGGCACTGCCACTATGCACGAGAAATCTGTATTTGATTGAATCATTTTAAGGGCTCCCTAGGGCCTCCAAGGACCCCCAAACTGGTTAAAATGTAACATTTGGCCTATTTTTTCAAAAACTAAACTTTCTAATTTAGCATAGATGTATCTTAGGGTGCTGCCACTATATACAATAAATCTGTATTTAATTGAATCATTCTAAGGGGCCCCCAAAGTGCAAAAGGTTTACATTATCTAGTGATGTGGTTTTGAGAAGGGCCCTTGAGACCACCCCCAACAGTAGATGTTGTGTAATGTGCCACAAAGCCAAAAGCTGTGACTAATCTCTACAGCCTAGGCCATTGAGACCTTGACTAATCTTTAATTGGTCACAGCACCCAGGCAGAGTAGACACGCTTGACCCCTGTTAGACTGAACAGTTGCCTAACACTTTTAAACTGTATCTTCAAAACTATTGATTTTCTATAATTGCAAGTTGTGTTTATTTTGAAGTTCATTTAATTATAAAATGGTGTGACTGTGGTGTCTGTTGGTTAAAGATGTATTGTCTGTAGAAACCTGTAGGTGACAAACATAGAAAATTAATATTTTGTCACCTGTAGGTGACAAACATAGAAAATTAATATTCTGGACAACTATAGAGTGAAATATCCTACACTTTATTGATATCAAATGCATTCTACTGTTCTGTTTACACTTGCCATGCCTTGTGTAGACATGGTACTATGTAAATCAATTGTATCAATATAGACTAATAATTACAGATTCACAATATAGTTGACACCTGAAGCAACCAAATGTCAACCATTAGAAGAGTTGACATAGTTCCGCTATACACAAGCAAGAAATCTGTATTTAATTTAATCATTCTAGTGTCATCAGCATATAGTAGAACATACATTTTCTACATCATCATCACTAAGGTTATTGTAAATTTCACCAGCTGCCATGTCAGGTCCGTTATAATTGTGACTAACAGTGTTCAAAATTATTCAGGTAAATAGCAAATAACAAAGGACACAAGTTTTCTCCTTGCCATACCTCTACACATGAGAAGAAGGCTGACACAGCCTGGCCCTCATTTATACATGATTTAGCATTTTTGTACATGTTGTATACAACTTTCAACACAATACCATTAATACCGCATGAAATTATCTTAGACCACAGGGAGGACCGGTCTACTAAATCAAATGCTTTCTTAGAATCGATGAAGGCACAATCAAGCCTTTTGTGTTGAGACATACAATTCAACCAATACCCCTATTTGAACACTGCCTGTTCTTCACCTATTACATTAGCTTTGTTTAGGTATGTGGTCAGTCTGGTGTTGTGAACAATCACTAAGGATTAATGAACACTTGTGCAAAATGTCACCCACTTGGCAGGTTTAATTGATCTATTCAGCAATGATGACACTGCTTAGGCCTCACTCTGGACACTGTCACTCATAGTGTTGTGTATTGTCTTAGTTGGTGCATTGAGCTAATCTACTTGACCATGAATCAGTGGTGGCTCTGGTTGTGTATTACACCCAGCTGTGGAGCTAAGATTCTCTGCCTGCTATTGTTTGATGGAAACTGTGACTAATCTGTACTTGGTCACTGGCAGTAGCTTGTGTCAACAGACAGCATTAAGCCACCAGACCCTTGTTAAACTGGACAGTTGCCTGTAGGTTTTAAACTGTGTCAAACAGTGAGTCTACCTTTTGCTCTCAGATAATCTGTCCTCTTAGTTTTACACGTGAAGACATAATCTGGCATAACTTGATAAGTCTTTGTAGCAGCACATTTGTACTTCCAGTGTATCATTGCAACATAACATACATATTACATACTGTGTGCCACATTTGAATGTTGTGCATGTAATATTTCCATGCAATCCATTTGCATATATAATGTAAAACTTCAACAGCCGTTTTCTTCATTTTCACTTTTTGATCCCTACCATGTTCAATGCTCCATAACTTTGCCAATTTTTGTAGCAGCCACATTTTTTGAAACCGTGTAAAGCACCCTACCAAACCTTTACAAGGATATAAGAAAACAATGTTACAATTTTTCCGACTTATCACTCATTTGGTCAGCCGGGGTCACATATAGACGTATTAGTCCAAAGGACTTCAGGGCCACTTGGCCCATTTTTAAACATTAAAAACAACTTTGGAAAAATTAATCAACAGTAGCGCTGCACATATGCACCGGTAATCAATACTTTGCACAAACATCTACAGTGCCTGGTTGATTTAGTGCTCAAATGGTGACACATAGATGGGTTGGTTTAGACGAGAAATATAAGAAACGTTTCTCGATATCTGCATTATATTATATTAACGTAAACCTCTAGCAATGGAGATAAAGGATCACGTGACAATCCATTGCCACAAGGAAGGGAGAAAATAAAATCACCAGCAACCGGATGTCCGACTTCGAGAACACTGCAAACTTAGTGGAGATGCCTGCTGTATTTATTTATATTCGCTTGGGAGCCTGACCTGGTTTCGAAGACGACATTAACTCGGCATAAATTTATGTCTTTTTTGAAAAGTTTTATGACCTTGGGTGACAGGGGCATTTGTAATGAATGTACTATTTGTGAGCCTTGGTGACGAAGGCATGATTGATAAACATGCTTTTAGGTGTTTAGGTGGCCAGTGTAGTGGCCTGTCATAATGAAATGGTTAATATAAGATGCAATTTAAATAACTCCATTCAGGCCATTGTTCTGTTTGTTGTCCGCACGGCCGTTGTCTGTGTTTGGGCGTATTCCAGCGTACAACACGTCATTGACGCGTTTCCACACTTCAAGGGAATCCCTGACACCAGATAAGTCAAACCTCCATGGTCCCATGGTAATACTTCTAGACTCTAGTTATCAGAAGTTCCACTTATAATAGCCTGTGTTTTAGCATTCTTTAGCATTATAGATAGACCCGAGACCGAGGAAAAAGCGAAAATCGGCTTATGCGAGTTTGAGTTATCGGGAGTGCACTGTATACAGATATCCGTAAAGCTATTCATATGCTGTAAGATAGTTTAGAGTTTCATCAGACGTCCGTTAATGACAATGTTTCATATTTAAATTATCGCTTCATATAATACGAACACTTTATGAAACCTGGCGCTGGTCGATATCAAGTTGTTATTTCGTACACCCGCTTTTTAAGTTTATGTTTTTTGGATCATTTTTGTGTGAGAGGAGGCAACAATGCGGATCTACGTTAGTGCCTGTGTCTCCCTAACCACCTACCCCCCAGTTTTAGAAAATCTTGACCTAATCGTCCATGGTCAATAATGCAGTAAAATACAGTATCAAAGATAATCAACTCAACATTCTAAGTAAAGAGTTCCTGGGTATATTTTGTCCTGGATGTTGCAACCGGAGGTTGTTAGATACATACTTCTTGTTCTTTATTGAGCTGTTTATCTTTGATTTCCATGTTACAATGTGTTGGATTGATGAGTTCATTTTTGTGTTTCTGTGTTTGTTCAGACGAGTTTGTCCACTTGAGCAGCAAACACCTAAACAAGACCACTGGGCGTGTATATAAGGCAAGTTACATTTCTTCCTCCATAAATGACATGCTGTCCATGCCACCATTAGGGGTCAGGGACCCATCACTTTGTGAGTCCATCACGGGTTACACATTTCCCCCTGTGTTACACATTTTACGCTTTGCCACCTAAAAAAAAAGTTAGTTCTGATATTGCGCAGTATCAAGTCCTCGGGACTGCTTAAAGCGCTTTACACTTTATTCCCTGGCATACCTGTCCAAATATAATATATAGCCGGGTACTCATTCATACAGTTGAGTGAACTGGAGCAACGTAGAATGAATGAACTTGCCCAAGGTCCGACACCGCAGCACAGGATTCGGACCCAGGTTCTCTCGGTCGAGAGTCTGAAGCTCTAGCCACAGCACTGGTGCGTTCCACCTAATCACTAGTTAGAAGACAGAAATACACCCCGGTACTTCTGATTTCCTTCCCATATGTCAGGCAAATGGGCAATTTGTACAACATTTATGCCAACTTGATATGGTGCTGTGGAAAAAAAATTTAGCAGTACACTAACCAGGAGTTGTGTTTGCAGGACTCGTTTGTCGACAAAGAACTGCCATCAAAGCCAACGTCGTCGAGCGACGTGAGGAAAGACATCAACAGTAATAGCACGATGGTAGCGCCACCTGTCGACCAGAGTCACATAGGTAGCAACGGCCACGCGAGTGACAGAGAGGGTAATCAGGTCGGTGAAAGCAGTTTGTGAATGAGGCAGGTTATAGCAGTGATGGGGAAGCCTCCATGTCACAATGATGGGGCAGGGCTCCATGTCACAATGATGGGGGAGGGCTCCATGTCACAATGATGGGGAGGGCTCCATGTCACAATGATGGGGGAGTGCTCCATGTCACAATGGTGGGGGAGGGCTCCATGTCACAATGATGGGGAGGGCTCCATGTCACAATGATGGAGGAGTGCTCCATGTCACAATGATGGAGGAGTGCTCCATGTCACAATGGTGGGGGAAGGCTCCATGTCACAATGATGGGGGAGGGCTCCATGTCACAATGATGGGGGAAGGCTCCATGTCACAATGATGGGGGAGGGCTCCATGTCACAATGATGGGGGAGGGCTCCATGTCACAATGATGGGGAGGGCTCCATGTCACAATGATGGGGGAGTGCTCCATGTCACAATGGTGGGGAGGGCTCCATGTCACAATGATGGGGGAGTGCTCCATGTCACAACAATGGGGAGGGCTCCATGTCACAATGATGGGGAGGGCTCCATGTCACAATGATAGGGGAGTGCTCCATGTCACAATGGTAGGGGAGTGCCCCATGTCACAATGATGGGGGAGGGCTCCATGCCACAATGATGGGGAGGGCTCCATGTCACAATGATGGGGAGTGCTCCATGTCACAATGGTAGGGGAGTGCCCCATGTCACAATGATGGGGGAGGGCTCCATGCCACAATGACGGGGGATTGCTCCATGCCACAATGGTGGAGGAGTGCCCCATGTCACAATGATGGTGGAGGGCCCCATGTTACAGTGACGGGGGAGGGCTCCGTGTCACAATGATAGGGTACAAATCTAAAATGTTCATAACTTGGATTGTATTACCACTTGTATGTTTTATATCTGATTTAATGTTGTTATTACCATATTCGTGATCAAGCTGTAGAAGAAAAAAACAATTTTTACTACGTAGGCATGACTATTGTGTAAATATATGTTTTATTATTGGTTATATTTATCCGGTGGTTTAGTTTATGTGCAAAATTTGTGTTTTGAATATAAACATGTTGCTTTATGGATAACAGTTACTGTTATTGAATGTAGCAAGTGTATGACAGAATGAACAACAATACCAGTTCCTGCATTCTTTGTTCAAACAACAATAAATCTATAATCCAGACTATTTGCTGTCAGATTTTAAGCTGCAAAATTTGCAAATGTCTGGATACCTTTATTTTCAGTCAGCAAAAAATGGTACTGTGGAGACATCTGGTGGCAAGAATGGACAACCGGAAGCGGACGAGCCCCTTGTGCGTGGTATAAATGATCTCAGTATGAGCTCAGTGGAGAGAAGCCTCTTGTCGAGCTCGCTCGAGGCCGAGCAAAGGTAAACACGTCATAGGTGGCGCCACTTTTAAGCTGTGAGTTAGAGATATGTAATTGTCTTAATAGCGAATCTTCCAGATAACCCTTTCAGATTTTAATTTCCGTGATCAAAATATTCCATTACCATGCACAGAAGATATACCAAGAAAACCCATAAAACTGTACATTTTCTGAAAGCTGAATAAATGAGTTATCCAACAAGCCACAATTTATTACTTAAAACACAAACAGATACATGGCAGTTACCAAGGAAAGCAACAACAAAAATGTATGTATAGAAATGTGGAAAATGAATGTACAATTTAAAAACCGGTTTGTCAGTTCCTTTTAGCAGTTCTACAGTGAGCACAAGTTAGAATATCTTTCTGCATCAGTGTGACTAGTTTGCAACAGCTACCTACCTACACAGCAGTTGTCATTAAAATCAGCAGTTGCTGAATGTGTCACTAAAAAACATTGAAGGCAATTTGCTGTGCTGTCAATCAGTCAGTGTCATTACATACACTAGAGTTCCACTCATTATTATAGTCCAAGTTCAGGCACATAATCCAAATCATGATATTAAACGTTTACTTTGTTTGAACACATTGTGCATTCAAAGTTGGTTGATGCCATTTTGTTGCAAGTCGGACAACATCGGATGTGTCCAAGTTCAACTTCGATGGCTTCATTGCCCATGCAATTTGCTTGAAGTTGCAAAAAAACTGGCACTAGTCACATTCATTTATCCATATCAGCTTAAAATACACGTGTGCAGCGCTGTTCACTTGTGTTATTGTTGCTCAGAAACCATGACAAATCGCGATTATTTTTGACAAAAATGGCACATTAACTCCATCGAAAGTAAACAATGCCGCCATTACAGTGAAGCACATGGCTGCCTCTATCTGGCATACCATAAAGGTGTGAATAGATGCCCGAAACATTCACTGTACAATTCACTTTGTTTTTGATATGTAACATTACGGATCAAAGTCTGAAAGGGTTAATCATACACCCTCACCACTTGCCTACCAGTGTTTTTCTGCGATGGTTATGGAAATATTGAGCCCTGATAAACCCAATAGAAGCTGGTTGCAAAGATACATGACTACTGTAGTTTGTAAGCAAGTGAAAGCTTTATTCCATGGTGGTGACCATGTCATGTATTGTGATTTTCAACGAGTCGTCATTCAGACATATACACTTCAACCTGCACATTTATACAGCTTTTGATATAAATCATGGCAATAAAATAATAATAATCAATAAATAACTAATTGTGCAGCTTTTGATGAAATGTATAATTCATAAGAATAAATAATTAAATTAATAATAAATAAACACTAATTGTGTGTTGCAGGTTGCTGCGAGAGATGGGATGGAATGATGATGAGGAAGAATATGTTATCACAGAAGATGACCTGAGGGAGTTCCAGAAGCTTAAACAGGTGGACACATACAAGTGCTTTATTCACTGTACACACGCAGCAAGCCTTTTACCAAATGTTAGGAACACACAGCATCATTAAATAAACACCATAACGCACTCACTAATCATGAATCGGTTCACTGGTGGTTTGAACCCGGGTTAATCAAGGCATTAGCCCGTTTGCTTTCACACGTTACTACAAATTCAAACTGAACCCACACCAGATGTTTGTTTTTCACATGTTAATTTTGTTGAAGGAGATGTGTTGGTCAATTAATAGATATATTTAATACATTATTTTGTGTAGATAAAGGATCCATTTTATTCATTAGTGCTAAGTTGTGATATAAACTCACTTCATTGAAAAAATATACTTTTGATGATGAATCGTATCTGAATCGGCATACATGCAGAATACTTTGGGCGTGTTTTTTTTTTCAAATAATAAATTCAAAACTGATGTTAAGAATTAGTTTATCCTCGATATTTTATTCTTGGAACTTGTTCAGTGCACCACTGGAGTATGGAGCACCTGAATTCAGCGAGGTTTTTTGAAGTGTTAAGAAAGTTTTCTGGTAATTGATTGTCAACCCAGGTAGATCTGTCAGGGAGTAAAGTGTAAAACGCTTTGAGCAGTCCTAATGACTGGATACTGCGCTATATAAGAACTTACCTTTATTTTTTAAAGTAGAATTGCCAGACAAGAATAAAAAAACTGTTTGCATATTTTAGACAAAAATCCATGGTAAAAACCAATCTGAACAAAATCCCACCCTTTCTGCTGAACTATTGACATTTCTCAAGACTCAGCTTTCTAAGTTAAAAATAAAAAAGTTTTACTTGATGGAAGTAATTACGGAATGTTTACTGTTCTGTGCAGATGAAACAACAGAAGAACGGCTTGCAGTGCGATCGCACGAAGGTGTGGAGTCCGCAACGCATTGGTGCGCTGCCAGTGGTACCCCCTGAGAAGCTCGTTGACTCGCCCTGCAGTAGCTCTGACGATGACGACGATGACACTGACCTCGACTGAATGATGTGTCGTCTGCTCCAAGTTGCGTCTGTATCTGGTTTCTTCCGGTGTCATCATGTGTCATCATGTGACTGCGCTCAGGATTTCCAGTGCTCCCGACAAGGTGATACAAGTTCAGCTGTCCGTCGTTCGTGGAATACATTACGTTATCAATGCAGCATCGGAGCCGCGCCAGGCGAGTCCGTGTCGTTTCATATTCCGATGCGCCAAGACATTACTATGTAGTTTCTGGCCATCGGACGAACAAAGTCATGCGCTGTTAACTGCAGGAGCCCATTTGTTTGCAAGCAGCAGTAGGGTTCTCGTCACACATTCGTCCTTGACTGATTTGCCAAGTCTTCTCTCATGCCCCCCGGGGTTAATTTGACTGAACCGATGCCACCAGTGAAGCGTTTATTACCAAGTTTGCCATTCACCTGTCACCACCTATCAATTCTTTAGATTTGTTAGCGATTCGTTGATGACAGACCGGCGTGTGCATTTAGATACAGAAGACGGCGACTACAATACAGTCGTGCGATGCATCCGTCTTCACTGATGCATCAGTGGATTTGACACAGCCATGTTGCACCCAGCCCGATCTGGTGATGTGGCCTTTGCTAACTACCTGGCACCGGCGTGGTTGCGTTAATATTTTGCAGGCAGCGTTTTATTTTTATGATGAAAAATTTGCTCCCAAAGTGTTTGCATGGCGACCACGACGGGCCGTCGTGTTGGTTTAGCAACACTATATTTTAGAATAAGTTTGTATTTTCAGAGAGATATATCGTGGGGCGCACGTGTGCCCAAAACTCTGATTTGTTCGTTATTTGTGATGTCGGCGCTGATTTGTGCAACGCGCAGCTCATTTCCAACGCTGCGTGCGTGCGATCACGATACTTGATGCGCTTTGATCAGCATCCTGTTACATTTCTCAAGCAATACTATTATTGTGTGTCGGCTCTGCCGGGCATCGCTCCTACCGAGTTAATTTGTGCTGGGTATTGACTAAATTACCAGTGTTTGCTGATTAGAGGTGGCTTGCTTGGCGGCGTTTGCAACGAGTGAGTGGGGTAGAGGTGTGTAAGGACCTTCAGTTTTTCTTGTTTATCAGATGTGTGATGCAACATATGTTCAGTGTTATTTATATGCTGTCGTTCGTTATCGCTGACGAGGATGCACATTGTAGATCCGCTTTGTTTAAACGGTTACGTTTCGGCCCATCCACAGCGCCAAAGATAAACAGCAACTCTCGAAATCAGTTTTTACAGCTCGTTTACCCCAATTGCTCATTTACAGTCGCACATCGCCAAACAGTCCAGTTACATATTCCGGCGATAGCTATTGTTTTCACCGTCGGTATGCGATCGCTGATTTCAGTGTAATTCTTCCTGTTTTTCATATGTTGGGACTAGACGTCGAAAATTGGTATTATAGATATTCCAGAATGCGTTCTTGACATCCAGCCTGATTCAAGGCAATAGCTATCAGGTATTGAACATTATTTTATCGAGTTGCTATTCTGGGTAGCACTTTAGTGCAGTGAAATGACGATTGTTTGGCATATGCTGTTGCCTGCATGCTGCAGCTATGGCTCAAAATGCCCTATCAGACAGGGTGCTGTGTACATATGTGGATTATTGTTTTTGTATAAAAAAAAAGCGGAGTTGCTGTCCACGGCAAATAATGGAGATGTAATTTTGTCACTTCGCTTACGTTCATCAAATGTTGTCTTCAGTAAACAACTTGCAATAAAGCAGTGCTGAACATTGCCACCTTGTTGTGTGATTGATTAAATTTTTAACAATTTCCATCCACCTGTTGATGCTACGGACGAAGAAGACGGTTTCCCAAAGTACTGAATGGAACAGTGAACAGTGGATATCACAAGGTAAATCTCGGGACCGGGTGAAAGTGACATGAATGACAAGGTGCCACATTAGCAGGTCTAATTTTCTGTACTCTCCTCTTATGGAAATAATTTGGGATAATCCAATGGTACCTTAGTTGCAAAGTGGCTGTATTATTGAGATGATCATCAAGTGAGGTTCAACTATACCGGACATCTAACAAAAGTGACATAACTTTGGAGTTTTTCACAATGCTGCCTGTGTTTTCCAGGTTGTTGCAATATCTAGTAAGAATCCAAGGGGAATTTTATTAGAAATAAACCCAATTTAATGATATTGATCTGTGGCTACCCATGAAAATGTCCTCTTCCTTCTTGTGACATTACATAGTGCTCATTCCGCAGTTCTCGGCGAAGCAGAAAGTTGTCACCCGTAGCAATTTTGATAGGAAAATTAAAACGGTTTGGAAAAAATGCATTGATGTATGACGGGAAACAAAACGGTTGCTAAGGAGCAGACAAGTTCACAGAGTCCCAGACTACATGATGCAGGGGTCGTTGGGTCATCACCATATACAGCAGGGAAATAAATTGCTACAGTGGCACCATCAAGCGAGTGAAACGTGTTGGAAATTTTACACATAACAGCCATTTTGCATCACAAAATCACACAAGTGCCACACAACGTATTGGGGTAAGACCACATTAAGGATTCGTCCGCCATTACCCACCGAAAGAGTGCCCTTGAAAATACCGTTTTGGTGGCATGTGTGAATTTTGTTCGAGCACTGGCATGGCACATGTCAGTCCAGTGAATACTAAATGTACTACTACATTAGATCTTTCACGAGGTAGCAATAAACATACGCTAGTCGCTCGCATATTCGCACAGTGGCTATTTTGCAGAACGCACCAATATTTCAAAATCTGTCACCAGATTGGGGCGAAATTGAGGGGTGTCAGGTTTGGGTGGATTTTTCTGAAAACTGAGGTATGAGAATTTTACGAGTTTTCCATAGCACTTGTGTCAATGGAGGTTAAATATGTGAAATTTTTCGGCAAATTTAGCAGGAAATGAAGGAAACGTTATAATGGCCGCCTATGTAAAATTTAAATGTGGTCTTACCCCTATTGGTGGAGAGAGTGGACACCATGCTAAATGCAAAACATTTGGACTTTACAAACTTGCGAGATAATTCCTAACAAATCCAATTTTGTGTACCAGTAGTGTTGTTCAGCATTCTTCAATGACGTTCAGCATTGTTTTTAGATCACCCCTTATTTAGGACAATCTAGCAAATTTTAAAACCGTATTCAGCAAGAAGGTCGAGACGGGTAAAATGGATTCAACAAACCTGCAACACAACACAAATATCATAATACTCTATTTATTTGGTGATGAATTACACTGTGCAATATAATATATGTATATTGTGACTAAGAAATTTTACCCACCTCACTTCTAACAGCCAGATCAAAATTTACAAGTTCCTGTTTGTTTACTTTCTTCACCAATGCTAATATCACCTAATTTCTCCAGTGTTGTTAGTACCTGGTAATTTTTATTTTTTTGTACTCTAAAATATTCTCTTAGTATCAATATGAAACAATATACACCTGTGTAACACGCACGCACGCACACAAACGTAGTTAACATAGTTTATCAACAGTACAACTCTGTTAACTCAAATTTTGATAACTTAAGGCCACACACATCTACTAAATATGGTTATTTTAGTGTGTGGAAATAGTGCCTTTTCACCCAAATCGGCATGGGTCATACTCAATATTTTGAACAAATATTGGCATTTCTTGCAAATCCAGATTCAGTAAATATTGTACAGTGCAGAAACATTTCTAATGCATTCTGAATGATTTTTTGCAAAATTGCAGGGAAAAAATAGATTTTTGGTAATAAATACTGATTTCTTTCAAACTTAACTGTTGATGATTGTTAAATTCATTCAGAACCTTATTAGCATATTTATTCCAACATATATCTTTTTTCAAATGCAGAAAACATTTTTTTTGAAAACGACAGTCATAGATTGCATAATGGATTTGTTAAGTTGATATCAACATGCTTGATCCACGAATAACAGTGAATTTTATTAATAGTAAACATCATTTGGCATAAACACGTTCTGAATATTTTTAACAAAAAACCACCATTTCACCTAGAAGGCATGGCCTTAAATTTTGAGCACATTCTATCCAATTTCTAGTTAACAAAACTACCATAAATATATATATATACAAACACACATACCCATGAGCTATGCAAGGTACTTTCTTTTGTACAAACAATTGTTCATTGTTTACAATGTAAATCTCCAAAAAATATCCAGCACCTAATTTGTTGGAAGTTGTCTATAGTAGAAAGAGTGCAACAAACAAGTGGTTGTTATCGTACTAACCTCATTTAACAGGTGACTTTAAGGTGCAACATGACCAGCCATATTAGGAAACATACAAAAAGATACAGTATGCATAGTAGCGCATAAATAGTATAACAAACAATTATGTAGTTTTTGTGCACCCTATATTATACACACACTTGTATACGTACAGGCTCTGTTAAAATCACCCAAATAAACGAGTCATACTTCACAGTGATTTTAGTAATTCCTGATGATTTACTGCAACAACTGTTTAAGCATTGTTGGTAAGTTTATAGTGTGTCCAGGTACATCTCAACATGATCATGTACATAATAAAAAATAATCATGAATATTTCATACGAGTCAGACCATGAAAATTGCATATAATATTGATAGCACCAAGGTAATTCATATTTCAAAAATAGTAAATGAAACCAATTCTGCAGTATTATCTTCCAACATGTATAAAATATTGTTTAGACAGTTTAAGTCACTATTTTAAAAACTGCCAAACACTAAGTAAATGGCACAAAAGATCTTATATTGTTGGCTACAATGAAAAAATTAGTATAAACTGGTGCCTCAACAAATTGCTGATTTGTGCTAATTGATGCTAATGTGTTGGTAGTTGTGGATGTCTATATGTTTATTCCAGTGATGTGTCTTGGTGTTGGCAGGTTTGGGTTTACAAGATCACTGTTAAAGAACAGAATTGATGTAATGAGGAAAATGAGACATGAACTCATTAGAATGTTAGTGAAGCTGTCCCCTGATGTATCAAATATCTGTCCTCTCGTCATTATCAATGTACAGAAATTAACTGGAATATTTTAAAAAGTGGCTGAAAAGAGGAAGAAGATTTTTCAACAACATGCTTCCTCTCAACATACTAGATTTCTGGGTATAAGACTTGACTGTAAAAACTTGGCTCTCAACAATGGGAACTGTAGCTCGGGTGACCAAGTTAATGTTGGTACCGTCTCATTAGAGCCGTCTCATTAACAGAGCACAACAATGAACCACAGAAACTGTACTCCAAGGATGTGATCAAGTACAATTCCAAGTATAGTTTATCAAGTACAAGTACAGTTGATCAAGTACAATTCCAAGTACAGTTGACCAGGTACAATTCCAAGTATAGCCGATCAAGTCCAAGTACAGTTGATCAGGTACAATTCTAAGTACAGCTGATCAGATACAATTCCAAGTACAGTTGATCAGGTACAATTCCAAGTACAGTTGATTAAGTACAAGTGATAAAGTACAATTCCAAGTACAGTTGATCATTTACAATTCCAAGTACAGTTGATCAGGTACAATTTCAAGTACAGTTGATCAAGTACAATTCTAAGTACAGTTGATCGAGTACAATATCAAGTACATTTCATCAAGTACAATTCCAAGTACAGTTGATCAAGTACATCTGATCAGGTACAATTCCAAGTACAGTTGATCAAGTACAATCGACCAAGTACAATTCTAAGTACAACTGATCAGGTACAATTCCAAGTACACTCGATCGCACACAATTCCAAGTACAGTTGGTCAAGTACAATTCCAACTAATCAAGTACAATTCCAAGTACAGCTGATCAAGTACAATTCCAAGTACAGCTGAACAAGTACAATTCCAAGTACAGCTGATCAAGTACAATTCCAAGTACAGTTGATCAAGTACTATCCCAAGTACAGTTGATCAAGTACAATTCCATGTACATTTGATCGAGTACAATCCCAAACACAGTTAATCAAGTACAATTCCAAGGACAGTTGATCAAGTACAGTTGATCGAGTACAATCCCAAGTACAGTTGATCAAGTACAAGTTCATGTAGATTTCAGTCATGATGATCAACAATAATAACACTATTCAGTTGCCCATTGTTAACTATTTTGAAAATATATTTATAATATCATTTGTAGATATAAAAAATACTTGAATTGTACATCATCCTTTGGCACGTACAACTGGCCAAGTACAAGAACTTGTCACTTCAAAAACCCTAGTATAAGTACTGAGAAAATGTACTCAAGTACGATTACCCTGGTGCATTCTGGGAGTGATAACCTTCTGTGCAGGTCAGCTTGGTGTAAGATTCTGAAAAAAGGCTGACCTGTTGAATCAGGCTTCATAAAACGATTAGATTCTTGTAACCATTATATTAATATTATTTGCAGACAAAGTAAATATGTGAATTTACTTTGAGTGAAAATGACATCAGTGATAGAAAGATTCAGGGCCAACCCAATTACTTGCATATATGGTTATGATAATGTAATAACTGATGCAGAAGTGCTTTGCATCAAACAGTAAAGCATAACATATTGCATCAGTTTGATCCCTGCTGTATAATTAACATTTCAGTCAGTTGTGAACTCAGAAACACCTTGAGCAGATGTGAAAGGAAATAACTTGGCTGAGGAGAATCACATTACAAAACTGAGGAACGGATTATGTAAGACATGTCTTTGTGGGCCGTTGTGTACAACGGATATCTAGTCTATACTTAATTAACAGTTTTAAATATATATGTTGTGTACAACAGATATCTAAAGTCTATACTTAATTAACAGTTTTAAATATATATATGGTCAATTCCCACGAAACATTGACAAATGGTGTTCCTAGGGGGGCAAAAATAAACATATGCGTATAAAGTTGTGTTTTCTGTAGTACAAAAAGAACATATTGAGGTAATCGGAGAATAAGATTGGGCAAGTTAAATCCTGAAATTGAGCATTTGACAGCTATTAGAAATAGCAAGTGTTTAAGTTCTGAAACCATACGTCTGCACACAAGCCCCTCTACTTGGAAACTGCTACAACTATTTCATCTCACATTTACCTGAGAAATTTCATTTTCAATGTATGTATAACACATTTATGTTTTAAATTCAGTAAGAAATATGTTTCGGACTTCTTTTTTCATTTTAAGGGGAGCTTTGAAGTATTTTGCGCTCTCTCAGACTTGATGTTTTATAAAGGTGACTTTCTGTTACATATTACCTCTACAAGGGGAATGCATGTTTTATCTTTAAAATACATTCATGGCAATGTATACACACCGAGCTTTTCAACACGGTATACCTTATTGACACTGATTTATAACTATAAATTTGTAGACAGTTTAGAATTTGCAGGTGTACGGTTTCATATAATATATTTTTCAGTACAATGGAGTAAATTACTGGCGAGACCATTGGACAACTCTAACTTGTTTTAAGAACATTTTGGTATATATCCGACAGTCTAAATTTATTATGTTAGTGATATGTAGGTGATTCTGTCCTATTCTTATTCTAATTAAGAAAACGCCGCAGATGTACGGTTTCATGTACCTCCTCTTATAATGTGTATTGTGTATTAACTGTCAAAAGGTCGTGATGTAACTGTTTAAATTGGTTGTACAAACAGATACCAAGAGCTGATGTTCCTTCATATACTTTGCAAAAATATTGAGGTGTGGGCTAAGAAACTGTCGGAGACGTACGGTGTCATGCTTATGTACAGTTTCAGTAGAATGGAGTATTTTTTTGTTTTACCACTTTTTACTTAAACTTTGTCTACGTACATACCCGAGTGTAAAGCCATTCCTGTGAGTGTCCCATATATGTGTTTCTCAATCATTCTTATAATTTTATTAATATACTGAACAATAGAACATGAATACAATGTTTTCATAAAGTTATTTATTTAAAGTCTAACCGACCACTTTTGTAATTTGTCGAAAGGTAATTTTAACAATTAATGAAACTTGAACTGAATGTTCCAAAAGCACCACCGCTCTCTCATCCTTCTCTTGAACCATCTCTCTGTCATCCCTCTCTTCCACCACCTGTCTCTCTATCCTTTCCACCACCACTTGTGTCTCCCCTCTCCCTCACCACCTGTCTCACGACCCTTTCCATCACCACTTGTCTCCCCTCTCCCTCACCACCTGTCTCTCGATTCTTTCCACCACCACTTGTGTCTCCCCTCTCCTCCACCACCTGTCTCTCGACCCTTTCCACCACCACATGTCTGTCACCCCTCTCCTCCACCACCTGTCTCTCTACCCTTTCCACCGACGTATGGTTTCGGGAGACGTACGGTTGCAAAGACCAGTAAAAACAAACAAAATAAATCGAAGGGAAATGTATCTACAAATTACAATATTGTTATATAGTTACCTTGTTATGTGTTATTTATGACCAATTAATATTTATTACTAATCTACAAATCTCTGCTTACAATGCGTATTCAAACTTGCGACGTATGGTTTCATAAAAAACTTCTCCAAATCGGTTTCGTCGCTCAACACAATTTATTAGCCAACACTTTTGGTTTAAAACAGCACAGGACCTATGTATCCAGCTGCGGCATCAAGTTGAGTGTGAAATCTGTGTTATTTAATGAACTGTTGTACTGCATTTTCCTATATGAATGACTGCAGACGGACGGTTTCAGAAAAGTTCCCCAACATGAAAATAATCAGGAAAAATCAGGGTTTTGACCTGAAGTTTTAATTTTTTGATCAATAATGCCTGAAACCTCGACCTTCATAGCCAAACATTAACTGTATACCTTGCATATGTTGTTCAAATAATACAATGCATTTTAAAGTACTGATGGCATATATTTCACAAAAATAGAGCAGAAATTACCCATTTTTGGTGGACAGTACTCAGAGATTCCATGGTACATATACAAAAGTAGGGTTCCCCAGAAAGCCCCAACGAAGACGCATGCGTACAGCATCATTCCAGCCTTCCAACTAGTATATTAAATGAGTTATAGCCCTGGAACCTGTTTGTCAATGTTTCGTGGGAATCGACCATATATATATATATATGCTGTGTACAACGGATATCTAGTCTATACTTAATTAACAGCTTTAAATATATATTTCTGTATAACTTACTAATTTCTCCAATGCTATTCTTGTCTGCAAATTTCACAAATTTGGTGTGGCTAGTATATGTGCTGAAGTACTTGTGTACAGTGAAGATGTGTATACCCATTGTGTACAGTAAATATGTGTACACACATTGTGTACAGTGGAGATGTGTACATACATTGTGTACAGTGGAGATGTATGTACACACTATGTGTACAGTGAAGATGTGTGTACACATCGTGTATACTGTGAAGATATGTATACATGTGTACTCTGAATATACATGTGTATGGTGAAGATATGTACAGACAGACAGTGAAGATATGTACACTTCTATGTACAGTGAATATATATGTACATCATATGCACAGTGAAGATGTGTATACATCATGTGTTCAGTGAAGATATGTACACACCGAGTGTGCATGATGGAGCCAGTACCAAGATTCTGAAGTTGGCTGGCAAAGCTTCTTGCACAATTCAACTTTTTGCCCACCTCATTTTAAAACCAATACACACAAAAAAGATGTTAGTATCCTCTATGATGTGGTGGCTTATTTATTTGAAAGTTAGTTTTGATTAATTGATCAACAAACTATGAAATTATTTTTGATTGGGCCGTCAAAAAAAAAAAAAAATAGCAAGTGGCTCCACGCATACGTATTGTTACATAAAGCTATTGGAATTTTCGTAAGCTAAGTTAACAAATCTAGCAATCGATGTCGATTCTTTCAATAATGTTATCAATTTATTATTATCCTATTAAACCGACAGTGAATTTTACTGAAACTATTCAAGTGTTACAGATCTGAAAACCAATTAACCTTATTTGTGATGGGTAAAACAACTAGCGGAAGGCGCTTTGTAAAATTGTGCTGTACAGTATAAACTATATACGTGTTCTAACTTACCACTCAAATATGTTTCAATGAAGCTGAAACAAATTTGGAATTCAACAGCTCAATGCATACAAAAAATGGCCGAGCTGTCTCTCAAATTCCCAAATAGCGAGCTCATATAATTCCGAGAAAGGTGTTGACCTGACAAAACCGTGATCTCGTTAGTAACCTGTCCCGAGGCGATGTCATTGAAAGCAACAGTGTTGTCATGTAAACAAACTGTTTCTTACCGAAGCACTTAAATGTCAACAACAACAAACGGTTCGTTAAAACACACTTAGGTGGTCCGTGTGGTACAATATCAATAGTTTATACTGTATGACATCATTATAGGATAAAAACAAACGCACGACCTCCATTAAACATGATAATGCAACATTCTGAGATGTCATACGACACTTTCCGAGGTGTCGGGTTCACTCGTGTTACCTGAAACTTCTGGTAGTGTTGCTACAAGATCAGGACGGTAAAACACTGGTCTGTTCACGTCAATGTCTGCTGCCAGACCATCAGGTTCTAACTCATCTATTGTTGTTGTACAATAGCCACAGCTACTTGACATCGCACTACTGTCCATCCTGTCACTGGACATCACACTACTGTCCATCCTGTCACTGGACATCGCACTACTGTCCACTGTGCTACTGTCCACTGGCCTGTTAGTGTTTATGTCTGCCGCTTCACCCTTAGGTTCACTCCACAACTCATTTGTTGTTGTTGCACAATAGCCACAGCTACTCGACATCGCACTACTGTCCATCCTGTCACTGGACATCGCACTACTGTCCACTGGCCTGTTAGTGTTTATGTCTGCCGTTTCACCCTTAGGTTCACTCCACAACTCATTTGTTGTTGTTGCACAATAGCCACAGCTACTCGACATCGCATTACTGTCCATCCTGTCACTGGACATCGCACTACTGCCCATCCTGTCACTGGACATCGCACTACTGTCCATCCTGTCACTGGACATCGTACTACTGTCCATCCTGTCATTGGACATTGCGCTACTGTCCACAGTGCTACTGTCCACTGGCCTGTTAGAGTTTATGTCTGCCGCTTCACCCTTAGGTTCACTCCACAACTCATTTGTTGTTGTTGCACAATAGCCACAGCTACTCGACATCGCATTACTGTCCATCCTGTCACTGGACATCGCACTACTGCCCATCCTGTCACTGGACATCGCACTACTGTCCATCCTGTCACTGGACATTGCGCTACTGTCCACAGTGCTATTGTCCACTGGCCTGTTAGAGTTTATGTCTGCCGCTTCACCCTTAGGTTCACTCCACGACTCATTTATTGTTGTTGTACAATAGCCACAGCTACTCGACATCGCACTACTGTCCATCCTGTCACTGGACATCGCACTACTGTCCATCCTGTTACTGGACATCGTACTATTGTCCATCCTGTTACTGGACATCGCACTACTGTCCATCATGTTATCACATTCATTCCTAGTTGAGGCTACGACCACGTCATCTACACTGACGCTATGTTGGCTACCAGAGTGTCCCCTGGTGTCAGGGCTGGCGAGAGAGCCTTCTGAAGATACCTCTTCTGTGTCTGCGTCAAAACTGTCAGCAGCTAACCAGTTGGAAATACCGGGATTTGTAATTGCCAGATGCTGCTCGGCTGAACTACCACTAGAGGCGCCACAATGTCTACCGTTTGCTGCTTTCACGTAGGACGGAATACCTCCCGAAGAATCGTCTTCATCGACCAACTCCGCCTGCCCAGATTCGCCATCACCCACGCTGACTGACGGACGTTCCTCAACCTCAGTTTCACTGCCACTAGAGACGCCACTAGTCGGGCCAGTGCCTCCTGCCAGGACATAGGGTGGTATATCCCCCGAAGAGCCACCCGTTTCGTCAAACACCGATTCCTCACTGATAGTCCTTACCAAACTTGTTCGATCATCAGCATTAGAAGTGTTGTTAGGCACGTTCAGAGTGTCGTCATTCTGTAGAACGTAAGCACAGACGGTAAATATCACATTATCGAAGACACAAATACTGTTACTTACTATTTGGAGGCAGAAAGTCTCATCATTGTGTCATAAAATCATGCTACGGAGTTTATAATTATTCTATGCTTCATTCAGACAGAGTAATACTATATTCAAGGGTGTTTACCATTTTTCTGAAATGCAAAAATTTATATAAAGATTAAAGTTGCATTCAAGCCATCCAAAAATGGTGTGTTCTTGCATTCCATTGTATATTCTGTTTAAATTCTGGCCACATGTGTTTCTTTATAACAAAAACGTAAGGCAAAGTTTGTAAATTGACAACTGCATGCGGGAATGTTTGATTTATGAGATGTTGTGCAGCAATAGTAATGTAATTCACGTATATAAATATTATCAATATTGGTGATATGGGTATAGCTTGATGGAGATCAATTGCAAAATTTTTATTGTGATGTATGCAAACTGTGACGTACAGGATCCAACAGTTATGACGTCACCTGACGGATGCCTTCTTAGATAGATGACAGTGGTGATAGCAATATTGACCAAGTGTTAGAAAACACGCAGCATTGTTACATAAACAACATAACGCGTTCGCAGATACTAGTTGTTTGTTCAAAATGACAGGTTGGAGAGAATGTGAAGTTCACATCCATCGATAGGCCAGTCGTGATAGCGTAGAATTCTGAAATAATACTCGTATTGCTATGCTGTTGGTATGACTGTAGACAAAAGCATTATTGTGTCTGCTTCTACTCCATGATGCCAAGTCTATTATGCAGGAGCCATTTTCCCGAAGTTTTTGCCAAGCGTGTGGTTCCTTAACTTGTTAGGTTACATTTTACATATTACGTGCACATTACGTTTTGTGTATTACGCGCACATCATCATCATCATCGTCATTTAGAGGCGGTGTTTCCAGGCTCTGCTGGGTTCGCCTTTCTTCCAATTGCCCTCTTCCACTTGACACGGTCCCGTGCATCCCGATGGTCGATACCCATCAGATTCAAGTCTGCAGACGCGGAGTTCTGCCAGGTCTTCCTTGGTCTGCCGACGGGAGCTGTCCCCTCCACCACTAACTTTGTACAGCCCTTCACCCAGTCCTCGTCGTCCTTTCGCTCTACATGCCCATACCACCTCAGCCTGCTTCTTCTGATCACATCCCCAATCGCCTCCACTCCTACTCTTCTTCTAAGCTCTGCACTGGGCTGTCTGTCGCTGAGTGATGCGCCACACATCCATCTCACCATCCTCATCTCAACCCTTTCCATCCTCGTGTCATGACTGGTCCTCATGGCCCACGTCTCACACCCATACAACAGGCAACTTCTGACACAAGCTGTGTACACCTGGCCCTTCATCTTCGGGGGGGGGGGCGCTTTGGAAGGCAAGAAGGGTGTTAACTCCCTGAACTTCTGCCAGGCACACCTCACTCTCGCTGTTACCGCTGCATCCACCCCACCCTTCGCACTAAGCATGTCGCCCAGGTAGCAGAAGTTGTCTACTCTGTTGTATGTCTCTCCATCCACCTCCAAGCCTTCTTCCATCGCTTCTGCAGGTGGTACCTCTCCCAGGCACCTCTTGCACACAAACGTTGTGCTCACTGCCTGCAGGCTACCCTTCACACCACTGCATCTGCTGTGGACCCACTTCGTACACGATGTACACTGAAGCAAGTTTGTGGCTACACCCTTGCTACAGACTCCACATGGCCATGCACCAGACTCTGACATCACTCCTCTGTCACCTATGCTGACCATCACCTTCGACTTCCCGGCGTTCACCTTTGGCCACCAAGTTCGTGCGCCACTCCACCAGCTTCCTTCTTAGTTCTTCCCTGGTCGTTGCCATAAGGACGAGATCATCTGCATACAGCAGCTCCCAGGGCAGTCCTCCTCTCGCCTCCTTCGTCACCACGTCCATCACAATGGCAAACAGCAGTGGGCTCAATACTGAGCCCTGGTGCATCCCCACCTTCACCTCAAAGCTGCTGCTGTCTCCACGGTGCTCGCCTCACTGTACAACGTCATCACTGCCTTCACCACCCACTCCTCCACAGCCGATTTTCTCATGGCCCATCTCATCACCTTCTTTGGTACCCTGTCAAATGCCTTTTCCAGGTCGACAAAGGCTAGGTAGAGCTTCTTCTTCTTGGCCAGGTGTTTCTTCTGCATTTGTTGCACGATGAAGATGGCATCTGTCGTCCCTTTCCCTGGCATAAAGCCAAACTGCATCTCGTTGATCTGCACCTGCTCTCTCATTCTCACTTCTAGCACCCTCTCCATGACCTTCATGGCCTGCTCCAGGAGCTTGATGGCCCTGGAGCAGGCCATCATTACGTTTTAAGTTCAGAACCATTAAGGAATGAACTGATTTATCCCACAGAGGTGTCTTGACATACCTGGGGTATTTTGAAAAGATATAGATATTACGTCCTACTCTAGATATTACGTCCTACTCTAGGTATTATGTCCTACTCTAAGTATTACGTCCTACTCTAGGTATTACGTCCTACTCTAGGCATTACGTCCTACTCTAGGTATTACGTCCTACTCTAGGTATTATGTCCTAATCTAGGTATTACGTCCTACTCTAGGTATTATGCCCTAATCTAGTTATTACGTCCTACTCTAGGTATTACGTCCTACTCTAGGTATTACGTCCTATTCTAGGTATTACGTCCTATTCTAGGTATTATGTCCTACTCTAGGTATTACGTCCTATTTTAGGTATTATGTCCTACTCTAGGTATTACATCTTATTCTAGGTATTATGTCCTACTCTTGGTATTACGTCCTATTCTAGGTATTACGTCCTACTCTAGGTATTACGTCCTATTCTAGGTATTACGTCCTACTCTAGGTATTACGTCCTATTTTAGGTATTATGTCCTACTCTAGGTATTACGTCTTATTCTAGGTATTACGTCCTACTCTTGGTATTACGTCCTACTCCATGGGTCGTTGATTAATCCCTGAAAGTTTGGCGCTTGAGGTTCAAGCCGTCTAAGAGGGACACATTAACCCAAGCTTGATTATAATAAGATTACAGCATTTATGAAAGTTAGTACTATTTTAAATACCTCGTCTTGTTGCAGAGACTCTGGGGATGTGACAACCTGAAAGTAAACCACTTTACAAGTCAATGGGACTGTTTAAAAAAGTGTAAGTGCACTGCACATGCAGCATATTTGAAAAAATGCACAATTACTGTTCATTGCTATGTGTCCAGCATAAACACAGACATACTATATGCATAGTTGTAGTAACTAACATATAAAAACTATGCAGAAAACGGTTTCCCAAAGAATTTGTACCGAGCGTAAATTTGAGTAGTTTTTTGCACCACTAGTTATGTAAAACATTGCCAACAGATTGATGGACCACGTAGATAGGGTGAAACAATGACAGAAGACATGCATAATGCAGTGAACAATCACAGTCTAACGTAGTCAGAAACCTTAGCCCTCAGGGAACTTCAAATAAAAACACAGTACTTTTTTACAGGGGGTTGTTGATTAATAGCTAAAAGTTTGGCATCCGAGATGCAAATTGTTTAGGATAACATTAACATATCCACATAAGTATATACATGCATATATACATACATACATATGTACATATACGCACATACATTATGTATATACATACATACAACATACATAGACACATACATAAACTAGCTTGATTATACTTAGATTGCATACCACATGAATGATGAAATATACATTTACGGATACTGATTTTCCGAGATCGCGGAAAACGGATGGAATTCGCGAAATTCGGGTTTTGAAACGGAATTGACCTTTTCGGATGGAAATTCCACGATGGTGGAAAACGGATGGAATTCCGCGTAATCGACATTTTTAAACGAATTTGCTTTTTCGAACGGAAACTCCGTAAGCATAGAAAGAGTAGAGTCATGAACACTGTAAACGATACTGACTTTATTGGCGATATTTTGAAACAAACAGTATTACTATGCAACCGTATTCGTTTATTTTGGTAGATTAAAACGTGCAAGGCAAATCGTTGCAAAGTGTCATGGCGCCCCTGCTACCTCGTGTCAACCGACGTAAACAGGGACACGGGCAGAAAGCGCTAACATTTAAACCGTTTCTCGATCGACAGCCTAGGTTACTCTGGCTCAAAGTGATATAGTCTGCATATCGTAGTTCTAACAAATTCCGTTGGATGGCATCATAAATAGCGCTAGCTTAGAGTCCCTTGTATAAAGGGACTCTACGCTAGCGAAAATGGTTGAACAAAATTATTAGTGAAACAGCTTCTGTGATTTGAACATTCATAATTATTAATATGATTGCTTGTAAATCTACATTTGTGAACTTATACATTAAGCACTGCTGCATTAGAATGACTGTTGCACAATGTTATTGTGTGACAGGGATTATTTTATTATCTAAACTGATTATGTACGATTGTGTTGCAAATATTGCACAAATAAATGTTTTTAGAAAAGTTAACCACATAGTAAAACAGTATTATTTAGATGCAAAGATCATAACATTGTGATATTTTAGATATTTCACAGAATGTATTATTTTTCAAAGTTAACTTTGAAGTAAAATATTTCTTTTCTGAACAGAAATGGGCTTCTTTAGCCAGAAAATGAGTGATTTGACATGGAAAATGCATCATTTGAAACAGACTTTGTTTTTTCTGAAACGGAAAATACATCTTTTGAAATGGAATTCACCTTTTTTCTGAAACGGAAAATACATAATTTGAAACGGAAGTTGCCTTTTTCTGAAACAGAATTTTGAAATGGAATTGAAACGGTACTTGCCTTTTTTGAATCATAAAATCAGTGTCCCTACACACTGCACCAAACACCCACAGTTCAAAATCATAGACTTTCTCATGTGTTCAAATACCCATATGACTGTAAGACTGTAACTGTGTAGCTTTAGGTCACTCAAACCTTCAATGTTAACACTTACCCTTGTTCGGCGTGGCATATCAAAGAGGATGGGCTTGGTTCTTTTTTTATAACATTTCCTGATGAAATATCTGTGTAAAAAAGAATGCAATCAATTTTACTTATTCGTATATTTGCACTTATATAACATCAATACTCATACAGAATCTGTGCATCCATTTATTAAAGTAAAAAGGTAAGTTCTTATATAACGCAGTATCCAGTCATCAAGACTGCTCAAACCACTTTACACTTTACTCTCTGGCAGACCAGTTCAATCGAACACCGTCTTGACTTCTCTGGGAAGCATTCAGCCATGCAGCAATTAATGTGCAAAGACAATTCATTCACAAATATCCACCACTGTCTATAGCCATATACTCATTCATACAGCTGAGTGAACTGAAGCAATGTAGAATAAACGAACTTGCTCAAAGTTCGAAACAGCTGCACAGGATTTGAACCCGGGTTCACTCAGAGATAGCGAAGCTCTTATCACTGCGCTCCACAATTAGTATCCATATTAGAACATTTTCTATAAAATGTTGTATATTGGACTGTCTTGCACAGGGAGTGGTGCTACAGAAAACCAATAAAATACTTTTATTTGACTTATGGGAAGTCACACTGAAATGTCAAAGGTTTAATAATCGTTTTGTTGATTTTTGAACAAGAAGCACAAATGATGTAGAGCGAGCACATGTTGCCACACAACACCACCTTCCTGGCATGTAATCAATATTCTGTTTCACAGTAGTTTAGGAAATTCAACAGCAGCATTCATTAGTCACCAGTATTTATTAGAATCTATTTTTGTGGGCATGCATGCTTGCATACGTGTGTGTGCAAATGCATTATATGTACGCATTTGTCTTTTACCTGCACTTCTACGTTATCTACTAAATCCAATCAGATTAGGCCATATGATCTTGACATTGTTTATCATGCAGTTTACAGCGATGAATGTTTGTGAAACAACACTTACACCATGAATAAAAGGAAAATGAAGAAAGCAACAACAGTTGGGACTGCAATGACCACTCCCATTGAGAATCTGCCACCTGAAAGCAGAACAACTCTTTCATCAGTGTTTGTACGACATTGCAACAGAAAGACAATTCCAATAGCAGGTGCAATGGCATTCTCCAAGTCACCAGACACGGTGTAGTTCAATGTCTAGTACAGTGACATTCACCTAGCCTCTGTCTGACAGTGTAGTTCAATATCTAGTACAGTGTCATTCACTTAGCCTGTCTGACAGTGTAGTTCAATATCTAGTACAGTGACATTCACTTAGCCTCTATCTGACAGTGTAGTTCAATATCTAGTACAGTGACATTCACTTAGCCTCTATCTGACAGTGTAGTTCAATGTTTAGTACAGTGACATTCACTTAGTCTCTATCTGACAGTGTAGTTCAATGTATAGTACAGGGACATTCACCTAGTCTCTATCTGACATTGTTGTTCAATGTCTAGTACAGTGACATTCACTTAGCCTCTGTCTGACAGTGTAGTTCAATATCTAGTACAGTGACATTCACTTAGCCTCTATCTGACAGTGTAGTTCAATGTTTAGTACAGTGACATTCACTTAGCCTCTATCTGAGTGTAGTTCAATTTCTAGTACAGCGACATTCACCTATCCTCTATCTGACATTCTAGTTCAATGTCTAGTACAGTGACATTCACCTAGTCTCTATCTGACATTGTAGTTCAATGTCTAGTACAGTGACATTCACTTAGCCTCTGTCTGACAGTGTAGTTCAATATCTAGTACAGTGACATTCACTTAGCCTCTGTCTGATAGTGTAGTTCAATGTCTAGTACAGTGACATTCACTTAGCCTCTGTCTGACAGTGTAGTTCAATATCTAGTACAGTGACATTCACTTAGCCTCTGTCTGATAGTGTAGTTCAATGTCTAGTACAGTGACATTCACCTAGCCTCTATCTGACATTGTAGTTCAATGTCTAGTACAGTGACATTCACTTAGCCTCTGTCTGACAGTGTAGTTCAATATCTAGTACAGTGACATTCACTTAGCCTCTATCTGACATTGTAGTTCAATGTCTAGTACAGTGACATTCACCTAGCCTCTATCTGACAGTGTAGTTCAATATCTAGTACAGTGACATTCACTTAGCCTCTGTCTGACAGTGTAGTTCAATGTCTAGTACAGTGACATTCACCTAGCCTCTATCTAACACTGTAGTTCAATGTCTAGTACAGTGACATTCACTTAGCCTCTGTCTGACAGTGTAGTTCAATATCTAGTACGGTGGCATTCACTTAGCCTCTATCTGAGTGTAGTTCAATGTCAAGTACAGTGACATTCACCTAGCCTCTATCTGACAATGTGGTTTAATGTCTAGTACAGTGACATTCATCTAGCCTCTATCTGACAATGTAGTTCCGTGTTGAGTACAGTAACATTCACCTAGCCTCTATCCGACTGTACTGCAATGTTAAGTACAGTGACATTCACCTAGCCTCTATCTGACAGTGTAGTTCAATGTTAAGTACAGTGACATTTACCTAATCTCTATCTGACAGTGTAGTTCGATGTCTAGTACAGTGACATTCACCTAGCCTCTATCTGACAGTGTAGTTCAATGTCTAGTACAGTGATATTCACCTAGCCTCTATATGACTGTAGTTCAATGTTAAGTACAGTGACATTCACCTAGCCTCTACTTGACAGTGTAGTTCGATGTCTAGTACAGTGACATTCACCTAGCCTCTATCTGACCATAGTTCAATGTTAAGTATAGTGACATTTACTTAGCCTCTATCTGAGTGTTGTTCGATGTCTAGTACAGTGACATTCACCTAGCCTCTATCTGACAGTGTAGTTCAATGTCAAGTACAATGACATTTACCTAGCCTCTATCTGACCGTAGTTCAATGTTAAGTACAGTGACATTCACCTAGCCTTCATCTGACAGTGCAGTTCAGTAGAGTGACACTCAGCAAGCCTCTATCTGACACAGTGTAGTTCAATGTTGAGTAGTGACACACACCATGCATCTACCAAGTATATTTCTGTTGTTGAATGCAGCGTCAATGTACACTTTTACTACCCATTATGTTATCTTATGTCACACAAAATGACACCAGATATTTAATGAATACATCAGTACATTCGATAAATCACCAAAAAAACATATATGAAACATGGAATTTTTTTGCAAACTTCTCTGTAGAAAAACATTAAATGGGTAACAGAATAGATCCACCAAGAATTTTAATATGGCTGGTTTAATAAGGAAACCTTATACTGTCAAGATGCCAATGACAACGTCATTGCTCATATTCACCCATTTAAAACTGATTCACTATTGTAAATGCCATGGTAAATATTGAGCAGATATTCTGCTCTGATGATGCTAAAAAACAACCTTTCTTCACCCACCCACATTTTACAAATGCTAAATGATTGAAAGTTTCAGAGTGACATTTTGATACAGTACACACAACTGAAGAACAACATAGCATATCTCATAACACCATTCCCAAAGTATTTGTTTTTCTTTCCAGGTAGAAATGTTACTCACAAATCAGTCTAGTTTCACTTTCATTATAGATAGAAGGGAAGAACACAGCTCGTGGGATAGAGCAGGCTCTGGTGCCAACATGGGGGAAGATTGACCTACACCCGGACGTAGTTAACCGGTAAATAAGCCACTCCTGTATTTAGAGTGAGTCAATGTCAGCACCCACAAGGTTTATTCTGGGATTACTATTTCATGACACCAGGACAGATGGAGCAAAGTGCGACATCCCACACAACCACAGTGGGTTGAACACACTGTCATTGACAGCACGAGGGGCAGCAGAGCTGATCCAGTGGCCAGGAGAGACGTAAGTACGAGTTTCTTACATGCCTATATACATGTGGCCTGCGACAGCAAACTAGCTAGTAAGTGACACCGGCCTATTCTGCACAGGAGCCACAAATAGCTGTCCTGGTCATATCCTGTAAATTTTGTGATTTTGGCAGAAATGCATACCTTATAAATTACCACTCTTCAATGTCCAGCTTATTTTCCTCAACATATAATCCCAAACTAACTTTTAAAACTAGACTGGGCAGACACATATAAAGTTCCTGCAGTGCTATTGCACACACCCCATACTGACTTTAGGGTTTTTGCCAATTAATATATAGAAGTAAAAACTACTATATATCTACAAACTCACAGACTAAAAACAACAGACTTATGAGTCAAAATTACCTCGTTTCTCAAAACAACTCTTCTAAAGTTAGTTTCAATTTTAGGAATAAATCAAAAACTATTTCAGCAAATGTTGTTTCATTTTAAAGCACATGATCTGTGGAATAGAAAAGGCACAAAACTCCATTTCACTATTTTTTACTATTTAATACACAATTTTGCTGTGATAGGTCACATATATATACTGGCATTGACTATGGACAAATATATGCATGGCCAGTTGGCACTGACTTTTGTAGATATTTGGGCACCATTATGACATATATGGCAAATTTTACAAGATTTAACAAGGCCTATATTAAAATTCTGAGGTACAGTAACCAGGTGCCAGCACATTGCCGCAAATGGCTATTGCCAAATTTGAGGTCTGAAGGGTCGCTCATGTATTTTCAAGTGTTAGAAACAGCCAAATCTCACATTTCAAAATTTATGCCAGAAGTTCTTCACATTTTGTAGAATGGCAGAATATTTTCATTTTTCATAATTTTAAAACTCTTATATGTCCAAGGCGATTTTTCATTGACTGTCACAGCAATGGGGAAAGCATGTATGCACCGATACATGCACCACATACATTTAAATATAGCTTCCTTAACTGTTAACATTGTGGCAAACTTGCTACTTTAGTAGGCACTACATCAGCCTGAAATCAAAGGGGAAGTGTAATTGACTCTGACTCTTCCACTTTCTAGTAACAATCAAACAGGAAGTATTATTTAATCCTACCTCAACCACAAAAGAGTTCTACAATGATGTAGCAAATTGTTATGGTCACATGACCAGATTTTCTTCTGTATAAGCTCCCGCCAATCATGCTCCAGCTTGTGTCACATGACGCAGGTCATGTGACACAACCGTAAATTCAGTCTGCTGAAGAAGGCCGCGAGATGCGGCCGAAATTATACTACCCTACTGTACGCAATAGGAGGGAAAATGTATACATAACTTCAAGAGACAAATTAACATTTACATAAGTTATTTCCTCTTCATGCAAGACCATTCACTACGATGTGAATAACATTATTAATAACACACCGGATATTCGTACAGTGCCCATCTATTAAGCAAACCATAATAAAAAATTACAGACAACTATAAGAAAAAAAAGTTACAGAAGAGTTTTTGAAAAAATAAGCAAAATGTGAAAATTTACCAATTTTGGGGTATTTTTTGGGGGGTCATTAGGTACCCTTAGAATGATTCAATCAAATACAAATTTGAAAAAAGTTGCTGAACAGTTTTTGAGATACGGCAGCTAACGGTGGACGTCTAGTACGGTGACATTTACCTGGTCTCTATCTGACAGTGTAGTTCAATGTCTAGTACAATGACATTCACCTAGCCTCTATCTGACTGTAGTTCAATGTTAAGTAGAGTGACATTCTCCTAGCCTCTATCTGACAGTCTAGTTCAATGTCAAGTACAGTGACATTCACCTAGCCTCTATCTGACAGTGCAGTTCAGTGTTCAGTACAGTGACACTCAGCAAGCCTCTATCTGACACCGTGTAGTTCAATGCTGAGTACAGAGACACACACCATGCATCTACCAAGTATATTTCTGTTGTTGAATGCAGCGACAATGTACAGTTTTACTACCCGTTATGGGGTAGGACACTGTTAGACTTCCTGCTTGGTTACAGTATTTAATTATCTTATAAAACACATATTGGACTTTCTGTAAAACTGTATCAGGAGTTCATAGTGCCACCTGAGAACATTGTGCTGGATTACAAATTGTCCAACAGCGAATTGCTGATTTTTCTGGTGCCTTGCCAAGTTTGGTGGCACCTTTGAAATGTGCATAAAACACAAACACCTGGAGGGATTACAAAAAAATTAAATTGCAGAGTGCTTGTAACATTGGTGCTTATAAAGTGTGTTGTTTTCAACACTTTTCTCCAAAATCACCATGCCTATTTGGGGTTAGGACACTGTTAGACTTCCTGCTTGGTTACAGACGAAAAAGAGTGCAGTATATTTTTGAGAAATGACTTTTTACAATATTCACTTGCTCTGACATAAGTGCATTTGAGTATTCAGATTTCTAGATGTGATTGTAGAAGCTGTTGACAGTAAAATTGTGTCTTTTTAGCTGATTTTACTAAGCGGAAGGGTATCTGGCAGCAATTTGGCTAGTTGACACTTTAGCCGGATTACTGCCTGCATCCACTTGTAAATATTGACGGGTGTCATACATACAGACATTTTGCAAGAGCTAGAGATATTAGATTTTGACTAAACTCGACCAGCATGTCAACAAGATGATAATAACAGCAGGTGAGAAGTTTAAGAAACTTTATAGGTCACGTTTTCTTATAATAACACAAAACATTGCCAATGGGAAAACTGACAGTGTGCTGACCCCTTATGTTATCTTGTCACACAAAATGACACCAGATATTTAATGAATACATCAGAAGAGTTTTTGAAAAAATAAGCAAAATGTGAAAATTTACCAGTTTTGGGGTATTTTTTGGGGGGTCATTAGGTGCCCTTAGAATTATTCAATCAAATACAGATTTCTTGTGTATAGTGGCAGCACCATAAGAAACATCTATGCAAAATTTGAAAAATAGTTGCTGAACAGTTTTTGAGATACGGCAGCTAACGGTGGACGTCGGACGCAGAGTGATGGCAATAGTCCCTTGGACCTTCGGCCCAAAGGACTAAAAATCTTATGAAACCTCCCATTAACCTAGTAACCCTAAATATGAGTGGCCCCATTTTTGTGTGCCTACTCTCCCCGCAATACAGGCAGTATTAATTCGCTAGTTTAATCTATATATTCTAAGTTGTCTGTAGAAATTATTTAACTCATAACAAACTTAAGTTTTACCTCTAATATTCTGGCCATGTCCCACTGCTTTTATTGGCGGAATGGTTTCGCTTTCTTGTTGTAGGAGCAGGTTTTGTTTTATCAATGTTAGTTGCTTCTTAGATTTTTCTCCTGAACAAACTCTGCTGAGATATTTACATCTTTCATAGGACATTGGTTGTCTGTGTTCTGCCTGTGTTCTGCCTGTGTTCTGCCTGTGTTCTGCCTGTGTTCTGCCTGTGTTCTGCCTGTGTTCTGCCTGTGTTCTGTCTGTGTTCTGCCTGTGTTCTGTCTGTGTTCTGCCTGTGTTCTGCCTGTGTTCTGCCTGTGTTCTGCCTGTGTTCTGTCTGTGTTCTGTCTGTGTTCTGCCTGTGTTCTGTCTGTGTTCTGTCTGTGTTCTGCCTGTGTTCTGCCTGTGTTCTGTCTGTGTTCTGCCTGTGTTCTGCCTGTGTTCTGTCTGTGTTCTGCCTGTGTTCTGCCTGTGTTCTGCCTGTGTTCTGCCTGTGTTCTGCCTGTGTTCTGCCTGTGTTCTGTCTGTGTTCTGCCTGTGTTCACCAAAGGTTGATAAGGGCTGGCGATAATGAAGGTTGATGAACACAGGAGACAAGGCCATCTCAATCTTTCTACAATTGTTGCAACTTACATAAAACGTCCCCAACTGATTGGCGAACAGTTTACATAAAATGTCCCCGACTGATTTGGTGAACAGTTTACGTAAAATGTCCCTGACTGATTTGGTGAACAGTTTACGTAAAATGTCAGACTGATAGGTGAACATTTTACGTAAATGTCTGACTGATTGGTGAACAGTTTACGTAAAACCTCCGACTGATCGGTGAACAGTTTACGTAAAACGTCCCCGACTGATTGGTGAACAGTTTACGCAGTTTTGAACAACAATCAAAAACAAGCATAACATAGAGAACAAACGTGTAAATCCAGCGCAAACCCTTAACTGGTAAGAAGCCTTAACCCAAGGGTCGAAAAAATAAAGGGATTGTAGAGAAACCTCAGACAGTTTGGCACCCAAGAGGCAAAGTTTCTAGACAGAATAACTTAACATACCGTATTCATTCTATTAAGCATGCATACCCTAATTAGCGTACACCCCCTTTTTAGCAGTGTGTGACGTCATGACGGCAAAAATTACTTGCCAGTCAGGTCTGCCGAGATGGCTGTAGCCAGGAACCACAGAAAATGAGTGTACTTATTTGAATGCAAAATCTGACATGTTTGCTTGTCTCAGGTATGCGTTAAGTGTACTGTGTGCTTAGTAAAATGAATACGGTACGTGCACTACTTGGGGTAGGTCAAATATAGTCAGATAATCTTCTATCTGTTTTCTTTCAGACACATCACCTGATCTAGAGGTCAAGTAATGAGTCATGACATGAATCACCAATAACCAACATCAACAACTACTGGGGTCAAAGATCACAAAAACAAGTTTCCTTTTCTACGGCAGGCGGAGGAACTGGAAACACCAAGCCTTGTGATGTTGGAATTCAATGTTATGTTCCAATAAAAACATGTGGTGGGCGTGACTGAATCGTTTATACTTCGATAGGGTCTTGTATGAAATGTGATATACAAACTGTCAGCAGTAAGAGACCAGATCAAGTAAAACATCTCATAATGGAAACAAAACCACGACAGATAACGGATCCATTTACAAAGTTACTTCTGACAAAGTGATCATGAAAGAAGGTTACAATGTTGCAGATATAAGATGGGAGGGCTGTACAAAGATTCTGGAGGATTGAGAGGAGGGGAGAGGGAGAGAGGTGGAGAAGGCTGTGTGGGAACAGTGACGGAATAATAAAAGAAAGAGAAAACACAATCGAGGACCAGTATCAAGTAGGGTTGTAAGGATTAATTGACGTATCAAGTAGGGTTGTAAGGATTAATTGACGTATCAAGTAGGGTTGTTAGGATTAATTGACATATCAAGTAGGGTTGTAAGGATTAATTGACGTATCAAGTAGGGTTGTAAGGATTAATTGACGTATCAAGTAGGGTTGTAAGGATTAATTGACGTATCGATATATTGCGACACACAGCTGCAATTTATATATAACACCTCACAGACCTAACCCCTTACATATGTAACACCTCACAGACCTAACCCCTTACATATGTAACACCTCACAGACCTAACCCCTTACATATGTAACACCTCACAGACCTAACCCCTTACATATGTAACACCTCACAGACCTAACCCCTTACATATGTAACACCTCACAGACCTAACCCCTTACATATGTAACACCTCACAGACCTAACCCCTTACATATGTAACACCTCACAGACCTAACCCCTCACATATATAACACCTCACAGACCTAAACCCTCACATATATAACACCTCACAGACCTAACCCCTCACATATATAACACCTCACAGACCTAACCCCTCACATATATAACACCTCACAGACCTAAACCCTCACATATATAACACCTCACAGACCTAACCACTCACATATATAACACCTCACAGACCTAAACCCTCACATATATAACACCTCACAGACCTAAACCCTCACATATATAACACCTCACAGACCTAAACCCTCACATATATAACACCTCACAGACCTAAACCCTCACATATATAACACCTCATAGACCTAAACCCTCACATATATAACACCTCACAGACCTAAACCCTCACATATACAACACCTCACAGACCTAAACCCTCACATATATAACACCTCTTAGACCTAAACCCTCACATATATAACACCTCACAGACCTAACCCCTCACATATATAACACCTCACAGACCTAAACCCTCACATATATAACACCTCACAGACCTAAACCCTCACATATATAACACCTCATAGACCTAAACTCTCACATATATAACACCTCACAGACCTAAACACTCACATATATAACACCTCACAGACCTAAACCTTCACATATATAACATCTCACAGACCTAAACACTCACATATATAACACCTCACAGACCTAAACCTTCACATATATAACATCTCACAAACCTACCCACTCACAGATATAACTCATCACAGACATAACACCTCACAAACCTACCCACTCACAGATATAACTCATCACAGACATAACACCTCACAGACCTAACCCCTCACAGATATAACACCTCACATAGGTAATACCTCACAGATATAACACCTTACAGACTTAACTCCTCACAGCAACCCACAGACCTACCCCCTCACAGAACTAACCCCTCACAGATATAACAATTCACAGACCTAACCCATCACATATATAACAACTCACAGACCTAACCCCTCACAGATATAACACCCCACACACCTAACCATCACAAGCTGCGTCTAACCCGGGTTTTTAGCCCGGGTTAAACCTGTGTAGCATCTACACGAAGCATAATTTAACCCGGGTTAAATCTGTAGCGACTACACGAAGCATACTCGGTGCAGGGGTTTGTACTTTTTTAAAATTTTTACATTTTGTTTCTTATCAGAGTTGAAGTCCTCACGTACCCGTCTCCAGGACGTAGCTGTGACAATTCCTGGCTCATCCTGACGTATATTTTAGTGTCTCTGACGCTGTCATCGAAATACGCCTGTATATCCGCTCTTCCCCAAATGTCCAAAAGGCATTCATCAGTGCTCCAGTTCAGTCCTCTCCCACTAATTTTTCAATAGATAATACTTAGTGTTTGGCACGGAAAAGTAGAAGCGGAATTGGATTATCTACCACTGCGATATCTATAGCGGAGCCAAGACACTACGAGATAACCCGGGTTATCCGTCTACACGAGCGCTGCTCAACCTGACCCATGCCTGGCCCGCGCCTGACCCGCGCCTGGTCCACCTACAATCGCGAGGCTAACTCAGCCCAGGCTAACTTTTAGCGCAGCAATTTAGTACGGCATTTTGGCACCGTGTAGACGCGTATCCCGGGTTAAAAACGTCGTGTAGACGGGGCTACAGATATAACCCCTCACAGATATAACACCTCACATACCTACCCCTTCACATATATAACACCTCACAAACCTAACCCCTCACAGATATAACACCTCACAGACCTAACCCCTCACATATATAACACCTCATAGACCTAAACCCTCACAGATTTAACACCTCACAGATATAACAACTCACAGACCTAGACCCACACATGCATAACACCTCATAGACCTAAACCCTCAGGTATGTAACATTTCATAGGCATAACCTGTCATGTCTTGACTTTGGTTCATGTGTTTTTATTTTGTGCTTAAAGATAATTTAATACAAATTTCTGTCATATCTTTACACTTCTCACAACATAAAAATGCCGTAACACAAATATGACTGCTATTTTATTCACAAACTATTATTCATGTGTGACTGTTGTATATTTAATAACCATCTTACTTTTTTAAACGGAATAAAAAAATTGTCATATTGTAGTTTTCATTCACAAAATATCTAGTTCATATTTCGAGCAATCTCATGACAATTTATTTTATACCTACACACATATCCATGCAAAAACAATCACGTCACTAGCAATGTATCAACTCTGTACTACATGTCACTAGCAATGTATCTACTCTGTACTACATGTCACTAGCAATGTATCTACTCTGTACTACATGTCACTAGCAATGTATCTACTCTGTGCTACATCTCCTTTAATAAATAAGTTCAGTGATGTTTCTTATACAAAGATCCAAAGAAATGGAATAAACAAGATGGTGGCTAAGAAATGGTTAAAAAGGTTAATACCCAAATAACAGGGCTAACGTTACGATATGTCACTATGAGAGCACCTCAAGACATGTTTTGCTATACACAGTAGTAGGCAGAGTGTAGTCTTGAAAGACGATGCTGATACTTGTTGTCTGCGCCACATCCTCTCCTTAGCCTTATGCTGGTGTCTCTTTCCGTCAGTCCATACAATGCCTTTATATACAGTCTGGTGCCAAGCAGTACGATTTTTGGCCACTGCCTCCCAGTCTTCAGAGTTGACGTTGCAGGCCTTCAGGTCATGCTTGCACAAGTCCTTGAACCTGAGGGCTGGGCGTCCCACTGTCTTTCGCCAAGCGGCCGTCCTCCATGCACCAAACTTTGCTACACATCCTTTTCCGTGCCGAAAAATATATATTCATATATTTAACATACATAATTATACAAGTATGTTGTACATTTACAACAGAACATAAATGATGCATAAGCAGTGGAGTTTGCTCTGTTCTGGAGCCATCCCTTGAGTCATTCTGCAGGAATTGTTCTGATGGCCAGTGGCTGGAGCAATGGAACCATGTTCTATTCTGGAGTCATTCCGTGGGAATAGTTCTGATTGCCAAGAGACTTCTTGCTCTGGAGCATTGAGTTTGCCATGGAGCAGCTCTAGGTCAATTGTGGAGCAACCATTGATGACATATTAATAGCAGTGACACAGCATTAATAAGCAGCATTCTTTTCTCCTGTGCGGAGTCAATAATGGAAACACTACATGACAACTGCACTGTCCCTGTATCAGATGCAGTCAATATCTATACAAACATATATTGCTGAAACAAGAGTATAAAATGTACACAGCGACATGAAAACATGTTGACACTACAAAAATGGTTGTACAAGGCACTGTGTACATGGCACAGTACACGACATTGAGTATGCTGTGTCACGTGTATTGGTTCTGAGCACTGATGTACACCAGTGTGTATCATTTAGTATGTCACACTCCTGAATGTGACATTTATGGTAATCCAAATGCATGATGCTTCCTTACAACCAATCCTCTGTTTAACATATTGTACATATATTTGTCTACATTTTGTATTCCAAACAGTCTCCAGTAAACATATGCCAACAAGGGAACGACATGGCTGTATACACTTGAAATAACTGCAGATATGCATCACATGAAAATAAGTAGGAAAAAGAATATGGCTGATGGGTGATTTCAAAACTGGCTAGGTGGCGGGGTAAGCAGCCATTTTGTTATCATACATTAATCCATTACAGCAGGAAGTGTTAATTTATTTTCACGGATATATACAAGTGAATAGATGTCAAATTTTCATGTACAAGAAGGTGCCTGAGAGTAAATTAAATCACAATATAAAATATACTTTTTTCAAGCTGCTGAGCTTACGTAAGCAATTACAAACCTTCCTATAATTTACAAATGGCATAAAATATATTCTAATAGATGAAACAATGGTGTGCCTATGTGAGAGGGGACCTGTTCGGAATACAAAACTTAGACCCACATGTGAGGTCCAGCACTAAAAGAGATCCTTGCTCATGCCACATCACAGTGCACCTTTACCTCAAGTGCCTACGGACTAACACGCCAACATTTACGCATACACTTCCGCACACAGTGCAGCCCGCACCGCAGTGACCTATCACTACCACCATTGGGAATATAGAAAACGTGAATACCGGGAGATTCGCACAGCGTCACGTTCTTCGCTTCGCTCCATCTTCCCACGAGATTCGCGGCGCCCTCCTGATTGATCGCTGCCACCCGCACCCTGGTGACGACCTTTTTACCCTGGCACTTGATGGAGACGTTCATTTTCGTTTCGTTTCCAGGGCGGGTCGTATTCCAGATGCTGTTGATCTTAGTACCACCTTTGTCCACCAGGGAGACTTTGATTATGTAGTTGTTGATTGGGCCGTTTGGATGCGATGGCTTGGACCACTGGACCCTGGCAACGGTTGAGTTGAACACATCCATGTGGAGATGATCCGCATGTATCACTCCAGGGGCTGGGAATGAGAGGATTTCACAAATAATATCAACATTATCTCCTGGGTAGACAACCTTCTTATTTTATTCTTATTTTATTTTACCTGCTGTGTGCAGACAATGTGAAGATGGCGGCCAATTGTGAATTGTATTGTGTGCTGCTTGCATTGAAATTAGAATATCTTGACAACCGATGCACAAAATTACATGAAATGAAGTACATTGTACATAAAAATTAATGAGTGAATACAATATGCTGTTGAAATTGCTGTGTGCAATCAATTAAATTTCAGATCATGAAGAAAAAGTAAAAAATTACAAAGAAAAAATATAATGTAAACTTCATCTTGTTATACACCAAAAATGGGCCAAGGGGCCCTGAAGTCCTTTGGACTAATACGTCTATATGTGACCCCGGCTGACCAAATGAGTGATAAGTCGGAAAAATTGTAACATTGTTTTCTTACATTCTTGTAAAGGTTGGGTAGGGTGCTTTACACGGTTTCAAAAATTATGACTGCTACAAAAATTGGCAAAGTTGTGGAGCACTGAATATGGTAGGGGTCAAAAAGTGAAAATTAAGAAAACGGCTGTTGAAGTTTTACATTATATATGCAAGTGGATTGCATGGAAATATTACATGTATGACATTCAAATGTGGCACACAGTATGTATGTTATGTTGCAATGATACACAGGAAGTACACATCTGCTGCTACAAAAACTTATCAAGTTATGCCAGATTATGTGTTTATGTATAAAACTAAGAGGACAGATTATTTGAGAGCAAAAGGTAGACTAAAGAAAATTAACATTATAGTTACAGCCCACATTTGGTGAATCATAGTTACAGATCATTAAGGGTTATGTTGGAAATAAAATGTTTACATGTTTACTATTCACTGAAAAAAACAGTCCCAGAGAACTAATTATGGTTATTGTTAAGATGTTTAACCTACCGGTAGTTCCATTATCTGACATTGTGCCAACAGATTGGTGTATTGGGATCATTAAGCCTATATAATTATTATATAAACATAGCAGCAGACACTGGGACAGTGTGACTGCTGCCTGGCTAAATGGATGCAATGGTGCTTTGAAGTTAGTTCTTCTGCCAACTATCCTTTTCATACAAGCCTATAGGTTTAGTAGCTGCCAGCACACTACTTAGCCTAAACTACCATGCAGATGTGAAAAACGTGCTGATGTGTTTGAACTTGACCCACTAATTAACTGTCCACCAAGCAGTAGCAGAACAGTTTATAATAATAATAATCCACAAGTTAAGTGGCAGTGATCTTCCTTTTATCATTCATGTGATATTTATTGTGAGCAGGGCGGACAAATGGTTATCATACGTAGACAGGTACAGAAAGAAACTGACGTTTTCTATAAAAAGAACACGTTTGCCTATCAATGGGATGTATTTCCTATTGTTGCTGTTTCTGCCGGGCAGAAACAGTTTCTGCCCGGCATAAATCAAACAACCCTGTAGGTAATTATTAATCAAATGTTTTTTGCAGAAACAGTTTCTGCCCGGCATAAATCAAACAACCCTGTAGGTAATTATTAATCAAATGTTTTTTTTGGTGAATCATAGTTACAGATCATTAAGGGTTATGATGGAAGTAAAATGTTTACAGGTTTACTGTTCACTTATTGCACCAGGTCTTGCATTTAGAGGAATAATTATAATAGAAAATAAAATGTTGTGGCACATATTTTTAAATACATGCATCGATGAGAAACCGGGAATTACTTTTCTGTGGCCTAAGAATAACTAATTTCAATTAACTTTCTGCTTATATAAAACAACTGCATAAAAATGTATATCCATACAAGACACAGACTCCGCATGTGACAGATGTTTTGGGAAGAGGAATAGTGTTCCGTTTCTGGTACAGCAGTTAACTCAAGCCTCTGCCAGTGACCAATTACAGATTAGTAGGTACTCCAAACTGATTTTTGAGATGTATGCTTGCATTTCACTTTTGTGACAGTAAGATAGAACTTTTTACACTGATTCCAGTGGTATAAAATGTATCTTGATGTGATAATTTGTTCAAAAGTTATGAATTTTTTATTATTTAATTTGTTAGGGCTTTTCTCGTCCGAAAACGAAATTGGCTAAATAAGCAAGTTCACAAAGCTGTGGAACATGTGTAGATACTTGGAAACCATACCTAAGCATATAATCTTGTTTCATATATCATATAGATTGCACTTATTTTTTCCAGGAAGAGAAACAATAAAATAGCATGAAAACACCACCTTTAAAACAGTGAAAATATAAAATCTGGCCCACCGGTAAACATTACACTATAAGAGATGCTATCATGGAATTTTCAAAGTGCTACATCTCAGCTTCTAATTAAGATACAGGGATAAATGTGGTATCACTGGAATCAGCAGAACTGTATCTATAACTTGCATCAAATTTACAGTTGAACACTACTGAGATGTTAAGCAAGAAAATTGTATTCAAATACCATTCAAAACACCATCTATCTTGAAATTATGTTGTACGCCTCCACAATGTCTTCAATGCACTCCACATGCCAAACACGGCATTCACTGCTCACAGGCAGAACATTGAAGTCCCACTGAAAGATGTAGTAGGAATCAGTGACAGCAACATCATCCACTTTGGGCCATATGAAATATTCTTTTCGGCTGTTCCAAGTACTGTACCATGACACTCCAGGAGCTGAAGACCTCGATCACCTGTCTTATATAGAATGTCTGGTCGTAGAAAGTTGCCACCCACTGTCTCTGCCTTGAGAATGAAAAGCCAGTCTGATCAGTGGCATCAGGAACTGCGTCTGCAGTGTCTCGTCTGTGCCTTGGTTGTGGTGGCTGCAGCTCATCATCTGGAGGACACTGAAGAATAGATGGCTGTAGATTCAGGATATCTGGTTCATGAACAGGAGGTGGTGAGGGAGGGGCATAGGGTGGGTCATCTTCCTCCCCTGGCAGGTGGTCTTGTAAGGCCCTTGTGAGTTTGTTAACAGTCCCCGAGAGATTTAATGTCCCTTTTTTTTCAAGACTATCTTTTGGAATCGAATTTCATCCTTCAAGACCTCCTTTACAACACCTAATTTCTCCCTGCTCTCTTAATCTTCTTCGTAGGTATGCGACATCCACTTTTTGCACAAGGACCCCGTGGGCTAGCACCTTTCTAATTAAGATGGCCTTCTTTCTTGTTGCAGCAGCCTCTTCTTCTCATTCTTGAGAAGTTTTTCTCAGAACTTTAGCCACACAATTTGCTCTTGTCGCCTGTGACATATGCGCAAGAGGTTCCTTTCTCTGCAGGCAATTGACAGCAAATGTGTAGGCTCTTCTTTAGGTTTCTCTGCGAGCTACTTGGAGGTCTTGTTGTGGTGCAGCATTTGTGTTGTTGACCTGTGATGGAACGAAGTGTTACGTCTCTTGCCCATGTCGAAATCCAACCCTCCAAACACGTTTTTGCCAAAGAGGTTGGTGAGGGGACAGTGAGCGAGAGTCTGTTGGTCTTCTGTGGTGAGAGTGCTGCCATACTCTCCTGCCTCCAGAAACTCTTTCAGCTGGCCTCTGGCGGTCACGAGGATGTCCCGCATCATCTTGCTTAGTGCATCTTTCACAGCGTCAGAGTGTTGTGCTGGAAATTTGAAGACTTGTGCTCTCACTGCGCCATTTCGAATAGCGCGTCAAACAAACTTCGATGTTTGCAACGTCACTTCATCGGCCTGTTGATTCGCGTGTCGTGAATGAAATTACCATATTTTATGCTGAATAAATATAAAAAAGCTTATTCTTCAATCTGATAGGAGATGATTCCGAACTTTTGTCTCTGTCACTGTGAAAACTCGCCTTCAACTTTTCCTTTTTAATTTTCCCCCACTTCTACCATATGTACCTCGGCTTGATTGGTCTCAAAATGAGGCTCAAAGTGTCCTCTTTCTTGCCATTGGAAGATATTTTTAGTAACTGATGAGCATGCGAATCACCACAATTCAGAAGGCACTAGGGGTTTAACACAAACTCTCATCAGCCTTCATGGCGGCCTGGACAAGCGGCCGATGGTTAGGTAGTTCGTTTATTAATCTAAGCTACTTAGTGCGCATAATATACAATAAAACACACACAGAAGCAAAGACAAGACATCAGATGGTTGTTTACACGTTTTTTTTTTTTATTCCATTGCATGAATGGCAAGATACAGCAGATGTAAAATTACAAAAACGGGGTCAGATTTACACATTTCCCCACTCTCGCCTGTTTGGAGTACCTAAGATTAGTCACACTTCCCACCACCAGCCACAGTGACCCAAGCCTCTGCCAGTGACCAATTACAGATTAGTCACACTTTAACCAGCCAGCCACAGTGAGGTGTGACAGATATTGTAGATTGTAGGAAAAGGGATTCATTGAGGAAAGGATTGTAAGCCAGACAGAGCTGCTGCTGCAGTAGACAATTTAGTTAGCCAATTTTGCATTTTAGAGGACCTTTGGTGCCCTTAGAATGATTCAATCAAATACAGATTTCTTGTGTACAGTGATACTACCACATGAAATGTATATGCAAAATTAGAGAAAAAGTTACTGAACAGTTTTTGAAAAAATAGGCTAAATGTAAACAATTTACCAGTTTTGGGGCCCTTGGAGGCCCTAGGGAGCCTTTAGAACGATTCAATCAAATACAGATTTATCATGTATAGTGGCAGTGCCCTAAGATAAGTCTATGCAAAATTAGAGAAAAAGTTGCTGAACGGTTTCTGAGATACGGCAGCTAACGGCGGACGCAGAGTGATGGCAATAGTCCGTTGGACCTTCGGCCCAAAGGACTAAAAATGGGCCAAGAGGTCCTGAAGTCCTTTGGACTATATTGTGAGTTTGTATTTATTAATCAAATGTTTTTTGGTGAATCATAGTTACAGATCATTAAGGGTTATGATTGAAATAAAATGTTGACATGTTTAGTGGAGACTATATGCATGCCAGTGAAGATACACCTGGAAATAAAATATTTGAGACTGTTTTTCGTGAAGACTGTAAAAAATTATTATTAAAAATAGTGTTGAATTTTTTCCCGATACTCTGCTATTTAGGCCGATTTCCAGTGGTTGTAGAAACCTTGCAGGAGAGTTGGTGAGCTGCAATCTCGCATGTAGCACAGTTAAAGGTTGTTTAAGAAAATGTGCATACATTTTCTGTTCTCATTTTGTCCCTCCCCAGAATAGAAAGAAGAGATGAACTATGATAAAACATTATTTGGTCACAAGGTATATATACATAGCATGCATTTTGACTTAAAAACAGTAGCAATTAATGACATACTACTGATTGAATTGGAGTGAAGTAATAGCTGCAATATGTATAGTAAAACATCTGAATATAGTTAAACATCTGAACAAAACCAGTTTGCTCTGCTAATTCTACTTACGGTTGTTTGTAGGGCCTGTATGAAAAATTGATTACTCGGACTCAATTAAATTATTATCTATTATCGATTACTGATCTGGTAATTGAATAATTAGATAACTATATAATAATAAAATTAGTGAGTAATATTATATTGATATTCAATGTAAAAGTTAAACAGACATTGTTGTTTTCATAATGATTTAAATGCAGAGAACCAGACATTTTTCTCCATGAAGGAGGCAACATATCAATGAGCAAGTTGATTTTATTTTATACACCGTTCTCCCCTGAAAACAATGGTATACATTTTTTTCACGTACCTTGGATAATTATCTCATTATGTAAAATTCTATAGTAACACCCCTACGTTAAAGAACAGAATGGCAGCATGTGGCGTCATTGAGCAGATTTATGCAAGTTTTGTTATAGATATCAACGATATCTATTTTTGTGTTTCGTTTCTTATAACAAATAAACCAACAAACTAAAGTAACAAAATTAGTAAACATTTCGATGTAAATATATTTGTGAAGCAGTTACCATCGTTGAAAGTAAAGCCACCGAAAATGCGTCATGGCACAAAGTGGGCGAAAATAGGTGCCATTGTCGGTTCACTCCAATTTGAAGCCTTCATAGTACATTTTCACGGACAAATATCGCATCAATTAGCATGCACGTGCATATTATATTGTCTATCCGCTTGTCTGTCTCCTTGTTATCACCAGTATGAAGTAAATTAGCATTTATCCTTCCAAAATTGTTGACATTTGATGATGTTTGCATTTGCAACTTTTCCGCTATCATTGGTTTTGATTTACGTGGAGGTAGCCGACTTCTACATCGAATAACCAATGAACAGCGCTGATTTGGTAATTCCTACATGTTTCCCAATGACGACAAGATGCTGACATCATTCAATGTTAATTCTTACAGGTTCTTACAGGTCCTCTTCTGGCTTCTAGGCTGTGATGCCTCTTACGCCTGTGGGAGGCTGTTCCATACGTCCATGTATCGGAGTAATCAACTAATAGGGATCCATACACTACGGCGCAGGGTTTCCCCGTCAAGTGGAGACTATTACAAGAATCGTATGCCGGATAAAAAGGGTAACTATGTCTAGAATCGTATCACGGATAAAATGTGCTAAACAGTCTGCTGATTTTGGTGGTAGATTGAAGCAAATACAGATTTCTTGTGTATAGTGGCACTACAACATGGAATGTCAATACCAAATTAGAGAAAAAGTTAATGCAGTTTTTGAGAAAATAGGCAAAATGTGAAAATGTTGCATTATGGGGGTCCTGTGGTGCCCTTAGAATTATTCAATCAATTTTTTCTTGTGTATAGTGGCACAACCACATGAAATGTCTATGCAAAATCAGAGAAAAAGTTACTGAAGTTTTATATAAAAAATTGGCAAAATGTGAAAATTTTGCATTTTGGGGGGCCCTGAGGTGCCCTTAGAATGATTCAATCAAATACAGATTTCTTGTGTATAGTGGCACTACCACATGAAATGTCTATACAAAATCAGAGAAAAAGTTACTGAAGAGTTTTTGAAAAGAAATAGGCAAAATGTAAAAAATTACCAGTTTGGGGGGCCCGAGGGCCATTAGAATGATTAAATCAAATACAGATTTCAAATATGTGCATAGTGGCAGTACCCTAAGATTTGTCTATGCAAAATTTAAGAAAAAGTTGCTGAAAGATTTCTGAGATATGGCAGCTAACGGCGCCCGCAGAGTGATGGCATAAGTCTGTTGGACCTTCGGCCCAAAGGACTAAAAATCACAGCATAAGTTGTCCAGTGAAGCAAATGTAGCCCTGTGTGTAAATTTTTTCCTAATAAAACATTTATCCAATACAGATGGTTAGTTTTCAAATTACAATTCATTTTGTGAACGACATCAACAATTGTGAAAACATAAAATTTGTAATTTACAAAATGGCTACCGTATAGCGATCATATTACTGACTGGAATTTTCTGTTCCAGTTAAAAAACACTCAAAATTACGAAAGATAGCACTCTTTCACATGTACGTTTTCCATTAACAGTAGCAATGTTATAATACTAACGAAATACAACTAAAATAAACTAATCAAGCTAGATACGGATGGTGCTCGATCAACAAGATGGCTGTATACATTGGCGAAATGAAGACACCGCCGACGGGACATCTACTTTGTATCTCTGCATCGAAAAGTCGCACAAACACCGTAGTAGGATGATAATATGGTCTCCGTGTTCATTGTCAACATTACTGATGATGCCCTGTCCCAGTCCACAATTCAATTGTTGCGCCATTAAGAGAGACGTGTAATTTCCAGAGCTCTGGTAAATTACTGAAAACAGTCCGCTTCAGGGAAGTATTTCACCACTGATACTTCATGTGTCCGTTTATTGTGTTGTTAACTAATAAATGTGTAACTTTTACTGGTTACATTATAATATAATACATAGATCCTTCACATTGTCAGCATGAAATTACTTCAGTATTCCTAGGTAACACACAGGAGCGTTTGTTCCTAGCAATGCATTATACAGTGTATAGTTATGCTATCGATGTTTGTTAAGTTCCTGATATATATACTACGTTAATCTTATAGATGGAACTTTGTTAAATCTTTGAGATACCTCATCTGTGTAAATAATTCCCCAAAATCACCATTAAATCTTCCTCCTCAGTTAGATTTTTATGCTCAATTTATTTTCGTACTGTACCTACTGTGGACCTTGTGATGGAAATGTTGGTGAAATGCTTTTTGAACCTGTTCTTAAAACGTAATCTTACATGTGTACCTTTGCCTGACAAAACATTGCTACCAAACTTATAACATGTATATCTGTGCGTTACACATTTCACAGACCCTTCGCAAAACAATTTTTGTGTAATTCGGCTAATGAAAATTATACCTAGAAAGATTTCTTCAAAGTATCAATAACAGTAAATAAAAGGCCAGCATATTTTTAAGCAGACCTCAAAGCATCAATGTATTTACTTTACTTTTTATTGTACTTACCCCTGACTGGCGTTGAAAAGGTCAATGGTTTAGCTGGGGGCGACCGCCCCATCTTGTTCACTGATAGCACATATAAACTGTAGGTGGCGCCACCATCCACATCGTGTGTCACCGACCGCCTGGTGGCATTCACAGGTACCCTCCACACCTCCGTCTCGTTCACCTGGCAATGGCAGCATTACTGTGATGTTTTGTGTCATCTCAGCTGGCAAATTTAGTGGTCAGTGGAACACTGGACAGAGATTTCTACACACTTACTGACATCCTACTGGGGGAACGAATATAACCCACACGTACGCAACCCTCATACATAAGACAATTACACACACCGATTATGGACATAACCCATCATGGACGTAACCCCTCACAGACAAACTCCTCACAGACAAACCCCTCACAGACAAAACCCCTCATAGACAGAACTACCCCTCATGAACATAACCTCTCATGGACGTAACCCCTCACAGACAAAACCCCTCATAGACAGAACTACTCCTCATGGACATAACCCCTCATGGACGTAACCCCTCACAGACAAAACCCCTCATAGACAGAACTACCCCTCATGGACATAACAACTCATGGACGTAACCCCTCACAGACAAAACCCCTCATAAACAGAACTACCCCTCATGGACATAACCCCTCATAGGCAGAACTACCCCTCATGGACATAACCCCTCATAGGTAGAACTACCCCTCATGGACATAACCCCTCACAGACAGAACTACCCCTCATGGACATAAACCCTCATAGACATAATTACCCCTCATGGACATAACCCCTCATAGACAGAACTACCCCTCATGGACGAAAGAAAAGATTAAAAAAGTCGTCGACCCCTCATGGACATAACCCCTCACAGACAGAACTACCCCTCATGGACATAAACCCTCATAGACATAATTACCCCTCATGGACATAACCCCTCATAGACAGAACTACCCCTCATGGACGAAAGAAAAGATTAAAAAAGTCGTCGACTTTACGCGTGCGAAAGTGACAACAGAATCTATCGTGATGCCACTCCTGCCTGCTGCTCCACCTGTATTGCAAGGTCTAAACAATCTCTGTTCAACTGATGCTGAAGAGCTGCAAACGATCATCATGTCTAGACCAATGAAATGTTGTCCACTTGATGTGCTGCCTACATGGTTACTTAAAACTACATTAACCGTTACGCTACCCACACTTGTCAACATTGTAAATGCGTCACTAAACACAGGAGTGTTTCCTGGTGAACTGAAAACTGCTCTAGTGACACCGTTACTGAAGAAAGCCTCACTTGACCAGACCGAACTAGAGAACTATCGTCCCATCTCCAACCTCGCTTTCATAGGAAAGTTGATCGAGCAAGTCGTCCTCAAACGCCTGAATCTGCACATGGCAACGAATAAGCTGCACGATGAAATGCAATCGGCTTATAGACAACATCATTCTACAGAAACAGCTCTGATGAAAGTACAACACGACATCGTGTGCAACCTTGACACGGGACGTTGTGTCATGCTGGTTCTTCTTGACACGAGTGCAGCATTCGACACGATTAACACTGACGAATTGTTGAACACTCTGGTTTCACGATTCAACATCGGCGGTATGGCGCTTGACTGGTTTAGATCATATTTGACTGGCAGATCTCAGTGTGTCACGATTGGTTCGTCTTCTTCGAACGCAATCCCAATCTACCACAGTGTACCTCAGGGTTCAGTACTTGGACCAGTGATGTTCAACGCATATACGACACCCATTGCTGACATCTGCAAGAAACATAATGTGCTTTACCACCGATTCGCTGATGACATCCAGTTATATGTCAGCTATAACCCTATGGTGTCTGACGAACTGGAAAACGCTAAACAGCTGCTCATCCAGTGCATCGCCGAGATTAGAGCCTGGATGCTGATTCATCAACTTAAACTCAACAATGATAAAACTGAGTTTATCGTGCTGCAGTCACCGCACAATCTACGTGTTTATGGCAGCCCTAGCTTGGAACTACCTGGACTTACCTTGCAATCAACAGATGCAGCGAGAAATCTAGGCTGCTACTTCGACCGACACATGCAGTTAGACCGCCTCGTCTCCAGCTACTGCTCTTCAGCCTACTACCATCTACGCCTGATCGGCAGAATTCGTCACCTGCTGACGCGAGACGCGTGCCATGCTGTGGTACGCTGTCTTGTGCTAAGTCGCCTCGACTACTGCAATGCTCTACTCGGTGGATCGAACAATGGACAGACCAACCGACTTCAACGAGCTCAGAACTCAGCCACTCGCCTCATCAACTGCATCAGACGGCGAGATCACATCACACCAATTCTGCAATCACTGCATTGGCTGCCGATCAGAATGAGAATTACTTTCAAGATATGTACTTACATATTTAAGATCCTGCATGGCTTAGCCCCGAACTACCTCAACTGTGCGATAGTTCGCAACGCGCCCACACGTGCATTGCGATCGGCGAGTGACGCAACGCTTCTCGCGGTGACGGTGTCTAAGAGAACTATCGGACGGGGCAGCTTTGCAGTGACAGGCTCACATATGTGGAATAGCTTGCCAAAGTGTATGCGATCAGTTGGAAAATTGGCGGCTTTCCAGAAACAACTTAAAACCCATCTATTTCGCATGCACTACATGCCTTGATGCAAGCACTGCTGCCACACCTAAATGACACTGGTTTCTATTTTATAGTATTGATTTGTTTTTAATTTAATTGTTTGAAATTGTATTTTAATGCATTTATGTTTGAAATTGTATTTTAATTTATTTATTTTTGAAATTGTATTTTAATTTATTTATTTTAATTTATTATTTTTTTTTATTTATCTTAGCTTATTTATTTAATTAATTTATATTTTAACATTTAGTCAACATGTCATTTTAGTATGTGAAGCGCTTTGATTAGTATTTACTTACTTAAAAAGCGCTATATAAAAAACGGAATTATTATTATTATTATTATGGACATAACCCCTCATAGACAGAACTACCCCTCATGGACATAACCCCTCGTAGACAGAACTACCCCTCATGGACATTACCCCTCATAGACAGAACTACCCCTCATGGACATAACCCCTCATAGACAGAACTACCCCTCATGGACATAACCCCTCACGGACTAAACTCCTAATGGTTATACTATCGTTGTCATAAATTTGTTCATTTAAAATTATTCAGTCACAGATCGCTTGGACATAACCCCTCATGGACATAACCCCTCATGGACATAACCCCTCATGGACATAACCCCTCATGGACATAACCCCTCATGGACATAACCCCTCATGCAGTCACCATGATTATTAGTCTCCGGCTGATTTGATGAGAAGATTATGGTTATGGTTATGGTTATGGTTGCATTGCGTGTTGATATGTGGAACTCAATGTTCAGGAAACTAGTACTGACTTAGAGACATGTCTGACATTTGGTTCTGGAGCGTACATCCCTTTATTTTAAATATCTTACATTTAATTCCATAACCTGTGAATGTGCATGCACGCATGTGTTGATACACACCTGTAAATGACGTGTTTTCTCAAACACACTTTAATCTGTGAAAATGCGAGATAACTCACCACGGCAAATACTTCGTACTTCGTAATGACCCCATTGGGGGCAGGAGACTCACGCCAACGAAGAACGAACAACTTGTTAGTTTTCATGTATCCGGCCAGACTCCTAGGAGGCTTGTCTGGTGCTGAAAGACAACAAATCTTGTTCAACAATATGTCCCTTTAAAATGCTAAGGGATCATCGCAGAACGTTGATGTCCGACATCAGATGAAAGTATTTTCTTCTGGCCTCAGCCACACCACCCCCCAGACAAGAGTTTGTAAACATTGTTATGGTGATATCAATACACTAACAGTATCAGTCAGAAGAATAAAACATCGATGTCCAATGCCAGATGTAAACTGCCTCTAATCCCCCTCCCCATACCCATATGAAATTAATTTTGTCTGATATCGGACATCGATGTTCTGAGATGATACCTAATTTTGGTTATTTTCTTAATTATAATTTGTAATCGGTCAAGTAACTACACCTGTTTCTCCTACACAGACCACAGTTGTTTATGTTTAATGGTTCAGTATGTCCTTTAAAGTATGTAATTAAATACATTAATTTATACAAAATAATTTGATTTGTGTCAGTTGTTGAATCCAAAGAAAGTTCTTAATCTAATAATACAGCCATTGCATGAATTTTTCAAATAAAACAGTCAACCACAATAAAACATCTGCCCTGTGTCGACAGAAACTTTGAGAAAATTACATTATTGTAGTTCACACACCTGACTCCAGGGTGCGAATGCGCTTCTCGTACGTTTCACTGGAGCAAACACGAGCCAGGGCGGCCATCTTGACTATGTAGTTCGTGTACGGTGTGAGGTCTACGAACTTGTACAACGTCACAGTGGGAGGCAGAGTGAGCTGTCTCACTCTCGATCTTCCTGCAACAACATTATCCAAAGAAATATTTTAATCTGAGTGCGACTTTTCGTACTGCTGCTACAATGTCCTTTAAAAATAAATTTTCCTTTAACCATTTCAGTGCCAAGTTTCTCGCCAGTCAGCCACTGAATACTGAGTTTCGTCTGAACGTTCAATGAAATAGAGTAACGCATTTTTAATATAACACTTAGAACATAGAAGAACAGGAACACCACATATATTATTAAACCAGGACAATCAAAGCAGAGTTTGTGACATAATATAAGGTAATTGTTGCATATATACAAAATCAATTAATTTTCTGTCATTGTAAATCTCACACTTTTGCTGTTCTAAATATGGTCATTAGGCAGCCCAGTGTTAAATATAAATGTGTACTTGAACCAGGAAGGAAATATGACGTGTCTCACTAACTAATGAGCTGCCGTATTCAAGCATTATAAAGCGATGGTCCAGTGTAGTGGATCTTGTATTGAAGTGGTTAAAGGTACAGTTATGTGTCAATATTTCTTACACAAGTGTGTAATCATTTATTATACAGTTGTGTCACAATATCTCAGGTAATATTTATTATAATATAATACTGTGTATGTACATTTATATTTTTGATTAACCAACTATCTTTTATTCCATGATGTGTGTCTATTTCGTTGTATTTTTTACGGTTATAAGAAGATTATATTATGAACTTGCAATAGTTGTTTACAGAAATGCAGGTGTGAAAAACACCGGGGTCACACCTAGCTTATGAATAGAGTACGTGTTTTATTAAAATTAAGGATTAATTCCTGAGAGGTGGAATGTACGATTAACATTATGGTATCCAGCTCGATACAGAGAATCCAGTGATATTAATTTTATAAGTAATTCACATACGTTAAAGATTGTATGAGCTCAGATATACCCAGCCGTTTAGCTAGCAAAATGTATTTTAAACTCAGCGAGTTGAATGGATTGGTTCTAAGTGTGAAAGGTTTCGGGAGCCGATTTCTGGGACGTCTTTAATTTGTATCAAGTGTCGTGATTGGTCAGACTAACTTCCGGCCATCGGGCTATATAAGGAGAGAACGGCCATTCGAGGCGAGACGAACATTGAGCAGTGCAAAAGAAAGTGTTGCACAGAAAATTCTCGTCTCCAGGAATTGGGCCGAAATGTGTATCCGCCCAAAGCCTGAGGTAAATACTTCTACAATTTTAACAGTACTGATTTGATGTGAGTCGCTGCATTTCTCACGTTTGAAGAAGACTGAGCGATAATCGTCTGCGACTCCGTTTGACGTGACTCGGTCTCTGTGACAGGACCCTCTCAACATCATTGATGTCGTGACATCGTTTCCGTGTTGTTGCCTGGTGTTTCGTCCTGACATCTCGCCGAACGTGGCCGAACGCTGACATTCGCACATCACGAGAGATTTGTTACAGCTAACTGACTTTACATGGGTGTACACCCGTTTTCATGTAAGTGATCAGCTGTTTAATTGTCTCCCATGTAAATCTGTATTTGGATGCGTACTTGTCGAGCTCAATGTATGGTGTTATTGTGACAACTAGAGTAACGGTTGGCCAACTATCACTGAACCGAATATGTTGATGTTGTTGTATTAAACAGGAACGCCAGTTGGCTTCTCGTACTACATGTCCGGTGTTACGTTTTGTATTTCATTCACTCCGAATCTTAGTACACCTGAACCTATAACTTGCCATGTCAAATCGGGTACTGCCAATTTATTAATTTATTAATACTTACACCCGATTTTGTGACACATATGGCCTGTTATATTTGTGAATTGACCTTTCCTATACTTAGGTCACAGTCACAACTGTACATGTGGCCTGTTATATTTGTGAATTGACCTTTCCTATACTTAGGTCACAGTCACAACTGTACATGTGGCCTGTTATATTTGTGAATTGACCTTTCCTATACTTAGGTCACAGTCACAACTGTACATGTGGCCTGTTATATTTGTGAATTGACCTATCCTATACTTAGGTCACAGTCACAACTGTATATGTGGCCTGTTATATTTGTGAATTGACTTTTCCTATACTTAGGTCACAGTCACAACTGTACATGTGGCCTGTTGTATTTGTGAATTGACCTATCCTATACTTAGGTCACAGTCACAACTGTACATGTGGCCTGTTATATTTGTGAATTGACCTTTCCTATACTTAGGTCACAGTCACAACTGTACATGTGGCCTGTTATATTTGTGAATTGACCTTTCCTATACTTAGGTCACAGTCACAACTGTACATGTGGCCTGTTATATTTGTGAATTGACCTTTCCTATACTTAGGTCACAGTCACAACTGTACATGTGGCCTGTTATATTTGTGAATTGACCTTTCCTATACTTAGGTCACAGTCACAACTGTACATGTGGCCTGTTATATTTGTGAATTGACCTTTCCTATACTTAGGTCACAGTCACAACTGTACATGTGGCCTGTTATATTTGTGAATTGACCTTTCCTATACTTAGGTCACAGTCACAACTGTACATGTGGCCTGTTATATTTGTGAATTGACCTATCCTATACTTAGGTCACAGTCACAACTGTACTTGTGGCCTGTTATATTTGTGAATTGACCTTTCCTATACTTAGGTCACAGTCACAACTGTACATGTGGCCTGTTATATTTGTGAATTGCATTACTATTGCGGAATGACATATCGTATATCAAGCATTACCACATACATCTGTCACTTAAAATCTTTTGCCTCATGTTTTTGCTATAACGAAAATCTTCTGAGGTCAGAATTTCAACAAAATATACGATGGAATGCACCACAGGTTCGGCATCCTGTGTTTGTTGGCTTGACAGAGGATTTGCTAATAGGCGGAGAAGTATGAGAGAGGTACAGAGAGGTGCCATGCACTAAACCATGGTTACCTTCAGTGTCATCCGTCCACAACTCCAGGGTGTAGTTGAGAACACGGCCACGCATTTTTGTGCTGCACAACAGTGGTTCCCATGACAACGACACACTTTTTGCATCCATAACTGGTTCGAATGAAAACACTGGTTTGCCAGGTACTGCAAAATTAAATAACAGACTTAAGGTAACAACAGACTGCCGCAGCACAAACCCTGCACACTTTTCCAATCAAGAAATTTATTAGCTTCAATTCTTTTATTAAACTTCATGTCAGCACTCTATGTGTGTGTGTGTGTGTGTGTGTGTGTGTGTGTGTGTGTGTGTGTGTGCGTGTGCGTGTGTGCGTGTGTGCGTGTGCGTGTGCACGTGTGCACGCGTGCGTGTGTATGCGTGTGTGTGTGCACGTGTGAATGTGTGTGTGTGCATGCATGTGCATGTGAACGTGTGTGTATATATGCCTGTATAACAACCACATAAATACATACATATGACCAGTGATAAGAAAATTAACATATAACATATGCAAAATTATTATATCAATTGTTGCTCCTTCCTGAAGAGGCTGATCTGAACCAGCTGTTTGCCTCTACGCCACATGATAAGTTGATGACTGGTACTATTACAAGTTGATGACTGGTACTATTACAAGTTTATGACTGGTACTATTACAAGTGTTCCAACTCACGGCCGTTGTAGTCGTAGACACAGATCCAGTCTCTAGCCATGCCACTGCTGCCTGCGTCAGTGTTGACAGACAACCCATACACGTAGCTTCTTTCCAGTTTATTTATGCTGACAACTTTCTCAAACTGTGTGATACCACCAGGGATGATTTGGTGAGACAGCAGACCCTGAAATACACAACTCTCTAATTACACATCTCTTGTCTATATATACATAACAATCCCACAATCATATGAAGGAGGAGTTTTTGAAGCAAGGCTACACAAACTTGTAATACTGTGGCCTCATTCTAAAAAATGCTCATTACATACTACATAGCATGAAGGACAAAGAATTACAAAGTACAATGTTTTGGCAATAGCACTGAACACTATGTAATCAAGCGATGTAAATAAAATAAATAACCCAATGTTTCCTGAAATACATCGCCAGTTGGTACAACCACAGGCTGATGGTTGAAGGAAGTGAACGAAGGTAGGAAGGTGTGAGTAGATTCAGCACCTTGGAGGAGATGCAGTTTACAATTATCCAAACTCAGCCTATAATATAGAGATCAAACTAAGCACTTCATTTGATATGTCAATAAATGATGAGGTTCCGGACATAATGGAAGCGACAACTGTGACAGACATGACAGACATGACGCAGACTGCTTACCCGACATGCGTCAGTGACGTCGGCGCGACCTTGGCACCAGAACAAGGTGTAGTTTGACACTGGTGAGGCCACTGGATCCCAGCTGAAGGTGATGGTGGTTGGGTCTTCACCTCTCTCTGCAACCACGTTGCCAGGAGGTGGCAGCACTGGAATGAACGACGGCACGATTCAGAGTCGGTTTCACAATAATCTGTATCAAATTTAGAGAGGCAGTGTGCCATTAACAATTTAAAAAGGTACTGCTTCGATACGAATCCAGCATAATAATCAACAAAAGTGGCAGAGTAACACAAATATTTGGATGCCGCTGTAAACCACATTGTAATGATTTTAGCAAATTCAAAGTTGTGGATTACATTTTGTATCGCTGCAGTCCGCTGCCATGCAGCTACTCATGCAAATTTGAGGTTCTCAAAATTTAACAAAAGATCACTAATCAATGATTGCATGACAGAATTATTTCAATCGTAATTATAAAGTCATAACTGCACCCAATACTGGATAAAGCACATTGCATGTGTGTACAATAAAATGCGTCAATTTTGGAATTTAATTGCACTGTCATACATTACAGCATTTCACATAAAAATAAAATTGTAAAAAACTGTAATTATCAACCATCACAACAAACTGCATACAAATGATGGTGTGCACATCTGGCACAGCCGATTTGCATACTGGACTTTGTGCAAGACAACAGCACATGGAGGCCTCCCATTAGAGGAGGCTAATTTATGCAAGGACATGTTAATTACTCCCGTGGGGAGAATCAAATCAACCAATCAGCGAGCACTGGCGCGCGTCCCTCAGGAGAATCCTAAGCTTATCCCGCACTCCGTTTGCGAAAGCATAAAGGGGCAGACGTTTGTCTAATTTGATACGAGTTTGTATTGGTTCTTAATTTTTGCACGATCATCTGTTTCTTCTCGTCCGTTGGTTCAGCTACGATTCGTCGCTGCATCGAGGTGATTTGAACGTCTCTCAGCTGGATTGAGCTGAGTATTTTCGTTTTATATTTGATTTGCGTTTAATTATCACGATTCGGGTTCCGCCATTTTGTCATCTCGTAGTTTGAATTCGTCGTCGGCCCTATCATGTCGTCGGCGTGTTCCCCGATTTCTGTTATGTGTATCGGTCATAGTCATGTTTCATGGCTGCGTACGTTCGGAGAATCGGCAGATCTGTTTGCCGGATTCGAAGTTCAGGGCCGCCCGTGCGATGTCCAGTTTCTCGGTCATCGTGGGGCGACCCTGGAGACGTTCCTGGCGCCGGCCATGATGGCGCGGATAGTTTCGTGTCGGGCGGATGTCATCGTGATCCACTTGGGTGGTAATGATCTCGATGGGAGATCTTACCCGAACCCAATCATTATTGCGATTGACATCCAACGTCTCGCTGTGAGATTGCTCGGTACGGGCGTACGCCGCGTTGTTGTGTGTCAGGTTTGTCGTCGGCAAAGATGGCGGAACTCGAGTTACGCGGTAGGAGCGGAGCGGGTTGTCCAGATCAATCGGTACCTTGATGCGTTTTGTTCCGACACTGACGGAATTTCTTTCTGGCGGCATAACCGCCTGTGGAACAGTATTCGGCCTGTTTTCCGCAGGGACGGAGTCCATTTCTCAGACATTGGGAATTATAGGTTTTACCGTAGTATGCGGGGTGCCATTATTCACGCAGTGGGAGCAATATTTGGTTAATTTCACGGGGCGCGTCATCGAGTAAATATTTTAATGTCCAACATCGATGATGGCGTGGTGCATTGTCATGGCATTCGGATGCACATTTTCGGTTGAGTTTTTACGCAATGAGTACTTATAGATCTGGTATAACCGCGGGGATACATTCTGTTGTTTTTGAGCGATAATATGTCAACATTGCATGCAGTATTGGTGGATTCAGCGTTTTTTGCATGACTTGGAAGGAATTGGTTGTTTATGCCGGTAAACTTTATGCGATACAGTTGTGTTTATACAAGTTTAGGTGGGAGGACCACAGGCAACTATTCTAAATTTATGTGTTGACTCTTACAGGCATGACATGGCAGGGATTTTGTTAGCCGGTCAACTTTATGCTATACAGTTGTCGTGTTTAGGCACGTTTTTGTGGAAGGGCCACAGGCAACTATTCTAAATTGTGTGTAGACTCTGACTGACATATCCTGGAAGGATATCTGTTTGTTAGGCCGGTAAACTTTATGCTATTCAGTTGTCGTATTTATATACGTTTGGTGGGAGGGCCACCGGCAACTATTCTAAATTGTGTGTAGACTCTGACTGACATATCCTGGAAGGATATCTGTTTGTTAGGCCGGTAAACTTTATGCTATACAGTTGTCGTATTTATATACGTTTGGTGGGAGGGCCACCGGCAACTATTCTAAATTGTGTGTAGACTTACATACCAAGAGTGGATGGATTTTTGTTAGTTATGACGGCCACAAGCAACTATTCTACATTGTGTTATTATATTGTGTATGAACCATTGTGTCATAATGTTTTCAACAAGTATACCCATCTACTTATGCAGTGTATGTATACTGGCAGTTTGTCTGACAATTTACATTGGTTGGTGGCACAAGTAACTTTGTGGTATATTGAAAATGCTCCGGTTTGGGGTGGATAGCGTTGTTGCGGACAGTGTTTGTCTACATTAATCAGATTCACTATATCTAACGTTTCTTGTTCTATCTACTGTGAGATTGTCTGCGGTGTTATTTGATTTGTAGAATGCCTCGAGCTCCACGTGGACGTGGTCGACCGGCGCGTCGGGCATCGCTGACTCGACAGACACGTTCGCGAACGGCTGCCGCAGCTGTCCCGTTGGCCGCCCCGCCACCGCCTGTTTCGGGGGGCATGCCGCCACCGCCCGTCTTGCACGCCTACCCGCCACCACCCGTCGTGTTGGGCACGCCTCCATTGCAGTGTTCGGTCCATGAGAACTTCGAGGACGCTGCCGATCTGCAGGCAATGGTAAATGGCACACTCGGGCCAGTCGGACCACAATCTGCGTGGGAGCGGGACATGGAGCGGCAGATGGCGGCATCGGAAAAGATGCTTCATGAGATACACTCGATGGTGCAGGCTTTGCATCCGGCCCCAACAGTGCTGCGCCCAGATCCGGCATTGGCGTCTGTGTCAGCCGCCTTTGGCAGCGCCGCCCAGCTGGCAGCCTCTTCCGGCCACGGTCCTTTCCCAGAAGTGACACGTCCCTTGGCCGCGAACGAAACTGTGCCACCCATGTCGGCTTGCCAGGGCAACGCAAGGGTGACCCCATGGCCAAACACTAACACCGTACCAGGTACAGAGTTATTCGAGTTGTTGCCTGGCCCCGCTCGGGTAATGATAGAGTCATGTGCATCCGCCTCCCTTCCTCTGGATGCCCGGATCCCCGATGGGCTCAGGGCAAAGATTTGGGCAGACGAATACATTGACCTGTCAATAATGTTGAAGCCAACACTCCTCCAGCACCAGGAGTATAGCCAGGCTATGTATGGGGGTACTGCACACCCAACTTCTGGTGTGTCCACAAGCCCATCCCCCAACAGGGCTAGCCATGCAATCATTACCTACGAGCGGTGGCTGCAGGCATTTACTTTGTATATGTCTGTATACCTCTTGCTCCCAACCAATACGTCGCTCGCAGTTAAAATGCTTAAGTATGCAGAGATAATCCGGGGACTGGCTGAGGAAGGGGGTGACTGGCAGACCTATGATGAAGCATTTAGGTCCCTGCGTTATCTTAGGGGGTGGTCCTGGGACTCCATCAACTGGGAGTTATGGTTGAAAGCGTCCCAGACAGCTAGACGCCCGGCAAGTTCTCCCTTTCCAAGCAAGGGTAGGGCCCGGTCCATATATGTCGGTCCCTGCTTTGTCTACAATCGGGGGGAGTGGTGTGACAAAGCCTCTTGCTACTTTGCACACAAGTGCCAGTCGTGTGGCGGCAGTGGCCATCCCGCTGTACGGTGCTTTCAAACCATGGGGAAACGCCCACAGTCCAGTAGCCCACCAGTTACAAGCCCACCAGCTCGACCAAACTCCTCAGTTAGACCAGACCCCGCAGTTAGACCAGGCCCCCCACGTAGACCAGGCCCCCCAGGTAGACCAGGGCCCTCAAGTAACACACTTTTCCCAGGTAGACAACCAGCTGCCAGTGGTTCACCCCCCTGGGTCAGGAGGTAAGTTGCCCTCCCCGGTTTCTCCTGCAGTTTTGCATGAAAGGTTGACTGGTTATGACAGCGACCTACGTAAGTATCTTGTACATGGGTTTTCACATGGTTTTAAAATAGGTTGTTTTGACTTGCCAACCCAGTTTGATGTCAATGTATGCAATTTAAAATCTGCTGATGAATATTCACAAGTTATAGATAAGAAGATAGCGAAAGAGCTGTCATTAGGCAGGGTGCTGGGGCCTTATGACGTTCCTCCTTCCTGTCATAACTACAGAATCTCCCCACTAGGTGTTGTCCCTAAGAAGAACCCAGGTGAATTTAGAATGATTCACCATTTGTCACACCCAGAAGGTTCATCTGTTAATGATTACATTCCAAAGGATATATCATCTGTCACTTATGCCACAATTCAGGATGCCATTGATGTTATTACGGATTCGCCAAAACCTGTGTACATGGCTAAAGTAGATGTCGAATCGGCTTTCCGTATCATACCAGTCTCGCCAGCTGATAGGCCAATGTTGGGATTTAGGTGGAGGGGACAGTATTTTATGGATGCTGTTTTGCCTATGGGCTGCTCTAGTTCATGTGCCATTTCTTGATTGTTTCAGTACGGCTCTAGAGTGGGTGGCAAAGGTCAAACTGGGTGTGACAGCAATGATTCACGTGATCGATGATTTCATAATTGTGTCTGATTCAGCAGATAAGTGTAATCAGGATCTGATGGCATTTGTTAACCTTTGCAAGGAAATTGGGGTACCGCTAGCACCTGATAAAACAGTTGGCCCGTCCACCTCGATCCCTTTTCTAGGAATTATTCTAGATACAGTCAACCAAGAGGCTAGGCTTCCAGAGGATAAGTTGGATAAAGCCAGGGCATTACTAGTGACTTTTCTTGACAGACAGAAGGTGACACTGAAGGAGTTACAACAGCTACTCGGGTTTTTGGGATTCACATGTTCTGTAATCAAACCCGGCAGACCATTTTTACGCCGTTTAATCGATTTGACAATCGGCGTACGTAAGCCACATTATCATATCCGTTTGACGAGGCAGGCAAAACTTGATCTAGAAGTGTGGCTAGAATTTTTGCAACATTTCAATGGCAAATCTTTCTTCTTGGATGATGACTTCATAACAGGTGACTATCTTCAGCTGTACACTGATGCTGCGGGGGGAATAGGTTATGGGGCTTTGTGTGGAGTAGAATGGTTTTGGGGCCTGTGGCCAGAGGCGTGGCGTTCACTCAATGTCACTGTTTTAGAATTATATCCAATCATGGCAGCCGTACACGTTTGGGGTAATGCTTGGGCAAACAAGAGTGTCTGCTTTTTTACGGATAATGAAGCACTTGTTCCGGTAATTAATAACCAGACGTCACGCGAACCCCACATCATGGCTTTACTTCGCCCACTGGTATTGGCTTGCCTGCATTATAATATCAATTTTGCAGCGCGCCACATTCCAGGGCGATTTAACACTCTCACTGATAAGTTATCCCGTTCACAGGTGGACAGGTTCCGGGAATTGGCGCCATGGGCAGAAGTCAACCCAGTGAGGGTGCCTTACCGGGTGTCCCCGGCCGGCTTAGGGACTCTTTGAACCAGCTACTGCAGGCTTCTATAGCGCCGTCGTCACGTGCTCATTATGAACGGTCTTGGAACAAGTTTGTTTTGTTTAATGCTTCGCTTGGTTTATCTTCGCAGCTGCCGGCTTCAGTGTCGACAATGTTACTCTTTATAGCACATCTGCATTCTAGTGGAGCTGCCCCAGCATCCATTGTGTCAATTGTGTCAGCCGTTGCTTATTTTCACAAGATTCATGGTTTTGATGACCCATCTAAGTGTTTTATTGTAGCCAAGGCCTTGGCAGGTGCTCGTAATCTTGGATCTGTCCCTGATGTCCGCCTGCCTGTCACTCTGCCTATTCTCACTCGTCTTGTGCTTGCATTGCCCACCGTGTTTACATCCCGTTATAAATGTCTAATGCTCCGTGCCATGATGGTGCTAGCTTTCAAGGCTTATTTGCGAGTGGGAGAAATGGTACCGCGATCAAGGAATCAGGTAGGGGGATGTTTGCAGTTGGGTGACATGTTAATGTCAGGAGATCTAATATCAATTTCCTTCCGTCGCTTCAAACATAGCACGCGGCAGGGTCCGCAGTCTCTCCAGGTGAGAGGTGAGTGCATCCCTGGTTCACCCATATACCTTGCTTCCTTTATGAGAGAGTTTCAGTTAGGTAGAGGTCAGATACAATCATCTTTATTTGCCTATGCGGATGGCTCCCCAATGCTACGCAGTGAATTTGATGTGTCTTTAAAGCGATTGCTGGGTTTCTGTGGATATCAAACTAGTGCCTTTAAGGGCCACAGCTTCCGCATTGGGGCAGCTACCGCAGCAGCATTGCGGGGTGAATCTGACGCGCAGATAAGAGCGGCAGGCAGATGGACATCAGATGCTTTTAAGAAGTACATCAGAATAGCTTAAAAGGATAATATGATTTCGGTTAGGCCTGGTTTGTTTATGTGGGGGGGTCACATGTTCGGTGACCTGTGGCGAAATACCCCCACATTTGGTATTAGTATAATTGTAGATTTAGTGTTTTTGGCAGCAGATAGCGTGGTATTCAGAAAGGCACTTTTTAGTTAATCATGTTGGCTTAGTTAATCATGTTGGCTTTAAAATTAACTCTACACATAACAAGCTCTGCTGTGATTACATGTCATTCCTTTCAATTGTTCTAGGAATACCGCTGCTGCTTTATATGTTGAAATGTGGGCTCTAACAGCCTGATGTTCAGGAGACTAGTATGGGCTCAGTCACAGGCCTGGCATTGGGTTGTAGAGTCCACATTTCTTTTATTTAAATATTACAGTGTGCCAAAAAGGCTTATACACTGGTTACCCATAATAAACAAACGTCATCCATTTGGCCTTTTTCATATCTATATTTGTCTCCGTGTTGTTGCTTGCATAAATGATGGTGTGCACATCTGGCACAGCCGATTTGCATACTGGACTTTGTGCAAGACAACAGCACATGGAGGCCTCCCATTAGAGGAGGCTAATTTATGCAAGGACATGTTAATTACTCCCGTGGGGAGAATCACATCAACCAATCAGCGAGCACTGGCGCGCGTCCCTCAGGAGAATCCTAAGCTTATCCCGCACTCCGTTTGCGAAAGCATAAAGGGGCAGACGTTTGTCTAATTTGACCCACCCGCCTCCCTACTTTTCGTCCAGGAATGTTTGATGTATAGTCATGATTTGTGCATCGTTATTGGAAAGGGGTTGCTGGTCTCGATGCTTTCCCCACATTTATAGTTGATTGTGAGCATAGGGTTTGCACCGGATGTGTTCACGGGGTTTTATTGCAAGAGATGTCGCATGCCTTTTTCCACTTTCGATTTAGGAATAGTATGTAATTGTATATATCAGGGCGAAATACCCCCACATTTGGTATTAGTATAATTGTAGATTTAGTGTTTTTGGCAGCAGATAGCGTGGTATTCAGAAAGGCACTTTTTAGTTAATCATGTTGGCTTAGTTAATCATGTTGGCTTTAAAATTAACTCTACACATAACAAGCTCTGCTGTGATTACATGTCATTCCTTTCAATTGTTCTAGGAATACCGCTGCTGCTTTATATGTTGAAATGTGGGCTCTAACAGCCTGATGTTCAGGAGACTAGTATGGGCTCAGTCACAGGCCTGGCATTGGGTTGTAGAGTCCACATTTCTTTCATTTAAATATTACAGTGTGCCAAAAAGGCTTATACACTGGTTACCCATAATAAACAAACGTCATCCATTTGGCCTTTTTCATATCTATATTTGTCTCCGTGTTGTTGCTTGCATAAATAATTTTATGAAATCTTTAAAAAAACATAAAAATCAACTCACTATCGTTTGACTTTGGTATGTAGAGTGTTGCCATGGGTGATCGGCCAACCTTGTTGTATGCTTGGACACTGATGACGTAGCTCTGTCGAGTGTTGAGTCGTCTCACCGTGGTGCTTAGTGCAATCGTATTGACAGGAGGCAGAACCAGCGAAGAGTCTTCCGTACTGCGACATGATATTTCGTAGCCGCGTATCTCGCCATTCTGGTTCTTTGTCGGGATTGGCTAAATAAGGAGACATATAGAGATGGCCACATCAGTTTGCAAGGTTCAAAATAATGTAAGGCATTACTTACTGGTGTGAGACAGCCATGTGTTGTCTTAAAATAAATTGATACAGTGGCTCCACCTATTGAGTGGAATATATATAACTGCACGTTGATGCTGATATGGCCATTTTGGATCCCTCATAATCTTAATTACCACACCACATTATTGGTGGGGGTTTGCAGTGGTTTGAAATAATATTTACTAGTTTAATGAGTATTACATAAGGTTGCCAGTGTAACTAAATATCCAGATAAATTGTGTTCCGTCTTCATAGTAAACTAATTAATACTGGAATGAAGACTGCAGCTATTTGGAATAAGAGATTCTTTGCTATGGAAACACCCACCATAATTTCCACGAACCCACCAGGGAATGTCTCTGAGACATGTAAACTATTAGTTTTAAGGGCAGATTGACGAAATGTGATATTAGTTCCACATAACTAGTTGTGCCATTGATATTTAGTTTAATATTACCATGTACACTGTATGTTTTGAGGATGAGATTTAATATATATATATATATATATATTCAATTGTTGCCTAAGCCACCCAGGCAACCTGATAGTGTGCCTTAATGCCACCAAGAGACACTCACCTGCCACAATATGATGACGTTCCGAGCCTTGGATGAGTTCTGGAGATTCGCCATGTAAGGCAGCACACGGAAACTTCCCGGTAGGAATATGGGAGGAGATGAGGGTTCTAAGGAAAGGAACAACATCACGGATGTATTTTTTACTAGTGACTGTATGATGACTCGTCTCATCAACATACTTAATTATGCTGCCACATTTGTGACCCGCCACATTTGTGACCTGCCACATTTGTGACCCATCACAGCAAACTGGATATTAATTCGCACTGGCTTATTCTGCATGCCAGACAAACATAGTAAATCATTTCCCATCAGTTTTGTGATTTGGGCAGAAATGCATACTTTATAAACTAATTTATCATTGTCCGGTTTATGTTCCTTAACAAGTAATCCAAAACTAATAAAATACGAAATGTATAGTTGCATCGGGCATTCATTTTGCACATAGCCAAATGTTTACCTAAACCTATTTTTCTCAATATGTCATTTTTAAAACGTTTGCGTCACTTTTAGCAATAAAAAAATACTGAAGATATTTCAACAAATGAGTTATCATTTTAAAGCTCACAATCAGTGGAATCCAAAAATGTACAAAAGTATATTTCACAATTTTGCGACTTAATACCCACCTTGCTGTGGCAAGTCACATCATATCTCACCAAGTCACATCTTATCTCATCAAGTCACATCTTATCTCACCAAGTTGCGGCTGTCATGCAAGTTGTTGACATTCACAAAAGCAATACACGCAAACCAGCACACTTAAGGCAACAAAATTGTGAAAATGTGACGTGACCGCAAACAGAACATGGTCCAACACGTATCTAAAAAGAAAAGCACACCGTGACTCATCTGGCCAGCTATATAGGCCAAGGTCCTCAACTGTCGCAATATGACTTAGTAAGGGTAAGTTCTTATACAGCATCATGTCTACTCTCTGTGACTGCTCAAAGCGTTTCACACGTCCCTGGCTAACCTGTTCAATTGACCACCATCTTGGCTTCTCTGGGAAGAATTCAGCCATGCTACAATTACTGCACAAAGACTATCTGTACTCAAATATCCACCACTGATAATAGCCGGGACGAAATAAAAACCCAAGTTTCCTTGGGTCGACACACCAGGACTGGTGTATTCAGCACCACCTGGTGGTTAAGGATGGCATAAGACAAGGGTACACTGGACATACCAGCCTCATTTGTTGTTCCACGGACTGACTTGCTCTCGCTCCAATGGTGCCCTTCCACCGGCCGACAACGCACGCTGATGTTGTATGTGGTGGATGGGTGAAGGTTGGTCAAGCTGACTGTCATCTCATTGGATGTTTCCAGCACCACCTGACATACACACACACACGCTTATTAGCAGTTTGAATTAACTTTATCAGATGCAATGCCATGCAGAATGCAACGCAGCATAACAGGAGGATAGTTGAGAAGCCAGATGAGATGGGCAGGCCACTTGGAAAGGATGGATGCAGGAAAAATAGCAGAGCAGAGGGGGAACAACACAAAGGACACAGGAAAAGGGGAAGGCCACAGCTGAGCTGAGAGGACTGTGTGAGGAGGGACATGAGAAGATCAGGGGAAGATGAAGAGAGGGAGCGATGGACAAAAAATGTTAGACATAAAAAACACAGCAAGTGGTTCAGCAATACTGTACCAGACCTTCACCCCTGTACCGTTGGTTCAGCAATACTGTACCAGACCCTCACCCCTGTACCGCTGGTTCAGCAATACTATACAAGACCCTCACCCCTGTACCAGACCCTCACCCGTGTACTGCTGGTTCAGCAATACTGTACCAGACCCTCACTCCCGTACCAGACCCTCACCCCTGTACCTGACCCTCACCCCTGTACCAGACCCTCACCCCTGTACCTGACCCTCACCCCTGTACCAGACCCTCACCCCTGTACCAGACCCTCACCACTGTACCACAACTCGGAACAAGGAGGAGAGCAACTTATTCAATACTTCTAAAAGTGAGGCCATCTGTTCAATGTAAACATTCAACAGGATTGTTACTGTGATTAGCTGGACTATTTCCGAGGTCACACCTAAAGAGGTGGAGATTGTAAATGTCACCACCACCTGTCAATTAAAATCAACATGGCTTCGATCGAAAGTGATCATTCGTCAACAGAGGTATGTTATATAACAAATTGTCGTAGCTATTTCGTTTGTCAACATGTTTGTTAAACTTATTTTTTTAGAGTGTTATTGCATGTACACCAATTACTGCACCACTCCATGTGGCAAACCAGAAACACCTATTGGACTTTATTGGGTTTTTTGGAGAAAGAAATAAACTGCAAAAAATGCTACCAGCCTGTTAAATACATTCTAATTTCAACGTTACTATACAAGTCACAAAATAAACCAAATACTAACACCTCGTTATAAACTATACGAATCACTTGAAAACATGTTCACATTTTCTCCCCCGACATTGCAAAGCTGACATGTTAAAGCCAGACACGGCAGGTAGATAGGATTATATTTTTATTTTGTGCACAGTTCAATTTTTTGCCAGTGCATGAAATGGGTCTTACCGAGTAAAATATATATGGAACTTTTTTTAGCCAGACCCCCCGTTTCCATGGTAACAAACAAAATGGCTGCCATTTTGAGCAAATTTGGAAACACTGCCATTTTTTATTGAATCCATCTATAGTTATAATTCTTGCAAATCCATGTTCTCTATAGATTCTTTTGTGAAATGATCAGAGCATTTTTTGAAATGTTGTTTTTATTTTTTAAATAATTTTTTACTAATACAAAGTCTTGTTTTTTGGCAACAAATATGGCTATATCTTTCAAACTATTTATGATTTTCAAAAAGTGTCTGATCATTGCAAACAGTAGTATATGCTGAATGCAACACTGAAAACATTATTTATATAGCGTAATTATTCCAAGAGATATCCTGTTTCCAAATGCAGAAATTTTATTTGAGAAAATGGCTGTCAAAGATTGCATAATGGATTTCATTACGATATCGACATGCTTGATCCATGACTAAAACTCACTTAGAGGTACGTAATTGTCATAGATGTGAACTTTATTGATAGTATGCATACAAAGGTATAAAACCATTTTCAGTATTATTTGTCAAAAAACACCATTTCACCTGGGGTGTCTGGCCTTAATACAATGTCAGTATTGTGACAGATATGTAATTCATAAACTCAATAATTAAGATTAACACTTATTTAATCATAACATATTCGTTATGGCAATATTTCCCCATCAACTTCAGATCTGTGTCCTTCAAATGCTTGCAGTGTAACCAGATTTAACCGGATGTAGCAAGGCTAAACAAACCCAGATGGCACAGGGTTACCAAAGTCCATTAAACATAACCTGCAAACAAACAGGTTACAAAACAGTTCAAGGTTTTTGGTCCACTCATCACCTAACATATATATGACTTAGTAGCAATGGCAGACGATATTCCATACTCAATGGGCCATCAAACCACACACCTCCTTCCCCTCATCCCGGTGTTTAACTTCATAGACCAGCGGGAACCAATCGGAGTCCAGCCTCTCTGGATGTTTCCATGATATCACTATCACCGTGCTGTTTTGTGACGTCACCGCCAGTTTCCTTACCGGCCATGGCTTCACTGAAATGACAACATATATGTGGAGATCTGACTAGTCCGCCATACTACCTCTTACCAGTCACTAAGCCACTTTCTAATTTACATATCCATCATGTGATCTCATGTTGCCTAGCAACATGTCAGTCAAGCTATCAAAAATGGATGCCGAAAACGTGGAGCGTTCGGTCATTCATCCATAAATTTTGTTGAAATTCCGGTTCAAAAACTTTTTCTTTATGTAAAAAAACATAAGATAAAGTTGTTGAACTGAGCACTGCAGAGAAGGTTGATTTAGCAGATGTCACCCCACAATGCAGAGAAGGTTGATTTAGCAGATGTCACCCCACACTGCAGATAAGGTTGATTTAGCAGATGTCACCCCACAATGCAGAGAAGGTTGATTTAGCAAATGTCACCCCACACTGCAGAGAAGGTTGATTTAGCAGATGTCACCCCACACTGCAGAGAAGGTTGATTTAGCAGATGTCACCCCACACTGGCAAAGTAATGCTCACGGCTTCAATACTGAGCAATACAAACTGGACATTAGCAGCACTAAATAAAAGAGCAAGAAAATACCCAAAAGATGTTTCCTAGTTAAGATTAGAGCCTAAAACATGTGTCCTCTTAAGGATAATGCCAAGAAATGTTTTCACTTGTTAAAAAAACTATATTTTCTCTCAGATCATGTAAGTTACATGGTTTCTCTCGGATCATGTAAGTTACATGGTTTCTCTCGGATCATGTAAGTTACATGGTTTCTCTCGGATCATGTAAGTTACATGGTTTCCATTGAGCATCACATACTTTGTACAACAGACTAAACTAATTTATTCTGATGAAATTTGTTTTCGTGTATCATAAATACTTAACAACAACAATACACCATTGAGGCACTTTGTAACTTTCAGACAATGTCCAATCATTAACAGAATTATAATCACTGTCAGGCTTGTTAACAAATGCAAATACCTTTGAATGCCCATTTGAATGTTGAGCATTTGAATGTGCATTCAAATGTCTCCATGAAATTGTAAATGCATTTGCATGCATACCTTAATCATTTGCATTTGAATGCCATCCACAAAAATTTATTTGTCAAATGCACAATGAAATGTGAATCAATAGCACGCGTGATTCTTTACAGATGTGTTCAAGTGGTTAGACTGGTACGTATTATGTAGTGGGACTTATAGGTTACAATAATCATGTACTACTATTAAATAAATTAATAATGTGTTGTCTACATAATGTTGTTTCTCCAAATAAAACAAAACATTAATATAAATTAATTCAAATGCATTTGCACATGTGTTACCAAAACATTTGCATTTGAACGCATTCCTGGAAATGGTATTTGCCTTTTCTTTTGAATGAAGTGAAACATTTGCATTTAAATGCGTTAACATGCATTTGTTAACAAGCCTTATCACTGCAAGAATTTATATATATTTACATCTGACAGTGATATACAATACACAACATTTTTTTATTCATAGTAACTATAATATTAAATTGTGTACGTATTAATTGCATCTACTGCATGTCAAAAGGATATATGATTTAATATACCTGCAAATCACTGTAGATAAACAAATCAATGTTCCTAATAAAACTAATATTTTGAGAAATACAGAAAATTCCAAGCTTTACTCAAGTTCTACCCCCACTAATTAATTACAAACACATAATAATTAAAAGAGGACCACTGTTATTTAGTTTTTCACAGATCATGTAAATGTAAAATATCAACCAACACCGAGTGAATCAAACCCAACAATGCCACAGAGAACACAAAAAACCGGAACACCAAACACACATTGATTATTCACAAAATGCAGAAATCACACATCAAGAAAAAGCATGTGCGCACACACACACACACACACACACACACACACACACACACACACACACACACACAGTCCGAAGAACAAATCAGCAACAGGCAGAAACGCCACCTGGGTAAGCAGCAGATCAAAAACATTTGTAGCTATGGTAGGAAAGGATTACTCGGGGAGACCGGGATGGAGAGAACTCTCACATGTGCGAGAATCTTGTAAGTGGTTAGGCAGACTGATAAGGCCCAGTGCATGCAATCTAGGAGTTGTTAGCGGCACCCACTACAGTAGCTCGTGGTAAGGAAAGCACCTGATGTAGTCTTAATCTCTATTACCTAATTACACAAGGCGGGTCGTTAACTGTTTCAGTGTCTTACAGCTCATTCTGACAATCACCACTTTTGTATGAAGCCAATGCAGCCGATTGCATCGATTTCGTTTTGCAACATGTACTGTCAATGATTGGTGACCTTGACACCGTTTTAAATTGACCAGTAACATTAATCTTTACCAAAGGTAGGTATTCGGTTACTGGTTTTTTCTTGTAGTTCAGAACAATTTTGGCTGACACTGAAATGGTTAAAGACCTTCCAAAGACGGTAATGCGATCATGGAATGTGGTGAGGGAATGTGGTCATGGAATGTGGTCATGGAATGTGATCATGGACATGCGTGAAATTTATACTCTCCTCCAATCAATTGTTATTGATTTCATCTGAGTTTAGGTTTCGTTTAAGCTTTGAAACAAGTATGGTTGTAAGACTGCAGTAAGTGCAGATCATGCAAGAAGTACCACATTTTGGGATGGTCTCAGCAATTCACAAAGTTCAACAAATTGTACGTGCTTAACCATTCCTCTCCGACCAATACTTGCGATTTATCCTAAATTAACATTACCGTCAATTTGCATTAACAAGTTTTACAAACTAGATGGCACCACTGTACCAATTTACTTTTTGTGCAATACATGGTGACAACAAAACCACCACTACCACGTAATGCGAAACATACTTTTGTGACTTTTGTGAACATCTGTGACCACCCTTCGGAGGTTACTGTTTACATCTGCTAGGCATTAGTGGCTTATGGCAATAGCATGAGATTGCAAGCAGGCTTATTAACAAATGCATGTCAATGCAATTAGATGCACTATTCAAATGCAAACACCTTTGTGCAGAATCACACGCAAATGCATATTTTGGGTTCATACTCAAATGTAGATGCACATTTTTTAGAAATGCATTTATAAATGAGTTTTTTATTTTAAAAATATTTTTGAAATGTAGTTGTAAATGAGTTTTTGAAGTTCATTGCAGCACATTTTCAAAGAGCACGTGATGAAAGTGGATTGTGAGATCAGACAATGATTCCATATTCCGCCCATCAGGGAGCAGCCTGAAGAATTGGAGACAACAATTTGTTGTTACAAATGCAAACAAGATTGATTGTGACGGTTAAGACGACAAGGTGGTGCGGAGTTACGAGCTACAGGGCAACATTTCACTTTTATAATGGTACCAGTGTCATGTATGCAGTTGTGGCAAAGTTATGGGTGGCTGAGTCGACCCTAAACTAAACTGAACTAAAGTAACAAGAAAAGTGTTTAAAGTATGATTCCACCATAACAATGGATTATGTTGTATGATTCCACCATTTATGATTCCACCATTTAAAGTATGATTCCACCATAACAATGGATTATTTATAAGTATGGCAGCACGGTTAAAATTTTGCACATTTATTTAGACTTTTAAGACTAAAGAGTTAAGAACTATGTATATACTATAAAAGTGACATTGTATGTGCATGGGTTTGGAGAGGTTTTATTATTTTGGAATGTTATGATCGATATAGAAGTAATATTTACATTTCAAAAAATCAAATAGCATTCAATCCACACCAAGTATCAAACAGTAATCTGTTTTTTTATCTGGAAATGAAAAAAGCAAAAACCTATGATTTCAACACCTGAATGTAGTTTTGGCTTTTTCTCAGATCATCCAAACATACCTTACAGTCCAAACAGTGGCAATCCATCACAAATGTTTAGGGTGAACATTCAAATGAAAATGTCAAGGTTGTGCATAACTTAATGTGTAGTACACTCTTATTTTTACCATCTGCATTTGCTATCAAGCCTTACTTACGACCAGAACAGCCAGCTATTGTTGGTGGTGTAACCTGAGTGTCAACCTAGCGGCCCTACACTGACATCAGAAGTGTTTTCTCCTTCATAGATTAGACAGTGCACTGCTGCAGTGTTGTAAGGTATCAGAGTGAAGTCTCACTACTAAGGTCACCCTTGGCACTTGGTGAAAGTGATCTCATTAACGAGGTCACCATATTTGTGGGATTAAATTCCCATATTTTTTGTATATGGAAATAATCTGGGACTGTCCTAGGGTGACCTTAACCGCAAGGTGGCTGTACTAGTGAGGTGACCATGAAGCGAGGCTCAACTGTATATATATATATATACACTATATATATATGAGAAATATTGTGCTAATTTTGAAGCGATCTTTATAAATGAAAACAATTATTATGAAAGTATGAACTAAACTGAGGACTAGGTTGATGAAGAAATGTAAGAAAAATTAGTAATAAAAATTTTCATAACATTTTGGTTCAGGAAAACAAGAGATCTTAATGATAATTACATGATGTATATGAAGACTGGGGCATGATGACTCATATTACATGACCTAAATGAAAAGACGTCCTCCGATTAAAGAGGAAACCACAACTGAGATGGCAGGAAAGTGTCATAAGGTTTGGTGCAACTGTGAAGGGAGTGGAGAACAAGGAATAGGGGTGATGGAGATGGTGATGGAGATGGCATGGGGTCGATACCGACAAGGCATGGGGTGATGGAGATGGCAGGGGGTCAATACAGACAAGAAATGGGGTGATGGAGATGGCAAGGGGGTTGATACAGACAATGAATGGGGTGGTGGAGATGGCGGGGGGTTGATACAGACAAGAAATGGGGGTGATGGAGATGGCGGGGGTCAATACAGACATGAAATAGGGGTGGTGGAGATGATGAGGCATTAGTGGCTTACGGCAATAGCATGAGATTGCAAGCAGGCTTATTAACAAATGATTAGATGCAAATGTTTTAATCTGTTCAAATGCAAACACCTTTGTGCAAGGAATGGGGTTGATGGAGATATTAGTGGAAGATCAATGATGGATGAACCCAAAAAATCAAGAACTAACAGTCTCACCGTTGGTGATTGAGACAAAGTGGAGAGCAACATTAGTGTGTTGTGAGTCATGCAGGTGATGCGGAGACATCTAGAATTAGTGAGTACAGTGCAATACCTATACGTCCTGTTGCTGTGACCACCACCAGGGACTGGGCCGTGCCGTAGTCATTATCCACTGTAAAATTCATCGAGTAGGGCAAATAGCGCAAAAAGGAATTGTCGATTCCGTCTGCGCATTCCACCTCACAGAAATGGCAGCTGCACGGGTTTGTTGGCCCCCTAGTACAAACGCTTGATTTGTCCCTGCAGACGCAAACAGAACATCGTCACAAATGATACATACAGGCGACACCACAGTATGCTGCTTGCATGCGGGTATGTTATGCACAGTATGCTGCTTGCATGCGTGGTTCAAGGGATATCTTATGGGCTCATTCTAACATAATTTTTCTCTTTGCCATTTTGTTAAGTGACTGTTTTCCCTGGCAACTTGGGAAAAAGGTCATCCATTTTGCATAGCCACATTAATTTGTTTTAGCCAAACTTAATATTTATTGAGTCTTGACATATATTATTGAAATGGCAACAAAGTAAAAACCATCATAATTTAACCAGCCCAATTTCCAAAGGAACGGTGAATGTCCAAATGACAAACTAAAGTAATTACACATATAAAAACTTACCAATGAAAAAAACAGCTGATTTCTCAATTGTTTCTTTTCTTGCCTAACATGTCTCCATTGAAACATCACTGCCTACCCGGAAAAGGAATTAAACCAGAAAATTTGACAGCCAAAATTTGGTAATTCACCAGGTTAGACTACAGTGCTAAACGTACCACACTTGAACCACACATACGCACGCGCATGATCGCACCTCAGCGAACCAACACAACAGGGATGAGTATAACATAACAGGACACATGTAGCCAGCTCCTATACCTATGCTTTCATTGGTCTTTATGGTAAACAGGTGCTCAAAATCGTGTTTGAGGAACTGGCTGTGAGTCTGGATGGCGAGGGTGTAGGAGTTGTATGGCTTGAAGGCGTCAGCGCCACTGCTCGGCCATGTACAGCTACAGTCAGAGCAGTAACAACGCTCCTTCACGCTCACTCGAGATAACACACAGGAGTACCTGCTGGAGGAACTGAAACAAGTTGGTGAGAGAAACGTGCACAATGACTTGCACGACCCTACGATTACACTATATACCCACCTTTGTTCTACAATGTCTGCACATACACGTAAGACCAATGCTAAATAGAAATGCAGTAAGAATGTGAATATAATAAAGCACGACTGAGTGTGATTAATATTATATAATTGTGAATATTTTATAATATGCCAGTTGTTTTTAAACTCATTCAGCATCGGCGTCAACGTCAGCCGGTCTAACCGGTGATTTTTAAACTTTTTTATTTCAAACGCATAAACAAATTATTCGCTGACCTGTACAATGACTATTAGGTATAACAAGGCATCATGTTTTGTTTGTCCAGAAATGTCTATTTTTGAAATAAGTAAAAAACTAAAATATACATTGATTAGATTGGCACGACTCAAACCACTCGCTTGGAACTTGCGTAGAACAAAGATAGTGAAACACAGTGTTTTATTTGGCCAATTTAGGTGACGAACAAAATCTGTTTTTCAGTGTCTTATAAATGAGCAGGTTTCTGTCATTATCAATGTGTACTAAAATAGTAGGTATTTAAATATATGGCATACAACAGCTGTGTTTCAGTTCCCTTTTAATCAACATGTTAATAGCCGCAATCGGCTTCTGTGATACATCTGCAGTGGGACCTTCAGATTCGGATCAGATTAAGTCATTCTGATTATGGGTACTCACGCAACAGACCACTCGAGCCGCCAGATAGTGAGATCGCTGGGCATGACGGTAGGGCACCATGTACACGTCATCGACTGGAAGTTGTCTGATACACAGGACACCTTGGTGACTGGCACCGGCAGATCTGGAGCAGATTATATATATATATATATGGAGCAGATTATACATATATATATATGGAGTAGATTATATATATATATATAGAGATATATATGGAGCAGATTATATATTGTGTGTGTGCATGCATGCGTGCATGTATGTGTGTGTGATCTGTATTAATTTGTAGGTATTGTACTGAGTTACAATAAGTTTGATTTGAATCTGGAGCAGAAGACACCAGTGTATAGGTCTCACATCTCTGACACTGCTAATTGGATTAAAGCACTGCGTTGTCGACCCAAGAGACCAGGGGCTGGTTTCATGAAGTGGACTTAAAGTTACGCAATTACTTAGTCATGTGTTTTGCGTAAACTCATATGTTTGCTCATATTAAAAAACTGTGTAATTTACTAAGACAATCATCTTAGCGTTAAGAAAGTTCTTAGCTGCTTCACGAAACTGGGCCCAGGGAATGAGTCAAGGTACCATTACTTTAAAACTGGGGAACATTGTTCATCCCACGTTGTCTGCGTCATTTGAAGACACTAAAAGCCAATGGTCCCTTCTACCTAGTGTCTATGAAGTACAAAGCACAGTCACACCTTGTTCTACAGTCACCTCTGTAATGCAGCCACCCTGCAACTAAGGACAGTCCAAAATGATATATGAAATATATATATGAAAGGTTATGTCCAAGAACACCCAGGGCCATTTAAAATTTAGAGAGTATTACGATAAATATCATATCACAGGGTATTATATATAATGACTACTCTGTTAAATAACAAACATGTCACACACCACCGACATGTACACTGGCAATTGCTGTTGACAGTAGTGACTTCTCTTTGCCTCCAACTAGCGTCTCATTCAGGAAGCAAATGTAGGTTCCTGCTTCAGACTTCTGCATGCCAGGTATGCGCAGTTGGCGTGTTCTGCTGTTGAGAACACGTTCCGCTGCCCTTGGATGCTCAAACGGATAGTCGAAGTACAGGCAGGAAGCATTGAGGCTCCCAACGTAGGACGTGGCAAGAGAGCAGTTGAGCACCAACTCACGGCCCACAATGACGTATATGTCATTTGGTGGCGACAGTTCTAAAACACGCAGTCAAACAAGTATCATATACAGGTGGGAGTACAATCAAGTGTCCTAACGTTTTATGCTGTTTTAACAAAAACCTGAAAAAATTCTTCCGTGACATAGCCATTCTCTAAATCTCTAATACATCTGTGATGTGTTTAATGTCATGGGAACAATCTGTAAGAAAAGTCGTTTTGAGTGATGTACTTACAAAAACAGACTAAAAAAATCAAAATTTCGTAAAAGATCCCTGCATCACAAACTGTTTAACATACAGTGTATATGCCTGTGTAAATCACAGAATGTGTCACATGAGTCAGTATGAGACAAGGCATTGTATTAAAATAGGCTTTAGCATTGGAGATTTCAATGACATGAATTTTGGCATGGCACAAATTTTCCGGTTAAGAGAATAAAGGAAATGTGCAACAACTGTCATTGCTTTATGGCTGGTCGCAGCAGTTTACAATGTCCAAAACGTTCTGCATTTAGCATTGATTCACCTTCCCCCCCTCCACCAATACAGGGGGTTGGACTGGCAATTTTTACAATCCAAAGTTGCTAATAGCATCAATTTTCAGTAACATATTTCCCTCGCTAGGAGGTGCCAGGTAGCAATATATTTTGCTCGTGATGCGCAGTGATGACCGTCACTGCCACTACGCAATACTTAGCATTTTCTGGGTCTTCACAAACTGGTCATGTGACACATACTTCTAAATCACGCTAAGACAGTCCCAAATTATTCCCGTATCAGTAAAGTATAGTAAATGAGTCCCGTCAATACGGTCACCTCGTCATTCAGGTGACATGGCACAGTCCTGTTACTTCAATCAAAAATAGACCAATAAATGCTCACTATTGAATATGGTATTTTTTGTTTTTAATCACTTATTGGAATCAAATTCCAGTTTTATTATTATACAATTCCTGATGGTAAATATTACACAGCAATAAAGATTTATACAAGTTAACTTAGACCTTTTATAGGAGTAAAAAATGCATCAGGGCATTTTGATTCTAAATAGCCAACTTGCTGCATATCAACAAAAATAGATAAGCTAGGAAAAAATGAATAACTCAAAACACGTCCAAAAACACTTTTTTGAATGATTGCTACTACTATTACGGTTCGTCCAATCTCAGCGATCTTGGTATCATTTGAACGCTGCTTACACTTTCTGCTATTCAACCATATAACTGGTTTCCTGATAATCAGTCCTAAATAAACTATAAATGGACCTACAAACGTGCTGTTTCCGGTGTCTTAGACACTGCGAACGATGTTGGTTTGTTGACACAGTTCACCAATCTACCAATTGAGGCACCACTATCTAATTTCATGCTATACGCCCCACTCACTTTTAAACGGCAGCTAAACCGGCAAACTCAAAGTAGGCATGACATCACAATCATGTATATCAACCAACCAACGCAACAAATTTTGACCTTTAGTCTCCGATGGTTGGCGTGACGTTACAATAACGTATCGGTTTCGCTGCATTCAAAGCACGTCAGTATTGCCACCATTTAAAAGTGAGTGGAGCTTATAACAAGGAATCAAGAAATTTTGAAGTGCAAATGAGGAAAACAGCACCGCAATCGGAAGATTAGTGTACTGAGTACCTGTCACCAACACTGTTCGGAAACATACATAACACCGAAAACGGTATGATTGTAGGTCCATTTATAGGTGTTCTATAAATGGTTACCAGGAAATTTAGATGATGCTAGAATAAAAGAAAGTGCATTCTTTCAAATGATACCAAGATCGTCGGGACTGGACGAGCCGTGAGGGTGCTAGCGACCGTAGAATTTCATGTTATGGAGTTTTGAGTTGTTAATTTTTCACTTGCTTATCTATTTTTGATATCAGTTAACATACACTTTCAAGATCAAATCAGTGCTGACACCTACCCACAACACCAAATACTCCATCTAGCAACCCGCCGTCAGCAGTGGTCAGCACTGTCAGCAGAAGGGTCACAAAATGCTGACCCCGCATTTTCACTGTTCTGCAAATAAACACAATTCCAAGTATTTTGGCTAAAACTTCATTTGATGCTTTGACGTGAAAGTTTTTTTTACATTTCACCATAAAATCTGAAACGATAAACCTAATGTCAAATAATACAGTCGCGCCTCGTTATAACGCGCCCCGTTATAACGCGGATTCGGTTATAACGCGGTCGGTCGTGGACCCCGAATTTATGCCGCCAGGGGGAAAATGGGCGCTGTGACAAACTATATTAACACAGTAATAACTGCCAATTATTTTGTGTGAAGTTATCCCCGTCTTTGTTCACGACATGTGTATATTTGAAAGACTAGTTTGCGGACAATAAATTTAACGTTGACGTACAACTGCAACGAATCAAGTGTGACGTGCGTCACTACGTTGCCGTTCTTTATTCTGCACTGCCAATGCTATCAAAGGTATAAGTTTCTTTGACTATAATTATGGTAAATTTTAACTTTAGGAACAGTAAATGCGGAGCGAAGTATTGTTTGTTTTGCGCCGACATCAAACGAATCGTTTCCAATCTGCTGGTCATGCTCATGGCTTCCTCGGATCGCGTGTTCGCCTGGTTTCGGCGCCGGGCGGCTTGTAAAGTGCAATTGAAATTCACAAATACGCTTAATAATGGGTTAAATACGTTTTAATACAGCTTAGTAGGCTAGATAAGTAAGCTAACATTGCGTAACAAATATTAGCTTTTCGCTGCGATGAACGCAAAGCTACTGCCTGTACTGGTGCGCCAAAAAAGTAATTCGTCAACCGTATACGAATTGGTGAATCGTAATATTGTTCGGCACGGTAAACGTGCTTTCTAAATTGGTATTTTGATATTGATTGAAACACGAAGTTAAGCCAATTGTGAGCGTGCTTATAGTTTTAAATCCTTAATCAACTCTAACACAGCGTTTGTCAAATCATTTGCGTATTCGGCTGCTGAGTGCCAGGTCATTATTTTAGATCTTACGTCAGCGGTACCCTATTATCGTTCAGTTGACCGTGGCTTGTTGGTTCATTGTTTATTTAAAAACGGTACACAATTCTTCAATTTTATTCAGTTCAACATTCAACAGTGTCCAACAGTGTGTGACATTTAAACAGAATACACATTGACGTTGGTTGGCAGTTTAATAAGCTACATAAACTGCATATAGACTGCGTGACGTGCACACTTTGGCTTCGATGGCGTTGTTCGTGCAGCAGCGGTGTCGGTCGTCGTCATAGCGCCCCTGACGGCAGATAAAGGAATGCGTCACGTTTATAACGCGCCCCGTTTATAACGCGGATTCATTTCGTGGACCCCGACTACCGCGTTATAACGAGGCGCGACTGTACAATGCAATAGTTTTGAATGGTATCCACCCACGAGATAGTAAAGTTATTAGGTTGGTAACTTGGTGAATGACAATTTAATCACCATGAATTAATCTCTTTAGACACATTTTTACACATCTGAAAATCCATAGTTGGTCAAGCAAATAGGCAGTGGGCAACACAAGTTTGTAAACATCCATTTTCTTTTTTGGGTGTGGCCATAATTAAAGAAATAGAGACAAAGACGATTAAATTCCTCATTTTTTTTCATAGTAATTACGACAAGAATAAATATGTTGAAGGTTACTGTCCACCAAGTTATATTTCATAAGCCCGAAACAGAATATGCAATTTGAATGTTGTTTTGACGAAATGTAAACAAACACTCAGATTATAAACAGCCCTATATTGGCAATATTACGGTGAGACGCCAGCTGATATAACTGTAAAGCTCTTTGATGTTCAGCATGGTTGCGATGGTCCCACATTGAAGACGACCAATTTAGCTGTCTGTTAATAATTATATCAGTGTTTACTACCCTGTTTGATTTGAGCTAAAGGTATAGACGGCCTCCCTATGAAGAATAACCAAGAATATATGCCAGCTGACATCATGTGATATCATACTAAATTAAATTTGATAAAAGCAATGCTTTTAGATCGTGTTCAAACATCAACTGTGTAGAAAATACAATGCGTACATTTAATTGTGATGCACAGTAAGAATAGTAACATAAGGTGCAGGACACCACCATGAAGGGTTAGGAACAGTGTGGAATTGCAGCTTCAAAGGGTAATCAAATTCTTGGATTAATTAGGAGAAATATAACATATAACTAGGAAAGAGAATTAAATATACCGCTGTAGAAAGCAATAGTTAGGCCTCATTAAGAATACTTTGTACGAGCATGGAGGCCGTATCGGGAAAAGGAAATACATTTGCTAGAAAGAGTAGAGGAGAACGACTAAAATTATTCCAGAATGAGATTTTAGTTACAAAAGATGTTTTAAAAATGTGGTTTGACAACACTAGATACAAGGAAATTAAGAGGAGATCAGATAGAACTTCTTAAACTATTGAATGGGTTACTCGGTATTAAAATATTGATATGAATATTTTTTCTCAGTTAAGAAAGATAGAAAGACTAGAGATCATTAAAGGCCTCGGACAGTGAGGTATTTTTTTTTGAAAATAAACAATTTATAATGTAGTGTTGAAATATAGTCTGATGTTACTGACGTTTCTGAAACGACTGCACTTCAAATTAGGCGTTTTAAATCGTGACCTTTCGAATTTTTGCGTGCAAGTCAAAAGCGGCTGATGACGTCAAGTCGCGGACTGCAGGAAGATGGCAGCCGTGGAACACAGCGATAGCGCATCGGATAGCGACTTCGAAAATTCTTGCAGCAGTGATGACGATATTGACGAAATTGGCATGCAAACAATGATGTTAAAACCGTACCAGTACGATCCACCTGGGAAAATACAGGATATATCGCAGGAAGAAGGAGTGATTCCGGGGGCGACAGCGTCGGTATGCGCCGAGACACTCCAAACAAATGAAGTCGTCAAAGATGTCAATGCGATTAAGAATTGGTTTATTACAATACAAAAACCTATATTATTAAGGAATATACTGGTAGTTTAATTCATGTCACAACCCTAGGGCCTTATTGTAAATTTATGAATATATAATTATAGTAGTTTACTACATAAAAAACGGATCGAGTGCCCGTGACCTACACGACAAGTCCCCTGGTGCGCGATAATCCGGCCTTTCTCGAAAGAAAATGTTTTGTAAACAGCCTTTGATATGATTAGCGATAGTTCGGTTTTGGCACTTGTCGAATTCGGACCCACCTCGATTTCGCCGTTATAACTACATTTTCGCCTACATTTGATACTTCAATGCGTTAACTCAATCATTCAACATCATATCAGGCATGTCTACGTTTAAAATATGGTTCGTTAAAATATTGCTTAGGCTTAGCGCACTTTTGAGGCCCAAATAGCGACCGGTTTTGCGCTAGTCTGGTTGTTGTAACATATGCCACTGAAGTGATTAACTATTTAGTTAATATTATTAACTGCTTATTTACCCTTTCTATTTCACGTTTGTGAAGCAGTGGCCAAGTCGCGGTCGCAGAAGCAGAGGCTCCGACAGTATGAGTATTACCTGTGCCACAGGCTGTGGCTTTGCAGGCTGTGGCTGTGCCACTGGGCACTTGTACAGGATGCCGATCGGTGGGAATTGCTGTCTTGCTAAGGAGGGGATAACGCGCAAATCCCATTTAATATTCCAGATTATTAATAAAATCACTTGGAATGAAATGCTGGCTGCATATATGTGAATGCCGCGTCGGTTTCCAGTGGGATCGAGTCGCTTGGACAAACCAACGCCATTTACTACGTCGCGTTGCCTCGACAGGGAATCTGTGCAGAGTGACGTTAAATGTTGTCTTTGTACCGTTACAACCCTGCACAACACGTCTTTACCATGTTGATAAAATATATTAATGTAGAACAAGATGAAGCGAAAAAACTATGTAAAAGGTTTAACATATATTGTAAAAATACAAAAGACGATGAACGCAAAAACCGCTGTCGCTGTTTATTATGTAAATAATAAATGGCGCGTTGAGGCAGTCCGCTACTTGACGTCACGACCTAGTTATCAGACAGTACCTTCAAGAGAGCGCAGACGGAAAACTAAAACCTTAATTTCTAGATAAGATATAAGATCTAGGTAGACTATAAATGAATGGAGCAGATTGTCTGTTGATTGTGTGAGTGCTCGTAACATGAATACATTTAAAAACAATGTGGACATATACCTCAGAAGGGCGGGATACACAATAAAAAAAGTTTGGACTGTCGATAAGCCAAAGGCTTCCTTGTCCATTTGCCCTCTACAGTTAACTGACTGAATGGCAATCTTGTTAAAAATGTTTAAATATTTTTATACTACAACCACCATCGCCATCTTAAAACTGCCCACTCATGCCCAACTGGCCAAGACATACCGGTAGTGTATGTGCCAACCCCTAAGTAAACCTAATAAATTACCTCACAGCAGAAATAAAATTACCTGTTAATACACACAGATTTATCCACCAACTTCTTCTGCACCTTTTATTCTGTAAACCCTTCTAAAGGGCACATTTTAAGATGCTTCACTACGAACTTCCTTCAAGTTAACTTTCCAAGAAGTAAGTTGTACTTTCTTGGAAAATAGGCCAACAGAAATTGACCTCAGAAACTTCCGTTTGCTGCAAGGTCACCTGCCATAAATCTATTATAGCGGCCAGTCCACACAGCCTCATAGCTGCAAGCGGCTCTTTTAGGAGTTACTCAACTGGAAAGGGACATTGTCAATATTGCAGAATTACAGTTATTTCATTTAACCAGAGGCAATTTCTTTTCTATGGTGTCCGTCATAAAATGTTGTTTACAAGCAATAGTGATAATGTATGCTTAGTAAAAATCAGCCGGTTGTGATAATAGCAAAGTTAAGCAAACTGAATTTGTTGTTTGCATATTACAGCTGTAATTGCGTATTATGAGGACAGGTGCACATTTGCCATTATGACCAGTAATGCGAATTGTCACACATATGCAATCGTTTTCAGGTTATGATTATCTAAAATGTTGGCGTGTGTAGATTGCATCAGAATTTCATTGATGTAACTGTTCTTAATTACTTGAGATAAATGTTCATTAGCATATCAATAAATTAATTGGAAGCCGCAGAAATGTGTGACTGCACCCACATGACCAGAATCCTGGGTCTGAACCCATCTGGATGTCAAGCCAACCCCTTAGAGATACTGACCCTCCTATCATTTACAAAGGTGGAGAAATGGGGCTGGTTGGTGGGTGACGTGCTTTTTTGTTCCTGTTAGAGACAAAGATGGCATCGAGTGTGGAAGTTTTTCTTCCTACAACCCTGGACAAATGTAGATGATTAGACAGCTTTACTTCCCGTACCTCAGGGTATGTTATGATTGGGAAGCTACCCACTGCAGAGAGGAGGTAGAGGGTGAGTTTCAGAGTGTGCCAATTTCTGATTGGCTAGAGAAGATTCCAAATTTGAAATTCACTTGAATTGATTCTTGGGTAAGAATATAAAAAATAAGTAAATATTTGGTCTGATAATTTTAATAAAACAACATACCAAAAAGTTGCTCAGATGAACTACGATGTTGCAGTGAATAATATGTAGGCTTGCTTTTTAAGAAGATTAATATGAAATGAAATGACCAATAAAAATCAAGCTGAGGAAGCACCTTGAAGTTGAAATATACCAAGCATTAACATTTAGACATCAACCAATCTTGGCAACTGAACAAGATAAAAAAATTATTTCTGATGACATGTTAAAATGTACATGCATTCATTAATGTAGCACATGGGGATTTAAACTTGGCCCACGTTTAACCATTAACAATATTACATTTGGTTAAACAAAATAGAAGAACTTGTGCTAATTCGATTGGGTAAAAATAATTTGGCTAAAAAGCAATCATTTTCAAACAGCTCAATGAAAACGGTATAAACTGAGACCAGTTAATGTCGCATTTGTAACTGGCACTGTGCCAGTTAAGAAATAATAACTAGTTAGCCTGACAAGTTGTTGACATTTGTTAAACCAAAACATGTGGGTGACTTAAACTTACTCAACAACATGCATCATAAGCAATACAAACGGGCAGATAAGTTTCCTTTCTGTATCTGCAAAGACAATCTATCTTGTCAAGATAGTAATATCTTATGCTAGGCACACACCAGCTTATTTTCGTCACACACCAACCGACTAGTCGGCGTAAAAACCGTCAGCCGACGGCAGTCAGTTGGTGTGTGCCGAATTTAAGCCCGACATTCGGCCTTATAAGATTCAAATGTTGAATCGGCGGTCTGCGTTAATCGGCAGGCGGCGTTAGATAAGGAGGTATCCGGTGACAAGTCGGCGCATATCCGATGACGAGTCGGCTGGTGTGTGCAGGTTTTTTGTCATAACACAACGGTCGGCAGTAACTTGGCCAATAAGAAAACATAGCGCGATCATGTGATAGGCCTCGATATAAGGCTAAGCCCGGCGTCTTTTTTGAGTTTTCAAGCCAATTCGGGCTACAAGTGTTCATTTTTTTACTTTCATATTTTACTGACCTGGTGGGTAACCAACGTTTCAGAAAGTGGTAGATTATTTTTTTTCCTATTGCCATTGACCATCATCGTTTTTTATCGCTTGTTCTTAAAACAGGCGCCACAAATAAACCTAATTTCCACCTGACTTTGTTTCCCGCTTCCGACAGGAATCGTCATTTTGTCTTGTGAAAAACACTACCTCTGGTGGTGCTGTTAGCAGGCGCATTTATATTTAGCCTTAAAAATCCGCAAAGCAGCGCTAGAAAACATTTTTGAGGAATTCGTTGGGTGCGACCGATTACACTTCAACATAACTGTTAAAGGAAATAAAAACAAGGCATTAGCTAAATTCCGTTTTCCATGTGTACACAAAGTTTAACATTGTATGTAACATTCGAGAACATTAAAAAAATACAGAAAAATACATTTGTAGCATAAATTCGATTTTAAACCCGTCTGTGTAGCAATTCACGCAGAAAATAAAAATTTTATGAGCTAGGCGATCATGTGGTATCGAAACGTCAGACACGCCTCACACTCGCAGCAGGCTGACCCTTTCTATGCATTCAGAGCATGTACGAAGGAGAAGTTGTACAATTTATCATAATAACTTAAATCAGTCAGCGAATTTCTGTCGGTCCTGCTAGCTCAGTTGGTAAAGGCGTTGATTCCTTGGCTTTTATTTTGCAATCGGGCGACGCCGGTTCAATCCCGACACCAAACCATTGATTTTCTTTACATTTTTTTTATGTTTTCACCAAGTAATATAAACCAAATCATTTTGTATACTATGATGCACTGTTTGTAAATATTTTTGTAGTAATTATTTATTCGCCACAAAAATTAAAATATGGTAATTATATATAACGATGTTTCTAAATTGTATTTATCCAGACAGATCACCATTTGTTTTCACATATATAATTACAATATATTACCGTACAATATATATATATACAGTTAATAAATTATGTATCCATTACATTATATTTGTTTGAATAAATACAATTTAGAAACATCGTTATATAATTCCCATGTTTTAATTTTTGTGGCGAATAAATAATTACTACAAAAATAAAAAATATTTACAAACAGTGCATCATAGTATAAAAATGATTTGGTTTATATTACTTAGTGAAAATATAAACAAAAAAAGTGTAAAGAAAATCAATGGTTTGTTGTCGGGATTGAACCGGCGTCGCCCGATTACAAAATAAATGCCAAGGAACCAACGCCTTTACCAAATGAGCTAACAGGACCAACAGAAATTCACTGACTGATTTAAGTTATGATAAATATTAAAACTCCTCCTTCATACATCGATATTCTAGTGATATTATAAGATTATACACGTTACTTTCTGTAGCTGGATAAAATGTTTGTTATGTATGTTTGATGACTAGTGTTTGTATTACATCGGAATATCACATAATAACTCATTTTGACGCTCGTTTCGACCCGAAAGCTATCCTTGTAAACATGCTCTGAATGCATGGAAAGGGTCGGCCTGATGCCCGAGTCATATGTGATGTCACATCTCGGCATCCCGGATGCACAGCATAAAATGTGGAATTACCCCACCCAAGGGGACTGATAGTACATGTATCAAGTTGTCACACTTAAAGGAAATAAAAATAAGGCATTAGCTAAAATCCTTTTTCCATGTGTACACACAGTTTAACCTTGTATGTAACATTTGACAACACTAAAAAAATACAGAAAAATACATTTGTAGCATAAATTCGATTTTAAACCCGTCTGTGTAGTGATTCCCGTGGAAAATAAAATTTAATGAGCTAGGCGATCACGTGGTATCGGGACGTCACTTATGACACACACTCGCATCAGGCCGACCCTTTCCATACATTCAGAGCATGTTTACAAGTATAGCTTTTGGGTCGAAACGAGCGTCAGAATGAGTTATTGTGCAATATTCCGATGAAATACAAACACTAGTCATCATAGAGGAACAAGCAATTATCTTACCGTTCCACATGAATCGAATTTTATTCAAAACAATGAATGCGAATGTGCCTACAAGTCGACTAGGTTTCGCCGAGCTTGGGCTCGTTTTCAGAATAATTATATCGAATGCAACCAACGAGAGATAAACTACACCAATAAACATACATAGCAAACATATATCGTATCCAGCTACAGAAAATAACATGTATAATCTCATAATATCACTAGAATATCGATGTATTAAGGAGGAGTTGTTAAATTTATCATAACAACTTAAATCAGTCAGTGAATTTCTATCGATCCTGTTAGCTTGGTTGGTAAAGGCGTTGGTTCCTTAGCGTTTATTTTGCAATCAGGAGACGCTGGTTCAAACCCCACACCAAACCATTGATTTTTTTTACACTTTTTGGTTTATGTTTTCACGAAGTAATATAAACCAAATCATTTTTATACTATGATGCACTGTTTATAAATATTTTGGTAGTAATTATTTGTTTGCCACAAAAATGAAAATATGGGAATTATATAACGATTTTTCTAAATTTTATTCATCCAAACAAATATAATGTAATGGATATATAATTTATTAATTGTATATATATTGTACGGTAATATATTGTAATTATATATGTGAAAACAAATGGTGATCTATCTGGATAAATAAAATTTAGAAACATCGCGTTATATATAATTACCATATTTTCATTTTTGTGGCGAATAAATAATTACTACCAAAATATTTACAAACAGTGCATCATAGTATAAAAATGATTTAGTTTATATTACTTCGCGAAAACATAAACCAAAAAAAGTGTAAACAAAATCAACGGTTTGGTGTGGGGTTTGAACCGGCATCACCCGATTGCAAAATAAATGCTAAGGAACCAAAGCCTTTACTAACTGACCTAGCCGGGCCGACAGAAATTCACTCACTGATTTAAGTTGTTTTGATACAACTCCTCCTTCATACATCGATATTCTAGTGATATTATGAGATTATACACGTTACTTTCTGTAGCTGGATACGATATATGTTTGCTATGTATGTTTATTGGTGTAGATTATCTCTCGCTGGTTGCATTCGATATAATTATTCTAAAAACGAGCCCAAGCTCGGCGAAACCTAGTCGACTTGTAGGCACATTCACATTCATTGTTTTGAATAAAATTCGATTCATGTGGAAAGGTAAAATAACTGCTTGTTTCCTCTATGATGACTAGTGTTTGTATTTAATCGGAATATTGCACAATAACTCATTCTGACACTCGTTTCGACCCAAAAGCTATACTTGTAAACATGCTCTGAATGCATGGAAAGGGTCGGCCTGATGCGAGTGTGGGTCATAAGTGACGTCACATCTTGGCATCCCGAAAAGCGCGCCAAAAATATGCATATTCGAAAATGTCCGGATGTATAGCATTAAATGTGGAATTTCTAATTCATTGATTTTTTTTTTTTTTTTTGGCTTGGTGGACATGGAAATAGATAGCAGGATGTAATATAACATGAATTCAAGCCATAAATGTTTTTATTCCCTTTAACTAGGCCTACTAGTTATAAGTAAGTTAGTAAATGATTGCCACACAGTGGCAATTCTCAGTACTGCTGCAGATACACCCTACAGTGAGTTATTTCAATCACAACGTGATCGAAGATAAGAGATATCAAGACATCAATGAGACCGGTGTCTTTTGTAAGAATGCCAAGTATGGGCGTATTGTTATTTATAAATACTCTTGTCAAACCTTTGTAATAACAGTTACGACAAACAATAATATATATTAGTACAGATATTGGCTGCATCTGATACAGGCACAGTGCAGTTGTCGTGTAGTATTTCCATTATTGACACCGCTCCGGAGAAAAGAATGCTGCTTAGGTTAATGCCGTGTCACTGCTATTAATATGTCATCAATGGTTGCTCCACAACTGACCTAGAGCTGCTCCATGGCAAACTCATTGGTCCGGAGCAAGAAGTCTCTTGGCAATCAGAACTATTCCCACGTTTATTTGGGCATGTCATTTGTAACGACTTGTCAGATGAGGCTGAATTTTCAGCAATTTATTGTTGCCTATAACAATTTATACAGAATATTGAACAATCTGCCGATGAGATGTAGCGCCACATGTTTGCTACAGCTAATGTAAAATCATGTAAATGTGTTATCAGAACAGCTATTTTTAGCCTAATCATGAGGATTAACAGGTCTGTTAATACAATTATTCAGAGTATTGTTATTAGCAACATATACAGTATGTCGCTGTTGCAGCATCAGTGGATCAAGGCTCTGTATAATTTTGAAATATCCTGTTTTTAATTAACATATTTATTTGTTATCTTTATTTATTTATGTTTCTATTTTATATGGATGTTTTTATCAATGTACTTTTTTCCAATATGGACACAATGCTTGTCTGAAATAAAAACATTATTATTTTAATTTATGTTATTGGCAAAAGCAGTCGGAATGCTGTTCAAATTATATATTATTGAAATAAAATATCACCTAGGCGTGGATAATTTCTAATCAGTAATTGAGGATTATTCCTGAAAAAAAAGGAAAGGCAAAATAACGAAAATGTCAAGTTATGTACAATCTAGCAGTTATGCAACACTTGAATATGTGGATCGTCGCGGCTGAATCAAGTCCATAAATTTATATATTTTACAAAGAAATAATGGCTAGATTTTATCTAAACACAGTGAGCAATATTTAAAACTTTCTGACTGCGTATGCAATGAGACAATTTGGCCGAGGATGTATGTAACATTTTCAAAAAATTGGAAAGAGAAAATGTAAAACGTGCCTGCAGACTTACCGGCGTCCATGTTGTTATAGATGGGTTCTCGTTGTCGTAAATGAGTTCGCGTTAATCCTGGTACCCATGATGTTGTATAACGGTGTAGAATTTTTTTATTGGAACAAATTCATTGGAGGTACATAACTGATAAATGGACACGACAAAAGGTAACTTTCGTTAGGTCTGCATCAGACTTTGTCATTTATGCTTCTAGAAAAATTACTTCCCAAATTAATTAGTGCCAATGAGCGATCGTTTCACGACATGTCTGATTAGTAATTTTAACTTTGTGGTCATAATGTTCCGAAGATGTACGTAACACAAAAATTTTTGTACGTCTGCCACCTGATATTTTTTTGCTGTTTATTAACAATTTGAGGTATTAAAATTGTACTTATGTAGTTTAAAATACAGGTGTTTGGGGTTATTTTCCAATTAAGGTTAATCTTTTACAATCTAAAACAGAGCCGCAGAACCGGCTCCAATATCCATTGTTTGTTCTGTGTCCCAAATATGATGTAAAAAATCAGGTCTTTTTCGGGTGGACATCGTTCATACATAAAAATGGATTGAGCAATGGGATAATTTTTTCTGGATGTTATCTCTATTGGATGCATTGTAAATATATAATAAGTCAAAGATAAGTTAGATAACATTTTCTTTTACTGTACAATAATTATTTCACTTATAATTAAGGCAACACACGTGTGTACCAATAATGTGTTCTCACCCATATATATATAGTTTTGTAATGTTACAGATTCTGTAAAAAACCTGAACATTTCTGAGCATGTTGATATTGATAGTTACATATTATGTACCCAGAAATATGTCACACAGGCAGTCCTGAACATAATTCAAACAAGTTAAATAATAACATGATTACATGTGTAATATTTTTAAAATGTAATGTTCAATTTACCCAGTTATTTGAGTAATCATACTATCATACAAATTAATTAATAAAATTTGAATCAACTGATTTGGGGGCACATAAAATTTTGAAAAGCACATAGTTCTATCTCTGATGTGCCTGAAGGGCACATGAATGTATTTTTCCAGATCAATCCCTGTAAATATAATAATTACTAGCTGAGTTAACTGGCGTAGCCCGGGGAAAAAAGGCAGTCATACGTACCAGACACCCAAAACCCATCCCAAATGTTTTCAGCCTACCCGCATCAATTGCTCACCCGTATATCTGATGTAACCAGCAACAGCGGATGCTGGGTTGAAATTTCAACCCGACACATGCAAAACTAATGGAGATGTGGCAGGGGCACAAACAGAGAACGAACTTTTTTTTAATATAGATTACATGGTTGATAATTTATCATGATTATACTGATCAAATAATTAAATAATAACATAAACCACTAAATTGATTTAAAGAAAAATTATTATTTGATTGATTTAACATATCAATTTAACCTATTGATTTAATGTATTTATTTAACTTATACTTGTTTTAATTGTTTTATATTGTTAGCACCTTTGAGCATGTTCTTAACCCGGATACCAGGCCTGGGGTAATAGTAATACGTAATAGTAATGATTACAAATATTGAATTAATAGTAATAGTAATAGGTTGAGCAAAAAATCAATGCAATAGTAACAGGAAGCAATGTAATAGTAATTGACATATTACTTTTATATTACAAATGAACATTTCAACTGAATTTCCAGATTACCCCATTTACCCATACTTGGACTTCAAAGGAATCTACACTTTGGTGTAATACTGGCTTCTTTTGTGTTAGACCTGCTCCTACAGCCTAACAAAGACAATGAAGACTGCCAGTCTGCCAATGAAGCCAAGTACAGTTTACACAGCATAACTGATTGGATGTATGGCATGTACCTAGAGATTACCAGGCTTAGATGCCCTGAAGATTGCACCCTTGAGACCTAGTGTCTGCAAAATAAAGTTAATAAAGTTGTTATTTAAAAACTGTCACTTAATTACTTATTTGAGTTTTTTTAAATATACCTTTGTATCATAAAGTTTGCTACCTCAGTTAGTCTCAGTTAGTCTCCATCTATCTATATATATATGCGTGACTAAGTATAATAGACTATATATATATATATACACATGCATATATATGTTTTATCCTTAAACTGTATGTATATAATTATGCATACTACCATAAAATGTTGCGATTGAAAATGTAATAGTAATTGCTTCAAATGTAATAGTAATAGGAAGAATTCAGCATGTAATAGTAATATGAAGGAAACAAAGTAATAGTAATAGATTACATTGGATTGTAATTGACCCCAGGCCTGCCGGATACATGGCACTTTACAAATTTATATTAACAATAATAATGTTTTTGACCTTGAGTTTCTCGTTAAAAAGTCGCCCAATGACTGATAAGATATTCTGCATTAATTATCCATAATTTATGGTTGTGTTCACTTAAGTAAGTTCACCGGTAATGATTCACTGGTAGCCACTGAAAAACACCAGTTTAACAAATGTATTTGTGCCTGTTGACCCACCCAAGCTGTCCTGGTGAGCATGATGACGCATTTAAACTCCGCTGATAAACATCACAAAATACTCAACACATACCTAACAATAGCCAGTAATCTTGCTTCAATCAGGAAGTACACAATCAGTCAATGCATATAAACAATTCTATTTTCGCCCCACATTTCATAACTCAAACACAAGGTGAGTGGCTTTACCTAACTTTACCATGTGAATGAATATGTCCGAGAACATTACCATTTAATTTTCAAACAAATACAATTGACAACTTAGGAGTCATTTGTTTTTATTATGTTTTAAAAGTAGAACATGTTGAAGCATAATGTTATCACTGTGCATGGTTTATGACAGAATAACTACACAATACCCCAGACCAATCAGGACCCACACCACAGTCACTACAGGGTAGGGACACTGCCCACAGGGCTTTACCCTCTCTGCAGGGGGTGTGACTAACCGATCACAATATTCACCCCCTCTGACCCGACCCTACCCGACCCGACCCTACCCGACCCTACCCTACCCTACCCTACCCTACCCTACCCTACCCTACCCTACCCTACCCTCTCTCTCTCTCTCCACTGCAGTGCACAATCAGAAAAAAAAACCTAGGGCATGGGAAGGGAAGCTAACCAATCATCAACACTAGCCCAGTGCTATAGGAATAGCAGCATTCCTGTTCGGGGCAGTCTGTCTCATAACATGAACAAAGAAATATGTCACTCACCAACCAGCCCCAAGCACTATTCATGGTGGAGTCATATATATCCCTAGTAGAGTTACATCATTAATCATCCCCTATAGACTAGCGTGTTCTATTTATATCTGTGCTCATATCACAGAAACAAGATGCTCACTGGTCAGAACGTCGTATGGCGTAACGAGAATGTAGCGTTTGCGGCGAGCGGTCAGCAGGGAAGCATATGGGCACATGTTCATTCAATCAGTCATACTAATGATAAGTCAGGTTATATGTTTTCAACCGAGTCTGGTTTTCACGAGTAAACTGCAATAGTCTTTTAGTACTTTTCGCAGGGCACTCGGTGACAGTGCTCCATGAGAAACATTTCTCCGGCAGTGTGTCCCAGTAGTCGCCAGCTACATCACTAGCTTGTGTTACACACAGCTCTTCCGGCCTGTTCTAACAAACAGCTCCATCGAGGCTAAAAGTGTCTGGTTGCATCCCCCAACAGCTAGCCCTGATCCTCATTAAAGCCCTCCTTATATACAGCTAAATCTGTAGCCTTGGGACAGACGCTGTCCCTTCATCCAATATAACTTCTGACACTCACTTTTTATGATACACTAACTTGACGGGCGATATTTTTGATGCTAAATGACAAAAAGCTCCATCTAGAAATCTTAGCAGGGACAGGGTGCCAGTGAACTTACAGTAACCTTCTCATAGGTGTCAACATCAGCTCACAAAAAAGTTGGAAATTCTAAAGGAAACGATATTTGCGCAATAAAAATAGCACTAATAATCACACAATAAAAGTGTGATTATTAGTGCTCAATGTGCCGCATGACATCGTTCTTGCCTCCGTGGCCGAAACCAAAATGGGTGTTGCAGGAAACACAGAACGCCTTTGCTGCCCCATCGCTACTGACTCGTACACCGGGAAAAGCCCGCACCCATTCTTGATTGAACACGCAGCCTCCACAGCTCAGTTTTCGTCTCTTCTTTGCATTCTCGACATACTCCGCCCCACTCAGCCGCTTCGCCATCATGAATGAAGTTTCCGTCAACCGCCGATAGCGAAGTCACATGCTTGCGCGTGCAGGAAAAACGTTCGTTCGCGACCACAGATACTTTCATACAACTAGCAACGCACTATAAATAAATTTTATCGTCAATTTTTTCGGAGGCGAAATGTACAAAAAAGCAGGACATTTTCACAGAAAACCGGGAAAGCGGGACCGACAGTAAAAAGCGGGATTTCCCGTCTGAAAGCGGTACTGTTGACCAGGCCTGCTGTTGACCTATGCCTTCTGAACAAAGGCATTCTGTATAGGGCTCTTGCCTCCCCAAAACCAGATGGCCTAAAATGTAAACAAATCCCCCACCGAGAATATATGGGACATCTGACCTTAGAATAAACAAATGTTATGTTTCACTTTCTGTCTACACACTCATCACATACATGAATTTGTTTCTTACATAAACTGCATAGACTTTTACTTAGGACCTACATAAACTCTATATATAGAGTATATAATAAAGATTGTTGATTTACTGACTGAAATGCTTTAATGTGGCCATAGAATAAATTGACATTATTACCTGCAAAATGCACAATGTTTCCTTGCTACAAACAATTTTACTTAGGGTTCCTATATGTTTTTATTCATGATATTAATTACCTATAGAAGTTGAAGTAAGATGGTTTCGAATCACTAATTGGAGTTGTCTTGGTTATTTGAGTGTCACACCTCTGATCACAAAGGAAAACAATTGCGATTAGCAGTTTCTCCGGCTCTCCACATTTCTACCATTTTTGCATCTCTCTGTTTTGTATCCCAACAGGAGGCAGTCTGTCAGTTTTTGTTTATTTATTAATAATAATGTGAAGTGAAGTTTATTTTTTTTAGATCATCATACATACATAGTAAAAGAAACAGTTTGTACATATCTTGCAGTTTGGATGATCCAGGGAGGCCTGCACTAAGACCTGAGAGATCACTATCGTACAGGCCTCCCTATGTCTCTATGAATACAATTCATAATGATTGTGGTCTAGTAGTAGTAGTCATAGTTAATGCTACCTGTAGTAGTCATATTTAATGCTACCATTTACAAACAACACATATAACAGTGCTAATAGATATAACAAAACTAATACTACATAATAGTGTCAACAATATAAATGCCTTATTTTAATTGTCTAACATGTGTATGAGTGTGATTAGAATGTAAATCAAATTATCATTGGTATGATGCAATAATTACACAGTAGATGAAATATAGAACAAATCCTAAATAATAGTACAATTAAAATTTGGACAGGAAAATGAATAATTTCTATGCTTCAGCTGGTAGATTCTGTTTGCATATGTAGCAGTTATTGGAGTAACATTCCGTGTCATATTTACGTATGATGTTTTGCAGTAACTTACGAAGCCTTGATATGAATGGGTGTTAATTTTTTCCATGGCAATTTGTGGAAGAAAGTTTTCTTGAAGCAGATGTGGTATAGTATGTCTGACACAAATGTGGCAGTATATAGTATTGGTTTGTTTAATTTGGATATCACAGTTATAGTTTTGTGGGAAATTATTTATTGTATTAGTAAAGTGTTGAGGTGCCTTTCTTTGTCTTGCTGGTCTAGAGATATTTTCATTAATAGAGAACATGTATTGGAAATATACTGGGACGGTTTTATTTTTATATCTGTAGAAAAATGTCATGCATGATAGTTTATAAAGGTCATCTGTTTTTAATAGTTTTAGTTCTTTAAATAATGGTATACTGTGTGAATTATATTTACTGTTTGATATAGATCTAATTGCTTGTTTTTGAAGTTTGTTTATTCATTTGTTTATTTTGCCACCCCATGCTAATATATACCATAGCTTAGGTGTGACATAAATAGTGAAGAATATATTATCTTTAGGATGTATATTGGTATGTAGTGTTTTAATCTAGTGATAATTCCACATATCCTTGATAATTTGTTAGCTATATAGTTTTGGTGAGGAGACCATGTTAAGTTTGAATCTATTATAACTCCAAGAAATTTAAATTGTGTCACCCGTTCGACTGGTATGTTATTGATTTTAACATTAGGTATTTTGTGGTTCTTTAGTTTTCTCTGTTTAGAGTGAAAAATCATCATTTTTGTTTTTGCTGCATTCAGTGACAGCTTATTTACTGCTAGCCAATCTGTTATTTTAGTCAATTCTGAGTTTGTATTGTTGGATGTAGCCAAGTCATTTGTTTGTTCATCTGTGAAAGTATTTACTGAGCTCAGCAAGGTGGTATCATCTGCATACATGATTGGACAAAAGATTTTGCTCACTGTTGCTAGATCATTAATGTATATTAGGAATAACAATGGCCCTAGAATTGAACCTTGGGGGACTCCAGTAGTAATTGTTTCTAAAGGTTATTTGATGTGGTTGAATACTACATATTGCTGCCTGTGCAGTAAATAGTTTTTAAACCATTCTAGTTCAGTATTTTTGATGCCATAATGTTCGAGTTTGTTGAGAAGGATTCTATGATCTATTGTGTCGAAAGCCTTTGACAGATCCAGAAATATTGCCATTGGCAAGCCTTTTTTGTCAAGATTTAAGTATATTCTGTCAACAAATTCAGTTATTGCTAGTTCAGTACAGTGTTCAGCTCTGAAACCATACTGATTAGGGTGGAAGAGCTTATTAAGAGTGAGATAGTGGAATAATTGAGAATAAATTATTTTTTCAAAGACTTTGGATATGCATGGCAAAAGAGATATTGGCCTGTAGTTGTTGAAATTATGGTTATCATCTTTTTTGTGGATGAATTACTTTAGCAATTTTTAGTTTTTGAGGAAATTTTCCACTGCGTAGTGATTGATTAATTATACTGGTAAGGGGTTTGGCAATGACATTAACGGAAGCTTTAAGTAAGATTGAAGAAATGTTGTCATTTCCCATACTTGTTTTCGGCTTTAGATTATTTATTATTTTTTTTATTTTCATCAACCAGTGTAAATTGGAAGTTAGAATCTTCTGTTCTTTTACCTAGGTACGATTTGAATCCAGGTTTTCCATTAATGCTTAATTTGTTTGCAAGTTGAGGTCCGATATTTATGAAGAAGTTGTTGAATTGTGTTGCTATTTCATTTTTATGTTATCTTGGTTTCATTTACCTTGAAATATGTCGGTAGTTGTTTCTGTATTTTTGATTTTTGGATAACATCAGCTATGTTTTCCCATGTTTTTTTATGTCGTTCCTATATTTACTAAATTGTAGGTTGTAGTAAGTAGCCTTTTCTTTACGTTTTAGTCTCCTTACTTCCTTTGTTATATTGTCCAACTCTATTGATTTTAGTTTGTTTATGTTCGAGTTAGGATTTGTCACGTGTACTTCCATGTACAGTTATCTCGCTTTTTTATTTTAGTTAGGAGATCATAAGTCATCCATTTTGACTTCTTGTGTTTGTATTTATTAAACTTAACATTTTTTAATGGGAAATGATTGTTCATTACCTCCTCTAGCCTGGTGGAGAATTTTTTATCATACGATATGAGTGGATTTGCTGTTAGATTGTGATCAAAGACTTGATGCCAGTTTATATTTCCTAATTCGTTGGTAAAACCATGAATGTTTCTCCTAGTGAATGATCTCGTGCTAATTTTATTAGTTACAGTATATGTTTTAATGATATTGAAATTAAGCACAGCAAATACTGCCATGTGATCAGAGATTTTTGCAGCCACTATGCCACTATCTGCTATGGTAAGAGGGTTTGGTGATTTACATTCTTGTGGGAAGAGTTATAACAGGCAGGTCTATTTTGGACAGAGAATCATAGAATTCTTGGAATTTTTCATTCGAATTAAGTTTCAAAAGATCCATGTTGAAGTCGCCTGTTAATATTAAATTTTTGGCAGTTTTGTTTATGTCTACGAGTATAGGATTGAATTCCTGCATAAATAGTTCAATCGAGGCATGGTTGTTGTTGTTGTTTTTTGGGGGTCTGTAGATGTTACAAATTGTTATCTTTTTATCTGAATTATCAATAATGTCTAGGCATAATGCTTCCCAGGTTGAATATGTATCATATGTTTTGTAGTTTGATACTGTAATATTATTAGATACATATGTGACTAGCCCTCCTTTCTTAGAACATTTGTCTGTGGATGCCTGTGTTGTCATGGTATAATTTTTTAGATTAAGATGTGTGTCTGTATGTTTTCCAATTCTTGCATCCTGTATACAAATTACATTTATTTGTACATTTGATTCAGCAAGAGTATCAATTAAAATATTCAGTTCATCGATTTTTGAGCTCAGAGAATCTATGTTTAGGCTTAAGATGGTTAACTTATTTGTGTGCCTCGTATATATATTATAATGAACTACTTTGCGGATAGCTAATGAATTCGTTATATGCATGTACGCATTTACCCGCTAGGTGGCAGTGTTGTATGTTACAGTTTTAAAACTATTCGCCAGGTGTCTATCAAACACAAAGATATTTTGTTGTGTAACATTTATTTAGATGACACACACAGAATGACACCAGTTAATCTGCTTTGAAGAAGTCCTCGGTTGCCGTTTGTTTGCTGTTGGCTAGAGTGCCAGACAACAGGAAATCCACAAGCCAGTCGTAGTGCGCTGCAGCGTCGTCTGACTGCGTAGCCCTGTTACGGATGAACTGTTGTACATCGCGCAGAGCTGGGTTGGATTTGTCATTTTCATCTGCTGATGTGGAATCATCTGTCGGTGTCATGTCGTGTGCGAAGAGCTCGTCTTCAGTCAAGGCTGATGATGTCGGCAGATTGGCGTCAATACTGGCATAATCGCCGAAAGTCGCAGTCATTTGAAGATGTGTCTTTACGGTTGTCCATGCACCAGTGAACGCAGCATCGGCTGTGTCATCGACAACAGCGGGGGCAGATGCATATTCTGGGGGGGGGGGCAGATGCATCTTCTAGTGCAGGATGGGCATCTTTCACAAAGCCACCTTTCCGGAAGCAGTCCACGACGGTACTGGACTTTGAAGCTTGCTATAAATAATCCTGTGGTCCATGGGCTGTATGACAGAGGTGGTGTTTGGCGGCAGGAACTTGATGGAGATGTTACGCAAACTGCCATCAACTGTGTGAGCTGTGCAGTTGTCGATGAACAACAGAATGTTGTGTTTCTGAACACTTAGTCATTTTATTTGCGCAGGAATTCCCCGAAGATGATGGCTGTCATCAGTGCGTTTCTGTTGCTGTGATAGTGTACAGGGAGTAATTACATCTTCACATCTCTGAAGTTGCGTGGCGTTTTGGCTCTGCCGATGAGGAGTGGCTTCATTTTGTCTGTGCCATCAATGTTGGCACCAAGAAAAACACAACTCCGGTTTCGACAGCAGCACTCTCGCCACTGGTTGTCTTGAAAACGATTCTGTGGCGACCACTGAATCTGCTCAGCCAGCCTGAGTTGGACATGAACTCTGGAACGTTCAGCTTCACTGCGATTTCATCTGCTTTAGCCATTCGAATTGGTCTGTTTATAGGGATGGGGACAATCTAATTAGTTTTCTTCCGGGGCTGGCATTTGTCTCCCGCTGCTGTAGAAGTTTATCGCGATTCTTCAAGATGGTGCTTAGGGAACTAGGAGCGATGCCATTTTCTTCTGCCACAGCGCACTTTTTCTGTCCATTATCTATGGACTGAATGATGGCAATCTTAGTCTCTAGATCTAAGCACTTGCGTTTCTCACCCGGCACTGTAAAATCGGCAAGAACAAACGCATAATGCCGTGTTCCAATCACCTTGTGTATACCATGAATACTTTGTAACCCCTACTTGACCCAGTTGCATAAATTTAGTGGTAAACTCAAGGAGCCCATGAACTTTCCAGTTCGCCAAGTCGTGTTTACGATATATAAACGAGCCCATGCCATTGGAACGCAGCATCAGTCTGAGTTGGCTAAAATTGTAAATATAAGGACAGTTGAGTAAAGTCTAAAGACTAAAGTCTCGGAGTACTTCTTGCAAAGTTGGCACAACTCGGTAGTGGCACAAACTGAGCTGTAACTAAACGCAATGCAGTCAATAATAATCCGAGAAAAAAGCCCACTGTCGTCCAGTGCGCAAGCTACGTCACTATGCCTACAATCGTACGAGCAGTAGCCAGTAAAATCACTCGGTCTCAGGGCCCGTATTCTCGAAGAAACAGATTTCGTATATAAGAAATATGGCGGATTATTTCTTAGCTGCGAAATTTTGCAAGTTGGTATTCTCGAAACGCTTACGAATTTTCGCATCTAAGAAATTTGGAACTTGCGAACGAAAATCTCGTGAGGGTTTGCTTGCGTTGCAACGGATACGGTCACTGATGTTTTGCTATGTTTTACCGTTTTAACGCTGCTCATGTGTTCCTGGCTGTGCATGAAAAAGAATAACGTACACAACTGTTCAAGCCTAGGGAACCTGGTGACTGTTCAATATAGCTAATATGCAAAACATAATGTAGCATTGCCATTGAGATATGTTGATGCATAGGTAATAATTAATGGGCTTAACACCACCGAAGCATTTGAACGGAAATGACAGACACAAAACGCAAGCAAGGGAAGAATTAACGCCAAGAGCAAGGCCAAGCCAAGCCAGTCAATGTTTACATTACAGGATTAGGAATTTGACGCTTCGTCTACGTATCCTCACTACACTGTTACATAGTACAGTTAGAAGACACCACTTGCCTATGTGTATGATGTCGATTACTATTCAGACGACGTGCCGGTGAAGGTGAGACTTGGTTTGATCACTCGGTGTTTTTATCGCTCTACTAGTGCACATTCCATAACCATGGCATGACGCTAGTCTGTCACTAACTTGACTAAGTCAATCAAACTCAAACTTCAAACTTGTAACTTCGTAAGACGCAACCGGAAACAAGGGGCGTGACCAAGGAGGCATGTCTTCCAGTTCTAGATCAGGATTTGTGGTTTGTTATAACTTGTAATGTAGTGAGTAGATGGTTTAACATAGTAGTGACTTGTGGCTGTGTAGTTGTGTTAAATATTCATTTAGCAGGCCCCTAGTACTAGTACTTGGGCGTGTATTTGTTAACTATTTGTGCCAATGCGTATTTAAGCACAAAGCATCATAGGATAAAACTTGTTGACATTTATACATGCACTCCCTCTACTATTGTTCAAATTTGTGCCCCCATAGACTACCCACTCTGGATCCGCCCCTGAATATGGACTATGTTAGATGATGTGTCTATGTATAGGGCTAAGGTAGTGAGGAATAAAGATTATCAAAGAACAGTACTTCATGTACACAGTGAATAATGACATAACAAATCAATGCAATACACACTATTGCTACAAAACAAGTACAATGACATTTTCTGTACTTACAGCACACATCCAGCATCATCTGCCAAATAACCATGATACCACACCCAAAGGCTGAAAACCAGTGGGAATGAAAGGTAAGTTACAATATGTGGTTATGGTATTTATTCTATATGTTTTAGGTATCACCAGTAGCACAGTAAATATGGTGTGTATAATACGGTTGTATTTAAAAATGAAACGTAACGTATTTATGATGTGCTACATATGTGTTTTCAGAAAGAAAATTGATGGACTGGAATGACTGCTGCATCTTGAAATTAAAAGATGCAAAAAGATACAACTGGACATGGTGCAGCACCAAGAAGACAATGTAGCTGCAGAAAAGAAAAATCTAAAGTGGCTAAACAATCTACGAATCATGCGTAGCCTGAGCTGCTCCATGTATTGGTACTGCAGTGACATCAACATTTGATTGTATTAACATCATGTTCTCCAATGCTCTGCGTGGATGTGGCACATTTCTTCTCTTTGCATTGTCTCAAGGATACATTGAAACCCGGACATACTATGAACACCAGGAAGACCACCATAAATTCACATTACATCAATTATACATCAAATACCTTAAATACTAATTCGTGTACGAACACCTCATTATACCGACAAGTTTCTTGTTTTCCTATGACATCTGGAATTATTATAATACTTTTCATTAATAGCCATTGTTTGCATAAATTGTTAACAGTGGTATTTATTTTTCAAAATAAATTATACAGTGTATAAAGGAATTCTATGATGCAGATAAATCGCTTTGGAGACTATATAAAATTCAATGACCTGGTATACTAAGATCTACTGGTAAAAGCAGTATGTTAGCAATCTTCTTTATACTGATTCAGTTGTTACATTTTGTAAAACAACTACAAGGTCAAGATAAATGTTATGTCTTCTGTTGGTAAGTCGGTTTGGTGAGAAAAGAAATTGGATTATTGGCACCTGGAAAATAGGATGTGCCAAATATTTACAATCATGTTGTATATCAGCCCGTAATTGTCATAGTCAACAGTATTTTCCATTTATGACTACCTAGAAAATAGAAACAGACACAATTTATTTCTCCATAACCATGACTGCTAGGTCTATTTATAAGTGTTATGTTATTTTGTAGACACAAAAGTAGGTGTATTCAAACATACCGTAGTATCTATATATAGTTTTATATACATATATAATTTATATACATAATTATCATTTACATTATAATAGTTACATATTTGTTTTGGATGGTATTCTCAATGCTTGAATAAATGATGCAATCTATCACGGGTTGTCATAATATTGATGCACTTAATATAGCATTTCTCAAGCAGCATATATATCTGAAAGTGGCAGCCAAGCTTACTTACATATAATTTTTTATATAGATGTGGTGGAACATTAACATAATGTACATATGAAACATTAAATACATTTGGCAAAATCTGTGTCCCATGCCCATGGGCCATGGCCATGATAAATAATAAATGAAATATGTTTATATAAGAAATAGTGTCCTTTTTACATTAATATATATATTTTTTCATGCCATAGAATTAATGGCTGTAATACTGTGGTTTTCTGAAATAGAAATTGTGGTTTCAAGTGTAGTTAAACATGCCTACACAAAGTGTAATTGTGTAGCACGTAGTCAATTTATAAATTACCGCGGTGAATTACTAATCGGTCCCGTTTGTTGGCTGGTCCCGCTTGTTTATTTTTTATTGTGGAATTTTGCATTGGTTACTAGTGTAGGCGCAGCGCCGCGTTCAAAGACGGTATTTATGCAATTTCAGCGGTCAATAAAAATTAACAAACACACATTAGTGTCATTAAATCACACACAATTTACTAATGTGTTTTTGTGACGTTGTAACAGCAAATAACTGAGAAATCTCCATCTGAAAGCAATACCACAGAAGTTACGAAAAAGTTACGCGACCTCGAGTCTTGCGTTGGCGTAACTTTGCGATGAAATATACGCCATATTTGCGAATGTTCGTATCGTAAATGTTTCGAGAATAGCACTTGCGAAAAAATCGTAACTTACGCTCTTTTGACGTCATTTTTATGTAAAAATGGCGCTAAGAAATTCGTAAGTCGTTCGAGAATACGCGCCCGGATACACTGATACGACAGTCACACAGACTCGACTCTCGAGTGACAGTGACCCGGAAACAATCTACACACAAGTCACAACGGATATATTCGCGGTATAAATTAATGTCTGCGTACGTACCTGATCAGCAGTGTTTCAACTATAAATTATGTCAATTGTTCATGACGTATTCATTAATCGGGAGTTTATCCACCGCAAAGAAGGAGACGTTCCGCAGGAGTAGCAAACACCCGAGACATGAGTCTACACTCTACAACTCTCGCAGCGCCATCTGTGGGATTATGAACAACTGCCCAACAAGTGTCGCCCGCTAATAATAGACCTGTACTACCAAAAACCGTCGTATATAAGTCACATGCGCGCGCACACACCCCCCACCCCCCCACACACACATTTTAAAGCATTAGATCATGCAATACCGCTAGTCAAAACATTTATAAAAATGCCTGGTAGCATTACGTTATAAAAATCAAACTTTAAATGATATACCAGTATAGAAAATAATGGGAAATACTGCCATAACATTTGTGTTGTAGATATACGTATATTCCTACACAAAGTTGTAGGATGTGATGTGTATTGGAGCCTGCTGTGCATTGCTTGGTTTATGTAGCGAGAGATAGAGAGAGACACACACAAGGTGTGGTTGGAAAATGGCAATGCATGCCCTTTAATTACATATAGTAAAGTGTAGACATGACAGTGGGCATTGCCGTTGGCCTAGATAACAAAGGCAAATTAATCCCTTTACAAAAAGGGACTGCGCTGGCAGAACAAACTTCCTCTGGCGACAGAGGAATTTCACAGAAACATACCTTTATCTGATGCCAGGCAGTGATTGGCTCCCACTTAGTCGCAGCCTGGTCACCCGTGCGTTATTATCATAATTTGTCATAGAGATGTAAGGTTTATCTGTCGCATTCCCTTGAGGTAAGTGTATCCAGCTTAGCTGAGGCCTCATCTAAGGTCACATTGTCCAGATGTGACTGGCCAATATTTACCTCCTAGCTGGTGCTGTGTGTAAAATGTATTTAATCCATGTTGGATTAAATCCTTATTTAATTAGTTTGACAGTGGCTGGACTGCATAAGGTAAGCCTTACATAATGAGTTGTTACGTAACAGGCCAGATTGAACAAGATTGCCATCCAGAGAATTAACTCTAGATGGCAGGTGGACAAGGAAGTCCTTTGGCTTATCGAGAGTCCAACGCTTTTATCTACATATATCCAGCCCTTCTGAGGTATGTGTCGATTTTATTTTTAAACATATTCACACTACTAGCACCCACACAATCATCAGATAATCTGTTCCATTCATTCACAGTCCTTTGTGAAAATTATAACTTACTTACGTCTAATCTACACTGCTCCTTTACTAATGTAACTTCATGTCCTCTAGTCTTTCTATCTTTCTTAACTGAAAAAAACATTTCTATCAATATTTTCATAACCATTCAATACTTTAAACACTTATATCTGATCTCCTCTCAGTCTCCTAGTCTCTAGTGTTGTTAAACCACATTCTTTTAGGCGTTTTTCATAACTAAGATCCCTCAGTTTTGATATAATTTTAGTCGTTCTCCTCTGTACTCTTTCTAACATATCTATGTCCTTGCGGTATGGCCTCCACGCTTGTATATAATGAGGCCTAACTATTGTTTTGTACAGCGGTATTATTAGTTCTTTTTCTTTATATGCTATATTTCGCCTAATCAATCCAAGGATTTGATTTCCTTTTGCAGCTGCAATTCCACACTGCTCTGAAACATTCATGTCAGCACTAATTGTCAGCCCTAAGTCTTTTTCTTTTACAGTAGTATTTAGTACACTTCCCCCCCATTGTATATTCTACATATTCGTTCCCATGTCCTGTGTGAAGGCATTTACATTTCCCAAAATTGAACAACATTTGCCACTTTTCAGACTATTTGATCAACCTGTCAAGATCGTCTTATAAATGCTGTCTATCTCCATCACTTTTAATCCTTCTAAACACTTTTGTATCATCTGCAAATTTCAACACCTTGCTAGCTATATCATCGTCCAAATCGTTTATATATATTAAGAATAATATAGGTCCCAGTACTGATCCCTGTGGAATCCCACTCAAAACTGATTTCCAGTTTGAAGCCTCCCCATCAACAACTACCCGTTGTCTTCTGTCAATCAGCCATTTTTCTATCCAGTTAATTATACCATTTCCTATGCCATGGGCCTTTAGTTTAAGCAGTAATCTCTGATGTGGCACTTTGTCGAAAGCTTTATGAAAATCTAAGTAGATTATATCTACTGGTGATCGATCATCTACCCACTTAGTGATATCTTCCAAAAAACATAACATATTTGTTAAGCATGACCTCGCTTTTAGAAACCCATGTTGAGATGGGTTTATCAAGTTATGTTTAACAAGAAAATCCACTATATGACTTCCACATCATTTGTTTATACTTAATTTTCCTAATGGCTTCTTTCGATAAGTGTTTATTTTTGGACCGTTTCCCGTGTTTTTTTAATGGAACAAATTTGACGATGATGTACATCGATTTCACTCTTTAAGATATTCTTTATGTTGCTGTCTTATTCTTCAGTGTGTTATTCCAGTCTATCTTTGCTAAATATTTCCTTGTCTTTATATTTTCCTTTGTGGAAATTTCTTCTGTACTGCTTTTTACTATTCCTTTCTGATTTTTCTTTGATGGTAAAATGTATCTTGTTGTGATCACTATTCCCCAGTGGCTCACATATTCTGACATTGTCAACTAATTCATTCTTTGAGAACAAAAGTATGTCTAACACATTCTCTCCCCTGGTTGGTTCTAGCACATGTTGAGAAAGGAAACTATCTTGACCTAAAACTAAAAACTTGTGGTCCTCACTACCCATACTCTGTAGAGATTTCCATTTTATATGCCCATGGTTGAAATCCCCCATAATAACACAGTCCCGTTTGCTCACTTCCCTTATAGCGTTTTGTATTTTGTCATTCTCTTCTATGCTTATGTTTGGACTTCGATAAACTAATCCAACCGTTAACGTTGAGTTTCCTGTAACTATGTTACACCAAACAGCTTCTTCGCAATCTGCTTCTCTGTCTAATTTTATTTCATAAGCCTGGATAGATTCTTTAATATATAAAATAACTCCACCTCCCCTTCTTCCTATTCTATCTTTCCTAAACATTACATATCCTGTCAGTCCCAATTCGGCATCTGATACATCGGTGGTTGCCCATGATTCGGTTATACCTATTATGTGAGGGTCAATATCTTCTACCATAATGTTTAGTTCATTTCTTTTGTTTACTATACTCCTTGCATTTAAACAAACACATTTATATCCAGCTTCAGAACAGTTTTCCAGACTGTTCTTTGCTTAATTATTTTTGCTGTCTTTATCTATGCCTCCAGTTTCAGGCTTCTCTGCGAGTCCCCCCTGCGAATTTAGTTTAAATATATGCAACCTGTCCCACTGTCAACAGATCTCAGCAGATTCTCTGTGGCTAAGATTAGACTGGGCGTGGCCATTTGGCATTTGGAGCTCTGCGTTGGGAGTAGACAGGGGCAGTTGTGAGATGCAGCTCGGCGAGGACAGGAGGGAGTTGGAGGCTTGCAGGGGAGCCACGGGGTTGGCTAGTGCCAGTGCTATGACCGAGGGGTAGCTAGTACAGCGGCTAAGGGATATGATTGTGCACTATTTGATAAAAACACGAAAATTGGCACACACGTAGATTATTATATTTAGATTCATTTCAAGCTATAGGTACCCATCGCCATCGACAATGTACCTATAGCCGCCATCTTGATTTGTTTAAATGGCGCCGCTACGGAAATCCATTATCCAGATATATATCAGCTTCTAAGCAACATAAAAACATGTCCTTGGTGTATAACCCAACATTTCCAAGGTCAAGGAATCCATTTTTGTCATATACAGTATCGAAGGATGACGTACGGCCATATTTAAATTCAAGATGGCCGCCACGGAAATCCATTATCCAGATATGTCAGCTTCTAAACAACATAAAGACATGTTTTTGTTTCTTAACCAACATTTTCAGGGTCAATGAATCCATTTCTGTCAATTGCTATATCCTCGGATGACGGCCATATTGAAATTAAAGATGGCTGCCCTGTGTGTGTGCTCTCTACAAACATGATCTTAGTGCCTCATGAGGTTGAGGAATCCATGTGTGGTTCACTTATAAATACCTAAATACTCACGAGTAGGCAAATTCTTGTTGGTAGTTGTTTCTGAGCTATATTCAGAACCATAAGATAAATGACAGTGTATATACTGGTGAAGAGAAATATATCATTGATTAAGAATGGACAACACAAATGGTTACATTTCGAGTTCACTTCAGCGATATAAAAAACATACCCAACTTCATGATGACAACACGCCTTCAGGTTTACTGGCAACTTATGAATGGGCATTTTGTTGTGCAGAAACTACAACATGTTTTCTCAGCAATAACACTAGGCCGGTGTCATGATCAAGTCAATCACCCACAAAGATCCGTGATGATTATGCTGTAAGCTTAATAGAAAATCCACAATTCTGTGAGTGGTGGGTTGTGACAGGGCCTGGTATATCACAGGTGTCTGTAGGTGGAATTGGAATATAATGTTCAAACTGCCAATATAAGAAACTCAGCAAACCATAAATGTACTACACACTGGCATACAAAACAACTTTGCTAAATAAATACCATCTTTAGAGTCAACATTTAAACAGTTGTGTTGTCCAAACGTTGAAATTCGCGCAAATATGCTGACTTCGAGTACAAACTTAGTCATGAACAAAATTATGTAATGCAAACGGTATACACTGTTAGGGACTCGTGGAAATAATTTTGTAGTAGAGCAGATATGCGGACGTAACGACTGGAAATCGCCAATTATGACAAGGATCACAATCAGACTGACTGACGTACCAAACACAGTACTTCCCATCATTGCAGATTGGTTCATATCTCGACACAGCTAGATACGTTGAATGATGATGCTATCCAGGCGTAGATGGACAGTTGACGATGGTGCCCAGTGCAATAATGTATCATATACATTACATTCAAGTTGGCAACTGTCAGAATAGTATATATTATATTGTATGTAGTAGGTATTTTGTTGAGATCCTCAAGCAATTAACCAACAAGAGAATGTAAAATACAGATGTCGTTTCATTATTTGCTACACTGTACAAGGTCAGTCGTTTCCGGTGGATACGTAATCATCAGCACACAAGATCAGATAGTTGTGACCACAGCTAGACCAGAAAGCCACCACCGACTTGCAGTATCTCCAGCCATGAACACAAGAGGAGGCGGAGTTCGACAGCAATATTACTCTATGTAGCACAATGTATTCACCAAGGATATCCCAAAGTGAATATCCGACAGTGCATGTATACAGATGTGGTTATTCTGGCCATAAGACAATTCCTTGCTATTGATCATAATATATTTACGTTTTGGCGTTGAAATCCATTTTTGTCCCATTGCATTCCATGCCATTGCCAATAACCTGTGAAATCGTAAACATTAATGCTATAATTTTATTATGTCCTCAGTTGGTATGACAGATTCTCCAGTTTCCTTGGTCGAGAGAAAAAGTCGGCATGATGAGCATGGGCTCCATTCCCCGCTGTTACAGATGTCTTCATCACCCTGACATCACAATCATAAGAAGTCGACTAGTGTACACTAGATGAGATACAGAAGTTCATTACCGAAACTTCAACGTTTAGCAGGGTGGATGAAGCAACGAAACAGCTGTTTGCCCATGGATCTGGTACGACATGGAACGTACCCCTCCAGCAAAACATGCATTGCGCCAATATGCGCATGAGAAGGACTGTTTATCAAATTGGTTATGTGATGTCACAAGCTCTTGTGTCAAATCTCCATCTGCCTGGTCTTGGACAATGTGGTTGGAGTTCAATTAGTTCAGTATGGAAACCATGCTGGACTTCAACTCGCAGAGACACCGATGCCATCACATGACCTAGTGCACCGTGTTTGCAAATCTAAGTGTAGTCCAATTTATATATAATTTTTTTATGACTATATATATTGTGAGGTATATAATGGTTGAGAATATATCTGAGTAAAATTTGGCAACAGCCTGAAAGGTTATAATCGTGACGACACGTATCATAAACAAGGTATGGATTCGTAAACCAAACACGTTCAAATCACGTTTCTAGAACGTATATATGGATGGCAGACATCTGGATATTCTGTTTGACCATCATTTGATGGTTGTAGCCTATTTATATTCATATACACGTCTGTTGCCGGAATAAACATAAAGGGTATGTTGTGTGTTGCAAAGAAGCTTAATTAAAACAAAATTTTTTGGATGTCGGCCATCTTGAATTTCAATATGTCTGTCATCTGGAGATAAAATACATGGAAGAAGTGGATTAATTGACCCTGAATATGTTGGTACATACACCAATATCATGTTTCTGAGTTGTGTAGAAGCTGAGATACTCGGCCAGATGATTTCCGTGGCAGCCATTTTGTTATTCAATATGGCCGTCATCTGGGAATAATACAAAAGGCACGACTGGATTTTTTGACCATGAAACATATGAACCACTTACGGATTCGTTATATGGAGTTCTCAATATCAAGAGGCACTAAAATTATGTTCGTAAAACGCCTCTGCATGGCAGCCATCTTGAATTTCAATATGACCATCATCTGATGATATAGCATATGGCAGAAATGGATACCTTGACCTTGGTAATGCTGGTTTAGACGCCAAAATCATATATATTTATATGTTGCTTAGAAGCTGACATACTTGCCTTATGGATTTCCGTGGCGGCTATTTTAAAAATCAAGATGGCGGCTAGGTACCATGTCGACAGCGATGGGTACATCGTTTTATATTATTCTACATATCATAAACTACATATGTCCCAATTTTCATGCTTTTGTCAAAAAATGCACAATTCGTCAAATTTGTTGCTCTTAGCCGCCGTATATTAAAGGAAATAAAAATAAGGCATTAGCTAAAATCCTTTTTTCATGTGTACACAAAGTTTAACATTGTATGTAACATTTGACAACATTAAACAAATACAGAAAAATACATTTGTACCATAAATTCGATTTTAAGCCCGTCTGTGAAGCGATTCCCGCGGATTTTTTTTTTTTAATGAGCTAGGCGATCACGTGGTATTGTGACGTCACTTATGACACGCACTCGCATCAGGCCGACCCATGTCAGACAAGGACAAAGGTAAAAGATGTTTAATCGGTTCCCCCAATAAATAATGTTTTCATAAACAAATTATGGCTCAACTGTGACACAGTTGTTAAGATATGAAGACAATTACTCTTGATGATAATTTTGTAAAATGTCTGGGGCAAAATCTAAGATGGCCTGCAGGTCTTGACATTAAAGAAAATAAAAACATCTATGGCTTGAATTCATGTTATATTACATCCTGCTATCTATTTCCATGTCCACCAAGCCAAAAACAATCACAAAAATCAATGAATTAGAAATTCCACATTTAATGCTGTGCATCCGGACATTTTCGAATATGCATATTTTTGGCGCGCTTTTCGGGATGCCGAGATGTGACGTCACTTATGACCCACACTTGCATCAGGCCGACCCTTTCCATGCATTCAGAGCATGTTTACAAGGATAGCTTTTGGGTCGAAACGAGCGTCAGAACGAGTTATTGTGCAATATTCCGACGTAATACAAACACTAGTCATCATAGAGGAACAAACATTTATCCTACGGTTCCACATGAATCGAATTTTATTCAAAACAACGAATGCGAATGGGCCTACAAGTCGACTAGGTTTCGCCGAGCTTGGGCTCGTTTTCAGAATAATTATATCGAATGCAACCAACGGGAGATAATCTACACCAATAAACATACATAGCAAACATATAATGTATCCAGCTACATAAAGTAACGTATATAATCTCATAATATCACTAGAATATCGATATATGAAGGAGTTGTACAATTTATCATAACAACTTAAATCAGTGAGAGAGTTACCGTTGGTCCCGCTAGTTCAGTGGGTAGGCGCGTTGGTTACTTGTCATTTATTTTACAATCGGGTGACGCCGGTTCAATCCTGACAGCATGCAAACTTTTAATTTTCTTTACACTTTTTTTGTTTATGTTTTCACGAAGTAATATAAACAAAATCATTTTATACTATAATGCACTGTTTGTAAATAGTTTTTTTTTTTTTTTAGTAATTATTTATTCGCCACAAAAATGAAAACATGGTCATTATATAACGATGTTTCTAAATTTTATTTATCCAAACAAATATAATGTAGTGGATATATAATTTATTAATTATAAATATATTGTACGGTAATATATTGTAATTATATATGTGAAAACAGATTGAGATCTGTCTGGATAAATACAAATCAAGATACATCGTTATATATAATGACCATATTTTCATTTTTGTGGCGAATAAATAATTACTACAAAAATAAAAAAACTATTTACAAACAGTGCATTATAGTATAAAATGATTTTGTTTATATTACTTCGTGAAAACATAAACAAAAAAAGTGTAAAGAAAATCAAAAGTTTGCATGCTGTCAGGATTGAACCGGCGTCACCCGATTGTAAAACAAATAACAAGTAACCAACGCGCCTAACCACTGAGCTAGCGGGACCAACGGAAAGTCTCTCACTGATTTAAGTTGTTATGATAAATTGTACAACTCCTTCATATATCGATATTCTAGTGATATTATGAGATTATACACGTTACTTTATGTAGCTGGATACAATATATGTTTGCTATGTATGTTTATTGGTGTAGATTATCTCCCGTTGGTTGCATTCGATATAATTATTCTGAAAACGAGCCCAAGCTCGGCGAAACCTAGTCGACTTGTAAGTTGTAGGCCCATTCGCATTCGTTGTTTTGAATAAAATTCGATTCATGTGGAACCGTAAGATAAATGTTTGTTCCTCTATGATGACTAGTGTATGTATTACGTCGGAATATTGCACAATAACTCGTTCTGACGCTCGTTTCGACCCAAAAGCTATACTTGTAAACATGCTCTGAATGCATGCAAAGTGTCGGCCTGATGCGAGTTTGAGTCATAAGTGACGTCACATCTCGGCATCCCGAAAAGCGCGCCAAAAATATGCATATTCGAAAATGTCCGGATGCACACCATAAAATGTAGAATTTCTAATTCATTGAATTTTTTGGCTTGGTGGACGTGGAAATAGATAGCAGGATGTAATATAACATGAATTCGTGCAATATATGTTTTTATTCCCTTTAAGCAGCATAGATGGCTGCTACAGTTTGGAACTCGGCACGAACGGGGAGAGTTGTAATGTGTGGCTGCAGAACGTGTGGTCGTACAGCCAAAATGTAGTTGAATAAACGTGTTATTGCCACACGAGTGTTGTGCTACGGTTCTCTGTAAATAACGAATCCGGGATTTTGTTACATTGCTGTCAGAAGTGGGATGATGACAACGACACGGGCGCAGGCCGCCACAGAGACGACAGCGGCGTCAAAAGAGGGGGCGATGATGGCCCTACTACATTAAAGGATATATGAAAGTACGTGAGATAGAAGCCGGGGAAGAGCAGAAAGCATTGAAAGAGCAGATGAAAGATCAGAGAGAAGCCACAGAACAGTTGTCCGATAAGTTGAACACACTTATTTCTGCGATGGAGCGACCGTGGGCAAACAGGAAGAACGGCCGGGCAGTCAGAGATAAAAACCGCAGCGAGAACGGCGGCTGGACACCCGTAGAGCAGACGGGCATCCGGTTCAACAGCTTAATATCGCTCATGGTGCGCATGCGAGTCGTGCGTCGGATATGAGTGGGAACACACTGTCTGCAGGGAATGAGCTCGGTTTGTGCAAGAAGCATGACACGTGTGTTGACATTCTCGTAGTCGAAGACAAGCTGGCGGAGATAGCTGAGCCTGACATGGGAAAGGATTGCGGGTGGCGTCACGCTAGGTCAGACATCGCTGACCCGATGACAGACGGATGTTGGATGCAGCCTCGCTCTCCATGGGGCGAAACAATAGCAGATGGTACGAGCCATCTGTCAACCAAGAGGAGGTGAGAGAAGACATCACAGACGCGAATGATGACACCGGTGAGGCAACAGGTGCCACGTGCCCTCACCGATCCAAGAGTCTGTCGAGTCATGGTGATGGAAAACACAATGACAGACACGTGTCTCCATATACTGGCAATGGCCGGAGGGAGAAAGATCGCAAACAGACGAGGGGTGACTCACACAACGGTGACTGGCGATGTATGTCGAGAAGTCTTGAACATCATCCTATTAACAAAGCGAACAAAGACGTTGCGAGGAACGTCGCCACCACGTGTAACGGAGTGTGTCCCGCAAATGTCGCCAACAATATGACTCGCACGAAGTATGTCACAGGAAGACAGTCAGTTTCGGCAACCGGCGCGAGTCGTTGTTCAAGCGTGGCTTGAGACGGTACAGCATGGACAAGGATTTGCAGGAGGCCCGAAGCAAACCTCGAGAAAGCGCAGTGATCGCATTTGTGTGCGGTCACCCAGGCGATGCTGTGTGGCGCAACCCCGTCCTCTACAGGAAGGACCAGTTGTGGAGCAAATCACCCGCCACCGCAGACAGATCGAGAACCCGACAGTGATTCGGACGATCTAGTCGGAGCACCGACGCGGACCACGCGTTGAGGGCGACGTGTGCAACTACCCATGCGGCTGGGTTGGTGAAGTGAAGGCGGCGACAGTGCGACACGCAGTGACATGTTAGTTGTGTTTGTTTTGTTAATTGGGCTATTTTGAACGTTTGAGACTTTATATTGTGATTCTACAGCATAGATGGCTGTTAATTACAGTTTGAGTTGAGTTGTAGTGTGGCTGCAGAACGACGTGGGGTCGTATAGCCAGAGTGTATTTGAATAAACGTGTTGTTGCCACACTCCGGAGTGCATGGAGTGGCCCACACAAGTGTCGTGTTGCGGTTCTCTGTAAATAACGAACCCGGGATTTCGTTACATATACATTTGTACGCAAATAAGATTATGTTGAATTGATTAATACAAACACGAATCATGTCTCAAACGTGTATAGTGGATGTGACACCATGAAAACATATCACTGACGTATGTCTGCTCCACTGTAAACATGCGGTGACTTAGCGGGATAGCTAGTCAAGTTGCCTTTGATGCAAGGGTAGGGTGGGCCTTTCTCATTCAATGCTTTTAAGCCATTTAAGGGCTCGATGCGTCATTCGTTAGAATAACGTTGGTACGGCCGGTGTAGGGCCTAACACGGTGGTTCTTAATCCCTGGGTCGCGACCCAAAATTGGGTCGCCAAGCCATTTTCACTGGGTCGCCAAGTGTTTTCAGTGTTAAGTCACTGTGCGAACTTTCCTTTATTATCCCTCTTGTCCGTACCAAATGGATGGGAGACAAATAATTTACACACAATTTTATCTAAATATTAGATAATAATATCACATAGTATTTCGAATTCACACGACCTGTCAGTGTCATCCATTGATCGTTTTGCTTGCTTCTGGTATGGGCAAGTTATATTTTGTTGGATGCCGCCGAAAATGCATAGATCTTGCGACGCGCCGAATGTTCAGAGAATGGCATGATACCCGAAAAGGTTGCTCTGCTCCGTGTTCCCTATTGTACAGGGGTGAGGGTCAGATACAGTGTAGCTGAACCACTCGCTGTTTCTTTTCCTTCCACAGTTTTCTGTCCATCGCTCCCTCTCTCCATCTTTCATCCTGCCCTGATCTTCTCATATCTTTCCTCACACAGTCCTCCCATCTCAGCTGTGGCCATCCCCTTTTCCAGTCTTTATGTTGTTTCGCCTCTCTTCTCTTTGCTATTTTTTCCGGCATCCATCCTTGTCAAGTGGCCTGCCCATCTCATCCGGCTTCTCAATAATCTCCAACCCTTTTTCTCAGGTCATTCGACCTTTTGTCTATCCTCTTTGTTCTTGTTATTCTAACCCAGTTGTTCTCACACACTTGCAGCTTCTATTGTTCTGCCAGCGCCACTGTTTCCAGACCATATAGGTATGTTGGAGTAACACGCACTCTCATGACTTTAAATTCCCTTTCAGCTTTTTCGATATTTGTCTGTCCATTATGACTCCCTCTACCTTTCTCCAAGCATTCGCTCCTGCTTGTATTCGACGTCGCACCTCCACCTCTGAACGCCCATCCCGCAGTAACAATTCCTCCAAGGTACACAAAGCCGTCCACTTGCGTAATTTCCTTTCCGTCCAATTCTTCTCTCTGGTGTCCAACCCACATCACTTCTGTCTTCTCCAGGCTCATTCTCAGTCCGTGTTTCTTGACCACTATGTTCCGCTCGTCCAACATGCCTTGTAGCTCTTGTTTGCTTTCGGCTACTATGGCCAGATCGTCTGCATACATAATAAGTAGTAATAGCGGTCCCTTAGCGTGTATGCTTTCCGTTCCCTGGAGGAAATCCCATGTTAAAAGATAGGGATTTTGCACCAGGGCGCCCCCGGGTTAAGAGATAGGGAAGAATAAAAGTAGTTCCGGTCCCATGTTAAAAGATAGGGATTTAGCACCAGGGCGCTCCCGGGTTAAGAGATAGGCCATTTTTACCCCATGTTAAAAGATAGGGATTTTGCACCAGGACGCTCCCGGCTTAAGAGATAGGAAATTTTCTCCACGTTAAAGCATAGGAGGTATTATCGTAAAGGTATCCGACGACTTTTTTGAAAAAATAAAATATATCAAACAGCATTTGAATATGTCACACACGAAATTGCTTGGTCCGTAGGCCGAGGCTCCGCCAAGGGACCGAGCCCTTATTTGGTTGACGATGACATGTATAAAATGTGGTGTTATAATAAGACGTAATTTATATAATAAAAGGATTATAAATTCAGCAGAGGTCGTTTTATCTGAAGTAATGTATACGAAATGTAGACTACATATGGGACTATGTTATATCAGAACCTGTAGCCTCGTTTTTTCCAACAGAGCGGCCATCTTGGAATTATACGTTTGGAATCATTTCCGTATGGTAGTACCCAATTTCGTGTCTCTTAAAAATCCCGTACTCGACACGTGTCTGGACATGTTTGTTTGTACACGAGGTGATTTGGTTATACAGGTAGTGATTTGGTTAGTCATCGTTTTGAATTTGCGCATTTGAATATAATTCCTTCATGTGACGTCATGATGCAGTGACATCATTAAACTATAAACTGCTACGCGCAGTAATTTTGTACGCGAGGTGAGTTGGTTATACAGGTAGTGATTTGGTTAGTCATCGTTTTGAATTTGCGCATTTGAATATAATTCCATCATTTGACGTCATGATGCAGTGACATCATTAAACTATAAACTGCTACGCACAATAATTTTGTACGCGAGGTGAGTTGGTTATACAGGTAGTGATTTGGTTAGCCATTGTTTTGAACTTGCGTGCTTGAATATAATTACATCATGTGATCATTAACGGTGACGTCATGATATGCGCAGTAATTTTGTACGCGAGATGAGTTGGTTATACAGGTAGTGATTTGGTTAGCCATTGTTTTGAACTTGCGCGCTTGAATATAATTACATCATGTGATCATTAACGCGCAGTAATTTTGTATGCGAGATGAGTTGGTTATACAGGTAGTGATTTGGTTAGACCTTGTTTTGAACTTGCGCATATGTAATGTAATTCCATCATTTGATCATCAGCAGTGACATCATTAAACTAGAAACTGCTACGCGCAGTAATTTTGTACACGAGGTGAGTTGGTTATACAGGTAGTGATTTGGTTAGCCATTGTTTTGAGCTTTCGCGCTTGAATATAATTCCATCATGTGATCGTTAACAGTGACGTCATGGTACGCGCAGTAATTTTGTACGCGAGATAAGTTGGTTATACAGGTAGTGATTTGGTTAGCCATTGTTTTGAACGTGCGCGCTTGAATATAACAATTAGGTCGTAATCATAGTGATTTGGTAATGCTATCATTTGATGTCATCAACAGTGAGTTCAAATTCCCCTGTAGAATCTCATTCTAGAAGTTTCTTTGATACTTTTGTCAACACACTACAAAACCGCCGCTACTGTGTGCTACTGTGTCCTGGAGACGTGTCTAGACTTGTTTGTTTGTTGCGGGCGCGAGCGCACACTCCCTGTATTACGTCAAAGCTATCATTGTGATTTGGTTAGCCAACATTTGTAAGAACTATATCGAACCCATGGTGTAAACTGGTATAAACTGGTATTGAATGCTCTGTGTGTTGGAAGAACAGCCGGGTATCGACATATAACATTTATACTTACCAGCCGTATCTCACTTGAGCGTCGCTTGAAAACGGAGTCCAACCTGGTTCCAAACTGTTTTGAAGTGGTGTTCCCTGTTCAGGTCTCATCTGTGTTTCATCTGCATCTAGAGATCAACATTATTATTTCAACCTTTTATCATGCTATCATTTTTAATCCACACGTATGTACGTATGTAAAGAAGTAAACACACACAACTCGTTGATCCAAGTTTGTTTCATGTAAGTAGCTAGTCTAAGACTTGCAGTTATGGAGCGTGACATGTAAATACGTTTGTGTTGTACATGAATAAAATGTGCAAACCTTATCTTGTGTCATTTTTCGTAGTGTAATGCAAAGCATACGTTGGGAACCTTACTAATAGCCTTACACTTCACAACTAAATAGACTATCCGTATTGTCAACAGCAAAGATATCAAGAGCAGAGACCATAGGGACAGGTATAGATACATACATTCTGGACTTGTTTGTTTGTTGCGGACGTGAGCGCGCGCACCCTGTATGACGTCATCAAACTGCTACGCGCAGTAATTTTGTACGCGAGGTGATTTGGTCAAGCTGGTAGTGCTTCGGTTAGACCTTGTTTTGAACTTGCGCGTATGCAATGTAATCCCACTATATGAAGTCATACAGTGACGTCATTAAACTGGCACGCACAGTAATTTTGTGCACGAGGTGAGTTGGTCAAACATATCCTATACATTTACACATACATACATACATACAGACCACCCAACATTAACCTTCAACATATAAGCATACCTTCAAATACACTTTTAAACATACAACTTTGCAAACTTTCACTGACAAATGTTCAAACAAACGTTCCAACACACTTTTAATCCTGTTTGAAAATTGGTTTGAACTGGTATTCGATTCACAAGTCTGATCTTTTCTGCAATTCGTTCGTGTACTTTCTACTCTGAGGTCTGTGCTCGTTCGGCACGCCCACGTGACCTTTCGGCACATTCTCTAACTATATAAATGCGGACCTCTACCAATCGGACCATCATTCGTATCACAACGACACCACGGCTAACATCATCATGTTGAAGATATCATATTACTGCCCTCGCGATACATCAGACTCGCATGATATGATTCGAATGAGTGCTGCCGAGGAGGAGTCCCTACCGACCCCGAGATATCTACCACCGTCACAGAGACCCTTCACCTGCCCAGACTGTGGGGGATCGTTCACACGGAAATGTAATTCCAAGCAACATATCACCAGCGGATGTTGTGCCTGCAGGAAGAAGACGGCCAAGGAGGCCAAGTTGGAAGCGCTTGTGGTGAGTCATACTTTATATTGTTTTACTATATGCTTACACCTAAAATGGTCTTTCGGTGTCTATACTTCCGCTAAAATGGTATTTTCGTACCTATACTTCCCCTAAAATGACGTCCCCTGTTATTACTTGTATCACCGAACTCTAACAACGGTGTACTATTCCCATGCATTCTTTAATATTTTTAATATTATTGAAATATTCTTGCAGGGGTACAGTGAAGGTTCGCTACCAACAAAGCGGCAACGAATGGTCTCTGTGTCGACAGAGACGATTAACGACAACGGGACACCTTCCCTAACGACGTCAAAACTACCCACGCTGTCAATGTCACAACTTCTACCCAGCGTGCCAATGTCGCAACTTCCGCTCCTGACTTTGCTGGTCCGAATTTTACCATTGATTTTCCTGTGATCGAAATGAAGAAGACGCTTGCACGTCACATAGTATGCAGCATCTTTGAACTCTCAAGACGTCAGTGTCGTGGTTGCGAGATAGACCATCCTAGTCAATTTCATCACGATTGTATGTTATCTGATGACATTCAAATCTGCATGTACTTTGAAGAGGCTGTCGAGGTCATTAATTCAACTGCAGTGGTGAAAGACTGTTTGAGTGTTTTGTTAGATGCCGGTGTGAAACTATCCGACGTGACAGTCGAACAGTTGTGTAATATCAATACTTGGTTGCAAGAAGCCGTTTCGAAACAGTGGCGAAACACTATGAAACAAATGGTTCTGACAGTAATGGAGGGTGACCTGTAAAGAACTTTCTTTTGTCTTGTACACGATTAAACTTTGCAAGACTCTGTATCAATGTCTAGTCTCTGGTTCTCGTAGTTATGGAGCGTGACATATAAATACGTTTGTGTTGTTCACGAATAAACTGTGCAAACCTTATCTTGTGTCTTTACTTAACCAAACTAAAACCAACGACTTCCACGAATCAAACTTTGACTAGCGAGATGCACGAACCAATCATTCAAACAAACTTGTCTTACAAACGAAACACCAAACACTTAGATCAACGAGCGACAAGAACCAAACTTGTCGAACAAACGAAACACCAAACTTAACGGGTTACTGCATCAAATTCCACCAAAAGGGGGCAAATAGACGGTTTATCGCGTAAGATTCCATCAATTTGACAGAATTCCATCGGAATAGACTGGTTACTGTGTGAGATTCCATCAATTTGACGGAATTCCATCGGAATAGACGTGTTACTGTGTGAGATTCCATCAATTTGACGGAATTCCATCGGAATAGACGGGTTATCGCGTAAGATTCCATCAATTTGACGGAATTCCATCGGAATAGACGGGTTACTGTGTGAGATTCCATCAATTTGACGGAATTCCATCGGAATAGACGGGTTATCGCGTGAAATAGCCATTCCGTTGTTTGCATTTGAACAGTAAACACGTACATCATGAGCTTATCGACTCGTCTACCAGCTGCCAACAAGCCTACACCAGTATCCCGGGCGGCCTTCCAGTGCCCCGATTGTAAGAGACATTTCACACGCAAAGATAGCTGGAAACAACACATTGCCCGTAGTCGTTGTAGGTCATCGACAGGTACTACGTTGTTCAATTCACTTGTTCCGGCGCCCACTTCGACACCTGTGCCTCTGGCCTCAGCGACAAGTTCGACATTCCCGTCGTCATCGCAGGTGACCATGGAGTATACAAAGAAGATGGCGCTGGTTGATCCACGTATTTTTGAAAACATTCAACCGCAACGTCCTTCGACTGCTAACCCTATAGGGAGTGTTCTGCGACGACTCGACAACGAAATGGAAGACATATTATAACGAAACGATATAGACGAGAGGGAAAACGTCGTGTTGTATAACCAGGTGTTGAGTCGGTACAACGATCTTTCCGACAAGCGTGTGAAGGAACCCGTGCGTGTGGTCATCGATAATTTCCAACCAAAGTCGAAAACAAAGTACAACCTGCTAACGAAAATGAAGTCGTCGAAAAGGAGAGCATCGAAAACGAAATCATCGACAGCGTTCTAAAAACTATGAAGCAGAAAGCACGAAGACTACTCGATAAAATGAAAGGCGCCGTAAGTTGAAACGATCGCGGCGAGATGATGTACAGAAACAAGGCAGTACCCGGAAGTAACATTGTAGATCTCGTGAATGACGTGTTGAGAAAACGGAAGTCGTTTGAACCGGTGGGATGGGAAACCTTCGCTCGAGGTCTCAAGGACGTCAACACGCCCATGGATTTAGTTGGGAACTCGGATAGTTGGCTTTACATGCAGACAGCGTCAGTGGACGACGATCATCATCGGAATCGTAGACGACCTGCATCATCGCGGCGCGCAGCTCATTCGGCGACACCTTTGAAAATCACACGTTGGGAACCTTATTAGCATTACTGAGTTGGAATCTACAGGTACAGTGTGCAACAGACATCATCTCGGGAATGGGTGTCTGAATAAAACATTTCACAAACGCACATATGGTGTCGACTTTTTTATTGCTTAATTAAGGTAATACAAGAACGTGCATGCCAACATTACGTGTAAACATTACATGGCACTCTTAACAAAATCGAAAACACGACAGTCATTGTTCAACGTCACATACCTTCATGTCAAGAGACGATCATCTGTTCGGATTCATATCCAACGAGACGACCATAGAGACATGAGGTATCGCTTCTTTTAACGGAAAACATATGTATATGAAACATCCGTCTTTACAACGTAACAATTCTATATTTACAAATAGTGCGAGCGAGCAGACACGATACGACCTTCTCGAGAGTCGAAAAAGGAAAGACCGGAATTGTCGGAAGTATGGTATATACACTAGTTTGCGGCATCATCTCATTTGCATAACCAATCAGACCGAACGTACATCACGTGACTTCCCTTAACACAAAAACTGTGCACGTTCATGAGAGAGGCGACATCCGACGCCACTCAACGGACACCAATGTAATTAGTCAGAGTATTGCCATCTACCAGCCATGATTGATCTCTATTCGTGGACACACTTCCGGGAATACCGGAAGCATAGAGGCCGCCATGACAGTCAAGTAACTTCCGGTGTGACGGCACTTCCGACCTAGCGTTCCTAGTAGAGGCTGCCATGACAGTCAAGTAACTTCCGGTACAACGTCACTTCCGGTGTAACGCCCCCTAGTGGATAATCGGAGTACTACCCCACACGATGGCGTCCATCTATCGGCCATGATAGATCTCTATTCGTTGACACACTTCCGGAAATGGTGGAACCATAGAAGCCGCAATGACAGGTCGCCATGACATTCAAGTAACTTCCGGTGCGACGTTACTTCCGACGTACCGTCCATAGTGGCGCCCCGTAGTGGATAATTGGAGTACTACGTCACATGATAGCGCCATCTAGCGGGTAAAAATATCTAATTAGGTTAGACAGAGAAAAAAGTTGGGGTTAATCTCGCGAAAAATTTTTGTTTTTGTCACGCCACAAACAAACAAGTCTAGACACGTCTCCAGGACACAGTAGCACACAGTAGCGGCGGTTTTGTAGTGTGTTGACAAAAGTATCAAAGAAACTTCTAGAATGAGATTTTACAGGGGAATTTGAACTCACTGTTGATGACATCAAATGATAGCATTACTAAATCACTATGATTACGACCTAATTGTTATATTCAAGCGCGCACGTTCAAAACAATGGCTAACCAAATCACTACCTGTATAACCAACTCACCTCGCGTAAAAATTACTGCGCGTAGCAGTTTATAGTTTAATGATGTCACTGTTGATGATCAAATGATGGAATTACATTACATATGCGCAAGTTCAAAACAAGGTCTAACGAAATCACTACCTGTATAACCAACTCATCTCGCGTACAAAATTACTGCGCGTACCATGACGTCACTATTAATGATCACATGATGTAATTATATTCAAGCGCGCAAGTTCAAAACAATGGCTAACCAAATCACTACCTGTATAAACCAACTCATCTCGCGTACAAAATTACTGCGCGTACCATGACGTCACTGTTAATGATCACATGATGTAATTATATTCAAGCGCGCAAGTTCAAAACAATGGCTAACCAAATCACTACCTGTATAACCAACTCATCTCGCGTACAAAATTACTGTTCGTAGCAGTTTATAGTTTAATGATGTCACTGCATCATGACGTCACATGATGGAATTATATTCAAGCACGAAAGCTCAAAACAATGGCTAACCAAATCACTACCTGTTTGTCTAACTCACCACGCGTACAAAATTACTGTGCGTAGCAGTTTATAGTTTAATGATGTCACTGCACCATGACGTCACATGATGGAATTATATTCAAGCGCGAAAGCTCAAAACAATGGCTAACCAAATCACTACCTGTATAACCAATTCACCTTGCGTACAAAATTACTGCGCGTAGCAGTTTATAGTTTAATGATGTCACTGTTGATGATCAAATGATGGAATTACTTTACATATGCGCAAGTTCAAAACAAGGTCTAACCAAATCACTACCCGTATAACCAACTCATCTCGCGTACAAAATTACTGCGCGTACCATGACGTCACTGTTAATGATCACATGATGTAATTATATTCAAGCGCGCAAGTACAAAACAATGGCTAACCAAATCACTACCTGTATAACCAACTCATCTCGCGTACAAAATTACTGCGCGTACCATGACGTCACTGTTAATGATCACATGATGTAATTATATTCAAGGGCGCAAGTTCAAAACAATGGCTAACCAAATCACTACCTGTATAACCAACTCACCTCGCGTACAAAAGTACTGTTCGTAGCAGTTTATAGTTTAATGATGTCACTGCATCATGACGTCACATGATGGAATTATATTCAAGCGCGAAAGCTCAAAACAATGGCTAACCAAATCACTACCTGTTTGTCCAACTCACCTCGTGTACAAAATTACTGCGCATAGCAGTTTATAGTTTAATGATGTCACTGCATCATGACGTCAAATGATGGAATTATATTCAAGCGCGCAAGTTCAAAACAATGGCTAACCAAATCACTACCTGTATAACCAACTCACCTCGCGTACAAAATTACTGCGCGTAGCAGTTTATAGTTTAATGATGTCACTGCATCATGACGTCACATGATGGAATTATATTCAAATGCGCAAATTCAAAACGATGACTAACCAAATCACTACCTGTATAACCAAATCACCTCGTGTACAAAATTACTGCGCGTAGCAGTTTATAGTTTAATGACGTCATACAGGGTGCGCACGCTCACGCTCGCAACAAACAAACATGTCCAGAAACGTGTCGAGTACGGGATTTATAAGAGACACGAATTTGGGTACTACCGTACGGAAATTATTCCAAACGTATAATTCCAAGATGGCCGCTGTTACTACTATAATATTTCTGAGAACATCCTTCGTGCTGATCTTAATGAATAGTATATAGATCAGCACGAAGTATGTTCTCAGATATATATATGTATATATATATATACATCTATACATATATATATAAAGAATGTCGGAAAACTAGCACGAGATGAAGGTCTTTCGACCGAACAGGAACGGAATGCCAAATCTGGCTTTCTGCTGGACAGACCCATGGTACATCTCGTGGAAGTTGACCACCAAGGTTTGACTGATCCACTCTCCGTCAAAGCGTTCTAATGTAGACATAATATAACATACCGATTCGGATGGAACCGAACTCCATTCAGAGATGTGCGGCTGAAGCTTGCTTATTAAAACACTCCATGGTAGTTGCTTTCTTTCATCATGTCACACGGTGCGACAGCGGAATCGTGCTGTTTTACGAGCCTCAAGGGGGTGCAATTGGAGTTATTGCGCCCCCTAAACTACCCTATCTGGATCCGCCCCTGGAGCAATATGTCGGGTTTATTAAACGCAATTTAACGGGCAGTATACAGACAGGGCTATAGCTGGCCCCAAACAACTGGAGAGCAGTAACACAATTTTATTAAAGCATATGACATCACTCGGGGGTTCTCTCCCAGAAAATATTGAAAATGCACCACCTCGAGTCCTGGTGCAATCTAGCGTATTTTCTGGAGAATTTCACCCACGGCTCAAGTATTGGTTCAGCGTCGATCGCATGCTGCGTGGGAATGAAAATATACATGAAATGAAATAATTAATATCAAATGACAATACATTTATCAAAATCGACAACTAGGCATCATACACGGAATATCGGTCCAACAGTTACACCCGTCTGAAATTGTTTTGCAACATCACTTCGATCCTCTCGTCGTCGCGTGCTGAGATTCGCCAAATTGGCTTTACATAAATAAGCCTCTTCGGGGTTTGGCAGATTTTCTATGGACATATAACATACTGAGGCCAGTGAGCCGTCCTTCTGTCATTGTTGACCGACTCCACCACTTGAGGCGTCGCACGGCAGGAAAGGACCGCTTGCAAGCAAAGCTGTGGCAGGGACCCTGACAATGCTGGTTTAGACGGAAAAAGGTAATGTTTCTATGTTGCTTAGAAGTTGAGCGACTTGGTTAATATATTTCCATGGCTGCCATCTTGAATTTCAATATGAACTTTTATTGAACAAGTCCAATTACACTCCCAACAAATTTTCACTAATTTCAAGCAAATTTCAAATACATCGAAGTACAAAACTGATCCTCAAGAGTTGAGAATCGGATGTCAATGTTTGTCACTTAAAAGGTTGTGTCTGCACCTAGACTCCGTAACAACAGTCGAACTTCCAAACACATCAAAGGATGTGGAACCGGGTCATTTTGTCCACACGTGGATCCTCTTGCCCGGCTCCTTTTGCCCAGAGCACATGGCGCGGATGAACTGCCACCTGGTGGGTTATTGTAGAACTATCTTGTCCATCCAGGTCTTCTTTTGCCTGCCTCTCCGTCTGCTACCCTCCAGAGTGCCCTGCATGATTGTCTTGGCAAGGGAGTCGTGGCGTGTATCATGGCCGTACCATGCCAACTTTCTCCTCTTCATTGTTGCGAGGAGTGGCTCCTGTACGTGGACAGTTTATAGGATAAGAAAAAAGGTGTGGGTGCAAGCCACACGTGATTTTAAATATGAAGGTCATTTTTAACGCCACAGGCTTAACTTGGGTAAAAAATTGTTGTCATCATATGACATCTACGTGATCATATATTTGCATTAAATCAACAATATTTTATGATTTGCAAATGTAGGCCTATTCTCTGTGCTATCATGTGTTGAATTTACTCATAAACTTTGAATTTACTCATAAATGAATGGAATAATCTAACGTACAAATGTGATTTTCTCGAAGTGTGTTTATAGCGTATACCAAACTTGTTTACACGTGAAATATTGTGCAGGCATGTTTTGGAAGAACATTGACATGATGTGCTTGCACTAGCTGAGTGTCAACTGACGCTGAATATCGAATTTGCACAAATGTATAGAATAATCCAACCTAAATATGTGATTTTAGTGAAATGTGTTTATCATGTATATCAAATTTAAGGTGTTTGCACAGTCAATCTTTCTATGCATGCAGGCAGGTTAAAAAAAACACATACCTTTACATAGTCATGATCGTGATGTAGAACTAGCCCAAAATGTGAATAAGTTGTTTAAGAAGAGAGATGACGCCTATAGCCTATACAGGGATATATATATATATATATATATATACGGAGTCTAGGTGCATATATATATACCCCTGTATAGGCTATAGGCGTCATCTCTCTTCTTAAACAATATATATATATATATATATATATTAGATATACATGTATATACCACAAAATGGGAAACCAATGTAATTGTGTGTGTGTGTGTGTGTGTGTTTGTGTGTGTGTGTGTGTGTGTGTGTGTGTGTGTGTGTGTGTGTGTGTGTGTGTGTGTGTGTGTGTGTGTGTGTGTGTGTGTGTGTGTGTGTGTGTGTGCGAGCTATAGCTGCTGATTTATCGACTGCATAGCCAATGACCTTAATTTATACCTGCATGGGTACTGTAATTAGCCGGTTATCAGTAGGGGAAGGGCGGGCAGCCGGAACCACTTAAGCGCCGTCGCTCCTGTATCGGTTATCTAACAGTTAGTGATATCGGCTAAAGTTGGGATAGAATGGGAATGTACCTGGCTATAAAATAAACTTGGTCTGAATCCTGTCGCCTGTTTTGTTCCGGAGCTGCATGTGAATGAAAAATCAAGGTCGTGCAAAATGTTCCTTTTGCCCGACCCCTCGTGTAAAAGGACCCTCCAGTGGGGGTAAAAAGAACCGCGAGTGAGTGAACCGATAGAAGTTTTATTGAACAAGACCAATTACACTCCCGACAAATTTTGAGCAAATTTAAAATAAATCGAAGTACAAAACTGATCCTCAAAAGTTGAGAATCGGAATATCAATGTTTGTCACTTAAAAAGGTTGTGTCTGCACCTAGACTCCGTAACAACAGTCGAACTTCCAAACACATCAAAGGATGTGGAACCGGGTCATTTTGTCCACATGTGGATCCTCTTGCCCGGCTCCTTTTGCCCAGAGCACATGGCGCGGATGAACTGCCACCTGGTGGGTTATTGTAGAACTATCTAGCCAAGTTCTATGTCAGAATTTACAGTACCAACTAACGTTTAGCACTGTCTGTCTTTAATACGTGAACTTTATTCAGGAAAGCACAAACCGCAAAAAAATTATAAGGAATATGGTGAAAAACTTACTTTCTTCTCTTGAATCGTACTGACGTTGAGTAGTCGACTTCGAATACATGGAGTGTACGCAGGGGATGGTGACGTAATACCCATATCAATGCCACCGCCAGCTCGCGGCCGTTGTGGGTTCCTTTTACCTATCGGTTTCACTTGCCCGCCCTTCCCCTATTGGTCAGTTCAGACATTCCGAAGTAAAAAGAATGGTTGACATTAATTACTACCTTGTTTTGATTTTTGCCTTCTCTATATGTAGCTGAGGAGTTGTCTTCAACTAACAAGCAATTCGTTGTGCGAACACTGAGAAGATCTGTCTCAACAAATTTATAAAGTTCGAGAAGAATGTTCGGGGATATGACGTTTGGGAAATAGCATCTAGGCTTCTAAACATTCGATACGGTAAATCAGCTAGTATCGCAATTTCTCGTGATAACGAGGTTTCGCCAAACAACAACAAACATGGCGGGTGAAGCGATTCAAGAATATCCTATGCATGAATGTGTTTTTCGTGGCGATAAAAAAGAATTATCTAAGCTATTACGAACACATGATGTTACACAAAAAGATAAACACGGTAAGTTAAAAATACAGACAATTAAACGATGTTTATAGGTATCACCGGGCATGGAGTTCAGTAAAGTCAAGTAACTGAGTCTGAGACTTAGTTTCTTGTTCCCAGCACTCGCTGACTCGGCAACGTTCTTTTAACTTAACCTTTTTCAGAACATTATCACCAAGCCGAACTTTCTATGCTGGCACTGAGGGTGGTCACTGCCAGGTCCTCGGTAATTGAGACGGGACCGACATTAACGCGATCTCCGAGTAAGCCGGATGCGTCATGATGCGTCATCATCATGTCACACTCGGCAAGCTTGAAGCTGTCAAAATGTAAACGAACACTCTTACAGGTTCTTACAGGTCCTCTTCTGGCTTTTAGGCTGTGATGCCTCTTACGCCAGCTCTGATGTTTGTCGTCAAACTATATGGTGCGCATGCGTCTGACGAGTTGTTCCATAATAGGGGTGGGGCTGTGTAATCGAGCTTAATTGGGTGGTTTTTCCATAATTTGTCTAATTTTCCCTCGAAGGACTGAACTGATGGAGCCTCTACCACAGACTGTGGGAGGCTGTTCCATACGTCCGTGCATCGGTGTATAAATGAATTTTTTTTAATGTTTAACCGACAACGTCCTTTGAATATTTTTAGGTGATGTCCTCGCGTACATGATTCAGTATCCCTCAAAGTTATAAAGTTCGATGTCACAGCTGTATCATATTTGTCTGTTAAAATCCTATACATTTCAATCATGTCTCCTCTGAGGCGACGATATGACAGAGTTGGTAATTTTAGTCTTTGCAGACGTTCATTGTATTCAAGATCTTTAAAGCCTGGAATTAATTTGGTTGCTCTACGCTGAACATTTTCAAGAGCTGTAATGTGTTTCATTAAGAATGGAGCCCATACTTGATTTGCATATTCAATATGTGGGTGGACGAGAGATTTAAAAACAGTAGAAAAACATTGTTCATCCATGTAATCAAAAGTGCGACGAATTATCCCCATCATTGAATTGGCTTTATTAATTTTTTCCGACATATGTGCCTCAAAGTTTAGTGATGAGTCAAAAGTGACGCCAATATCCTTCACCTTATCCGTACTTGCCAGCGTTATATGATTAGGTCCCAGTGTGTAGCTGTCGTTTCTTATTGTTGATGATCCTACTCTCATATGGCTGCATTTGTCTGGGTGGAACTTTAAAAGAGATTCGTATGTCCAATGTTCTGCATGGGTAAGATCTTGTTGAAGCTTTGTGCAATCTTCAGTGGTGTAAATTGGATGGAAGAGTTTCATATCATCCGCAAACAGGAATATTTCGGAGCTCTTTATAACATCCGGTAAATCATTAATAAATATAACAAAAAGTAAGGGACCAATCACCGATCCTTGTGGTATGCCGCTGATTACATCATGCCAATTTGAAAAAGAATTATTGACCCTTACACGTTGTGTTCTGTGGGCCAATAGAGCTGCAACCCAGCTTAGAATATTTCCTTGAATTCCATAGCTCTGGAGTTTCTCTATAAGTCGTAGATGTGGGACTTTGTCAAATGCTTTCATAAAATCACAATATACTACATCAATACATCCACCGTTATCTAGTGTCTCAGTCCATGAATCGAGTACTTTAAGTAATTGGAGAACTGTAGACCGCCCTTTGATGAATCCAAATTGTTTGTCGCTCAACAGGTCATTATCTTTCAAATGTTTAGTGATGGTATCTCTAACTATGCCTTCCATTATTTTCCCTACTATGCTCGTTAGGCTGACTGCCCGGTAGTTATGTGCTAGATTTTTGTTTCCTTTCTTGTGAATTGCAGATATGTTTGCTATTTTCCAGTCTTTGGGTAGTATGCCTGTTTTCAGCGACGTGTTAAAAATTTTGGATAGTGGAGTGCTAATACTCTCTGCCAATTCGTTTAGTACACGAGGATGGAGGCCGTCAGGTCCTGGTGATTTGAATATTTTTAGTTTCTTTAGCTTTAAAGCCACTATCGATGGAATGATAGTGCAAGATTCAACTTTATTATGACATCTTATTGGCTCCTCCAGAATGTCTCCTTCTGGTTCTCTCGTAAATACGGAAGAGAAATGATTTGCCAATACCTGTGCTTTTTCCAAATCTGTCTTTGTCAGATCTTCCTTGTCTTTGCTTTTTATTAAGTTCGGTATTCCCATTCTTGTGTTCATTTTTGCCTGCGCATATTGCCAGAACTTCTTGGGATTCTGTTTTATTTGATTTATGATATCTTTTTCATATAGTTTCTGTGCCTTTCTTGTCAGTCTCCTGACCTGATTTCGGAGTCGACAAAATTCCTGATAAGTTTGGGCATCTTTGGAGAGAAGATATTTTTTCCACAACCTGTTTTTTCTTTTGATTTTGGTTCGGATTTTGAACTCCAGTGGAACTGGGTATTTTCTGGCTCTCTCAGTTATCACCTTCTTTGGTATGCATTTTCCTTCTGCATATCTAAGCTTAGAAGTAAGGATATCCCACTGAGTTTGCACATCCTCCTGGTGATTAGAAAATTCCTCCTCCCAATCAATGTTTAGTATGTCTTTCATTTTGGTGTAATCCCCCTTGTCGTATTTATAGACAGTTTTGCTGATTGGTTCATAGACTGGCATGCAGTTAAGAACCACCTTAATAATAGAATGGTCACTTCTTCCTAGTGCTGAGGCTGTTTCAATTGTTGAGATCTCTGTGTCTTCACTAGTGAGGACAAGATCAAGGAGTGATGGTTCAGTTGTACCTCTACCTCTAGTGGGCTCTGTTATATGTTGCACAAAGTAACAGTCTCGAAGTTTCTCAATGAATTTAAATTCTTTCTCCTCTGTACTTGCTGCTGTAGTTGACATTGTTTCCCAATCAATTTTAGGATAGTTAAAATCTCCAAGTAGTAGAACACGTGCAAATTTTTTCTCACTTATTTTATCAAGTAGTTTGTTAAGGTTGTCATTATTCTCGGTGGTACTGTTTGGACTCCTATAAAAGGAGCCTATGAGAAGAGTGTCTTTCCCTTTCAGTTTTAAAGTGCAAAATTGTGCTTCATTGAACTCAACATCAAACTGGTGCACTTCAAATGGCAACGAATTGTGAAGAAACAAGATCATCCCTCTGCCTGTGTCCTCACCAATATTTATAGTTTCCATAGAATATCCTTCCAGGTTATATTCTTGTGTGGTAAGTTGTCTTTTATAATTTTTAGGTTTTACTTCTGACACTGCTATAACCTGTGGTGGAGTTGAATGGTTTTTTATTCTACATTTTAGTTCTGTTAGTTTTTCTTTTGTTAGCACATCAGCATTTGTGTACCATACAGTTATTTCTCTGGCACTGGCACTTGTGGTGCGAGAGTTTGGTTGGTATTTCCGCCCCTCTTTTTTACTTTGATGATCTGTCTTTCTCCTGGGCGCCCTCTTACCAGGTAGACAAAATTTGTTGTCTGCTCCTGCAGTGTTTTTTCCCTTGCCTCCTTCTGTAGTAGTCGCTCCTTCTCTCTGTCATCTTTGCTCATGTCATGCTTTATAACCATTCCACTGAATGGTTCCCCTTTGTTTTTCAGTTTGTATAGGTTTTTCATAACAAAAGCTTTTTTATCCTCTTCTGGGAATGTTACAAGTAACGGACGAGTTCTTGTTCCCTCTGTTTCCATTTCCTTTCTTTGTTTGCTCCCTAATCTCCTTACTTGTAGGTCTTCAGGACGAGTATTATTATTTATTTTAGCTATATGGGTATGTTATAACTAAGTGTCCTGTATATTATGCCACTAGTTATAATTTTTTTCCGTAGGGGTAATTGATGGTCAGTGCTTGCCTTAGTTAGGCACTTCAAAAAAAAATTAAATATCATGCTAAAACATTGGGAATGGGCTTAAATTAAAGGTAATAGGTTAAGGATCACATAACTGTTTACTTTATTAAGATACCTTTAATAGATCAAAAGATATTGCGATTTTAAGACGGAAAAACAGCGTCATTTTTGTGTATCTCTTACAATGGCAAAATGAACTCATTTTTGTGTTTTCTATAGGTAAATATTTGCTTTAAAATGTAATAACTTTTTTATTTATACAGATATTTAAATACTGTCTTCAGGGTTTTCAAACACATTGACAAGAGTAATAAATTTATAATATTTAATATTTTTAGTACTAATTATAACCAAATTAATGCAATTAATTAGTTAATTTTAGTTATGTAGCTTGCAAAACTCAACAGACCAAAACGCTCCATTTAAAGGCCATAATGTCCATGATTATAAAGATTTTATACATATTATGCAATGTGTATAACCACATTAATAATGGTAATAAATATGAATTTAAAAATAATAATTATTTAATTAATTAGTCAATATTGGGTAATTAGCACACAACCTCGACAGACCAAAACATATAAGTAAAAGGCCATAATGTCCATGACTATGAAGATATTTATACATATTATGCAATGTGTATAACCACATTAATAATGGTAATAAATATACATTAACAAATTATTTAATAATTGATTTAATTAGTCAATATTGGCTAATTAGTGCGCAACCTCGACAAACGGACACATTTCAGTAAAAGGCCATAATGTCCATGATTATGAAGATATTTGTATCATTTATGAAAGCAGTAAACCACATTAATTATAGTAATAAATATACATTAACCAGTCATTTCACATTAACAGTAACTTAATTAATAAGTTAATATTGGCTAATATTAGCACGCTAATGACTGACCAATACATTTCGATAAAAGGCTGGAATGTCCATAATTATGAAGACAGTTATATAATTTATGCAATGTTTACCACCACATTAAACATTATAATAAATATACATTAACAAGTCATATATATCATTAACAATAACTTTATTAATAAGTAAATATTGGCTAAATAGCACACAAACTCAACAGATCAATACAGTAGTCATACTTCACTGTGTCTATGTGTGACTGTGTCCTGACAGGTTGGATGAATGTTGCAGGCTCAGTACAGTCCAGTAATAAATTGTCACTGCTTCATAATGTAATGTTCTGCATTTCAACATGAACTTGATGAAGTAATGTTCATAAATTGTTCACAGTATTCCGTCGCCGGACCCAAATGCACCAAATGCAAGACTGCTTTCTGTGTTACTCCCCATGGGAGTCAAGTCCTGAAGATGAAGTCTGGTGTGCTCACAATACAGTCTTTTTGTAATATTGGCAGTTGATTGTCTCATAGTTTAATGCCAGCAGACTGCAAGATCTGTGCAGCTAGGTTCATATTTCAGTATCTTGTAGAAAAACGTTGTGTTCGTCAACATGATGTCTATAAGTAATGTTCATGTCGTGTTGAATGGACACCGTTCAATCTAGATTCAGATATATAATCAGCAAGATGTGTATGTATGCAGGCATGTGATGAATGTCATATTCAGACGACTCTGTGGCTCGGTACCTTCACAGTCAGACACAGATCAGTGTCACTGCATGTAATTGCGAATATCTGAAATAAAAAGGCCATCGTGTACCATATTTTGATAACTGTTTTGATTCTGCATGCAAATCTTGTGAAATAATTTTCTTATCCCTGCAACTGTTACTCAAGAGAGCAGAGTGAAATTCTATAATAATGCATTATGTCAGTTGTCACACAATGAAACGAATTATGTTACATCTGTCCAAGGCATTATGGTTTATATTACATTTTACAAAATGTTGTGCAGTGACTGTTTATCATGAAATATTTTTAAAAACAAATTAAGTCGGATAATTTACGTATTTTATGTAAACAAAAAATTCTAACCAATTGTTGATTTAATATGTAACAACAATTATTTAAAATTATTGCATAATGAAATTTATATTATTTCTAATTCTAAATAAAAGCATAACCATAAATAATGGCATAATGATAAGCCATGCCAAACCCAAGTCAAGACTGCCAAGGCAAGAGTAAGCAGTAACCAGCCCTTTCCTAGGCTAAGGCTAGCCTAAGACTAAGTCTAAGACTACCATGCTTGGCCCATAGTATCATAGTAATAGGCTATTAATTAAACAAAGTGAAAGTCTAGCAACTCTAAACTACTACTTTGACTGTTGTATTGTAGTGATTTAATTTCAGTAATGAGGAATAAGTCACAATATGGCTCCGATGACATCATCACGATGTCGATGACGCGGCGCAAGTGGCTTAACCAATAGTCACAGATCGGTCAAATAATCGTATCATGAATTTTTAATGGCTCAAAAACCATATATGGCGCCCGAATCCGCCAAAGATTTTTCACCACAGACTAGCATAAATCCCTATAGATCAGGCTAAACACTAAATCTTTTCTCTTAGACACACTTATATAGCTTAATCCGACCTGGTTTTGTATACGCGCATGCGATTTCATCGAAACGCAATGCCTGACAATGGTGAAACTTCAATTTTTTGGAACGGTTCAAAATCATAGATGGCACCCGATTCCGCCAAAGATTTTTCAACACAGACTAATATAAACCTAGTAGATCTTGCTAAACACAAACGATTTCTTCTTATACTAATGCAAATGTGCTAACTTTACTAATGAAAAACAGCTATGTCGTCAAATCGATAAAATCTAGCAGATTATTTGGTCAAATTTGAAAAAGAAAGACACGTAAATAAAATTCGACTTACCAGCAAAATGAATCCATCAGCAGATGACGTCAACGACCAGATAAAGCGCGCGAATCCAAGAGTTAAAACAAAGCACTACCCGGGCGGTGCGTAAACGACACGGCTAAATCGTGAACGGATCGCGGCGCACGGAAAATTACATAGCGAGCAGAATCGTTTGAAGTGCCTACCTTAGTGAGACGTCGGTGACATGGCCGGCAGTGGCTAGCAGTAAGCACTGTCAATGTCACTATCAATCTCGTCATGATGTCTATAATAATTAGTTAGTTGGACTGTTGTTCGTCTATTGGAGAAGTGATCACATGTTATCGCTTCTCTTACTCTGTGCAACAGCCATATTCATGGCATCTTGTTAAGTACTGTGTTATTATATGTGTAGTCAGCACGTCATTGTCTGTCAATCTCCATGATGCGTCCGTCCCCTCAATCTCACAAGATCTAGTCACTAGAGCCGTGATTTCTCTGTATGACTTACAAGAATTTACATCAACATTTGCCTTTCATTGGTTAATAACCACCCGGATGCTTGATGTTAATGGTAATTTTTACGCGGGATGGTTATTTTTTAAAAGGAGAATTGCAAGTATTTCACTAAAACCAACTTTTCTAACAATTTGTTTGTATAACATGGAATAAATTTAAATAAATCAGTGGTAGGATGTTACAAAGTGGATCTATTTCATGAAGATTTTTTTTCAGATTTTTATGAAAACGTCATGTTTATATTAAAGGGCATGATCATCGGCAAACCCATTATATGTATCACTTTTTCAGACAAATTCCAGTTCTGATACCCTAGATATTAGTCTAGTCAAAACTGACAGTTGAAATTGCAAATCTTTTTTGAAATTGTTCTTAAAATGTAAAGATATATTCTGTTTAATCATGAATGTTTCATACAAGTTCTTTAACTTATTGAAACTATCTCCAGATCTTCTCTCCAGACTCTATAACTAATTCAAAGTTTCCGAGACTGAACACCAAAATATTACATGCTAACTTATCTTTTTCACTTCATATTTGCTTTGATTTTAGGCCTGCTTTACTGTTTTTGTTTAATTTGTAAAAAAACAAAACTGTACAAACTTGCTAAGTTGACTCATAATACTTAATCTGATCAATGCCAGGTAACAAAATAGTTTATATTTCATAAGCTATAGTCAGTATGCACAAATATATTTATCATGATCTAGTGTCATGTTTTTATTTGTAGGTAACACGCCTCTTCACCTCGCTGTTATGTTGGGATGCAATGGTATGTATTCGGCAATACACCGTCGGTAAAAATGTGTTGATTGAAGTTTGTAAAATTCTTCATTGCAAAAGGAAAAAAATAATAAATAGTAGAGTTCTGTATGGTAAAAATTGTAGTTTTCTGTTGTAGTGAGGAATAGTTCTTTTTAAATTAGGGCATAGTGAACAGAATACTCAGGCATGTGGGTTTAACAAATGCATATGTTCCAATGTTAAGAATGGTAGCACATACTGCAATGTTTGAAATCTTACTTTTGTCTGTACTGAAAAAGCATGTATATACTTCGCCAGTTTCATAATAACATCTTCGTTAGAGTGCCTGTGATTAATTGACTTTTTTTAGAGTGAATCATATCTAGGTAGTACAATTGATCTGATATTAAACATGTTTGTTTTGTTACTCAGACTGTGTGCAGTTGCTGCTAGCCCACGGTGCCCCTGTGAAGTCCAAGAATGCGTTGGGGTGGACCCCCCTTGCAGAGGCTATCAGCCTTGGCGATCGACAAACAAGTACGATAAATAAGCAAATTTCTTAATTCACAACTTGAGGGTGACTTACATTACTGACTATGATTGCTGCGTGTGTGCTTGTTGTTGTGATATTACTGTGTGTGATAGCTGTGTGTGTGCTTGAAGTTGTGATGTTACTGAGTGTGATAGCTGCATGTGCTTGTAGTTGTGATGTTACTGACTATGATTGCGGCGTGTGTGCTTGAAGTTGTGATGTTACTGAGTGTGATAGCTGCATGTGCTTATAGTTGTGACATTACTGACTATGATTGCTGCGTGTGTGCTTGGAGTTGTGATGTTACTGACTATGATTACTGCATGTGTGCTTGTAGTTGTGATGCTACTGAGTATGATAGCTGCGCTTGTGGTTGTAGTTGTGACGTTACTGAGTGTGATAGCTGCGTGTGTACTTGTAGTTGTGACGTTACTGAGTGTGATAGCTGCGTGTGTACTTGTAGTTGTGACGTTACTGAGTGTGATAGCTGCGTGTGTACTTGTAGTTGTGACGTTACTGACTGTGATAGCTGCATGTGTACTTGTAGTTGTGACGTTACTGACTGTGATAGCTGCATGTGTACTTGTAGTTGTGACGTTACTGACTGTGATAGCTGCATGTGTACTTGTAGTTGTGACGTTACTGAGTGTGATAGCTGCATGTGTACTTGTAGTTGTGACGTTACTGACTGTGATAGCTGCATGTGTACTTGTAGTTGTGACGTTACTGACTGTGATAGCTGCATGTGTACTTGTAGTTGTGACGTTACTGACTGTGATAGCTGCATGTGTACTTGTAGTTGTGACGTTACTGACTGTGATAGCTGCATGTGTACTTGTAGTTGTGACGTTACTGAGTGTGATAGCTGCATGTGTACTTGTAGTTGTGACGTTACTGACTATGATTGCTGAATGTGTACTTGTAGTTGTGACGTTACTGAGTGTGATAGCAGCGTGTGTACTTGTAGTTGTGACGTTACTGACTGTGATAGCTGCATGTGTCCTTGTAGTTGTGACGTTACTGACTGTGATAGCTGCATGTGTACTTGTAGTTGTGACGTTACTGACTGTGATAGCTGCATGTGTACTTGTAGTTGTGACGTTACTGAGTGTGATAGCTGCATGTGTACTTGTAGTTGTGACGTTACTGAGTGTGATAGCTGCGTGTGTGCTTGTAGTTGTGATGTTACTGAGTGTGATAGCTGCGTGTGTACTTGTAGTTGTGACGTTACTGACTATGATTGCTGAATGTGTGCTTGTAGTTGTGATGTTACTGAGTGTGATAGCTGCATGTGCTTGTAGTTGTGACGTTACTGAGTATAACTGCTGCGTGTGTGCTTGTAGTTGTGACATTACTGAGTATGATTGCTGCGTGTGTGCTTGTAGTTGTGACATTACTGAGTATGATTGCTGCGTGTGTGCTTTAGTTGTGACGTTACTGAGTATAACTGCTGCGTGTGTGCTTGTAGTTGTGACGTTACTGAGTATGATTGCTGCGTGTGTGCTTTAGTTGTGATGTTACAGAGTATGATTTCTACGTGTATACTTGTAGTTGTGATGTTACTGAGTATGATTGCTGCGTGTGTGCTTGTATTTGTTACGTTACTGAGTATGATTGCTGCGTGTGTGCTTGTAGTTGTGACGTTACTGAGTATGATTGCTGCGTGTATACTTGTAGTTGTGATGTTACTGAGTATGATTGCTGCGTGTATACTTGTAGTTGTGACGTTACCGAGTATGATTGCTGCGTGTGTGCTTGTATTTGTTGCGTTACTGAGTATGATTGCTGCATGTATATTTGTAGTTGTGATGTTACTGAGTATGATTGCTGCATGTATATTTGTAGTTGTGATGTTACTGAGTATGATTGCTGCGTTTGTGGTTGTTACGTTACTGAGTATGATTGCTGCGTGTGTGCTTGTAGTTGTTACGTTACTGAGTATGATTGCTGCGTGTGTGCTTGTATTTGTTGCGTTACTGAGTATGATTGCTGCGTGTATACTTGTAGTTGTGATGTTACTGAGTATGATTGCTGCGTGTATACTTGTAGTTGTGATGTTACTGAGTATGATTGCTGCGTGTGTGCTTGTAGTTGTTACGTTACTGAGTATGATTGCTGCGTGTGTGCTTGTATTTGTTACGTTACTGAGTATGATTGCTGCATGTATATTTGTAGTTGTGATGTTACTGAGTATGATTGCTGCATGTATATTTGTAGTTGTGATGTTACTGAGTATGATTGCTGCATATATATTTGTAGTTGTGATGTTACTGAGTATGATTGCTGCATGTATATTTGTAGTTGTGATGTTACTGAGTATGATTGCTGCATGTATATTTGTAGTTGTGATGTTACTGAGTATGATTGCTGCGTGTGTGCTTGTAGTTGTTACGTTACTGAGTATGATTGCTGCGTGTGTGCTTGTATTTGTTACGTTACTGAGTATGATTGCTGCATGTATATTTGTAGTTGTGATGTTACTGAGTATGATTGCTGCGTGTATACTTGTAGTTGTTACGTTACTGAGTATGATTGCTGCGTGTATACTTGTAGTTGTAACGTTACTGCGGCGCTTGAAGCAACAGTCTCGTGAGCTGTTAGAGAGACGACGACCGGCCCTCATGAAGGCTCTCTCAGACCTCGGTGACTTCTACCTCGAGTTACACTGGGACTTCCACAGCTGGGGTATGGCCGCACACAATTGTCATGTCCATAAGACATACCATATTTGCTTTTTTAAGCATACAAGCCCTAATTAACATGTACCCTCGGCAGCATCTGACAATGTGACAGCAATCTCCAGTGCTAAATTTGTTTGGTAAATCCACCGTTGTAATTTTGTAATTTAACTTTTACCAAGGTCACACTAGATTCAAAGCTCATTGACAAAAACATAATTGAAAGGCCCCTAAATTACCAGACTTTACAATATTCTGATATCCTTTTGCTCATATATGTGAATGTATAAATCTCTTGCCAGTCATGTCTGCTGAAGTGGCTGTACTCAGGAATCACAGTAGTCAAATAAAATGGGTATACACGCCTGTACACTTATTGGAATGCAAAATTTGACACATTTTCACATCTCAAATACTGTAAATCCTGTATTTGTAGAGCAGCTCTAATTACAATAGTGTGTTGCCGAAATGATGACCGCAAAGTTGGGGTGTGGCTTTAAATATAGTAATTTGCCAAAAATGTTGTGAAAATTGGCTCATTGGGTTGTCAGTAGTAACGTTTATAATAAGTGAAAAACTTACCAAGAAATGAAGTCGGATGTATCAATATATGGAATGAACTACCGGTGGACATTCATGCATCAAGAACAATGAATAGGTTTAGAAAGTCTTTAAAGATTCATCATTTTATTAGACATTAAATTGTTTTGTCGTGACGGACATTATTTTTGTAATTTTAGTATTATTTGTCTTAAAATTAGTGTTTCTATTTTAATGTTCAGTATTATATGTCTTAAAACCAGTGTTTAGTTTTTAATATATTAATATACATTTATTTTATCGCTTGTACAGCACATCGATCCGCTATGCGGGAATTAGCGCTAAAGAAATACCGAATTATTATTATTACAACTGCCACTGGTGCAAAAAATTCATTTATAAGACATAAAAACCTGTGCCCATAAAGTGTTCAGAAACAAAGATCAAAACATGAAAACCTTCCCCGCATCTGATACCTCACACTGCATTAGATAATCAAAAAAATTGGAAATGAGGCAGTATCAGATGCATGATGGGAGAGGTGTTTTGCATTTTGGTACACCTGGTCAACCGGGTGGTATCGTGTGATATCCATAGAGTGAATAAGTAAATATATAATGTTACCTAATTTTTGCATTTTAATGCTTATTTTGTAGCTTCAAAAGAACAAAACAACTGCCATTAAATTGCAAACAAGACATTATTATGGTTGCCAATGGTTTATTTAACCATGCCTTTTAAATCATGTTTTGGCGATACTCTACCAACTTACCAGTACTATGTTCTATACAATATACTTCTAAAATGTGTTTTACAGTCGATATATTTTTAAAGTGTCACATTCATACCTTTTATTTTTTGATGTGTTTTGTTGTATAATTCAGTGCCATTGGTGTCAAGGATGCTTCCATCAGATATATGTAGAATACATAAGCGTGGCTGCTGTTTACGGTACGTACCTTGCATGCTTGCCATTAATGCTGTCACTGCTACTATGTTCTTAGAAGGACTTAAGTTTTCTGAAATGGTGCATTGTGGTGATATTTGTATGTATAATTATTTGTAAGATGAAGAAAAATATTCTACAAATTCATTGTTACATTCACATAGCAGGGAATGAAGTGGGATTGGCACTCGAATGAATGAGTGTGCCAAATGAGTTGGCAATAACATATCTGTGTAACATATGGATTGACGTTATGCCTTCAGCATGGACACGACGTTGATGGACTTCACAGACATGAAATGGGAACGTGGGGACATAACATTCCTGTTTAACGGTAATGCCAAGCCGTCCAATTCACTCACAGTGCTCGACAACAAAATGAAGGTCTACCATCGGATCAGGAACCAGGTGGGTAGTAATATCTCTTCTGTGATGTAATCTATTCAAAACCTTGATTGTTCATGAACGTTATGGATCTCCTTAAAATTGGATTTGTGTGTCGTGTTGTGGCTGACCCTTCTGAAATAGATGTTCAGTTTATTTTTAAACATACCCACACTTCTAGCACCCACGCTGTAAGCTGATGATGTGTTCCAATCATTTATCATCTTCTGTGAGAATGAATATTTTTCTATATGTAATTAATACACACATTCTTTCCGTGGCTGATAATGTTTTAGGAATTATATTAGCTGATTCACGGCAGTTATTGCAGCATGTGATGTGTGAACATTTTAATGGTTGATATAAATTAAATTGTTATAAATAATACTGATGTACCAATGTAATAAAATTTACTAAATTTGTGACAGCCATCGACATCTCTAGATGCACTTTAATCTTGAATTGTGGTACATCCACCTAATCAAGTGCCACCTCCATCACTTTTTTCAGCATTTGATTTCTAATTAAAAAAACATAAGATATCACATATTATTACTTAAGTACTATTTGAAGAAAATACGCAATTGGGTGATAAAATTAAAATTGCATTAAGAGATTATGCCACTGATTGGATTCTAATGTAAGAGTAAGAGGATGGCGATCAACGCACTAGTTGAGCAGATGTGTGAGGAAGAGGGCGTGGGATTCCTAGATTTATGGGGGTACTTTGTTGGGAGAGAAGATATGTACATGAGAGATGGCCTCCATCTAAGTGGAAAGGGGGCAGCAGTATTCTTAGAGAATCTGCTGCGATCTGTTGACAGTGGGACAGGTTGCATCTATTTAAACTAAATTCGCAGGGGGGACTCGCAGAGAAGCCTGAAACTGGAGGCATACATAAAGTCAGCAAAAATAATTCAGCAAAGAACAGTCTGGAAAACTGTTCTGAAGCTGGGTATAAATGTGTTTGTTTAAATGCAAGGAGTATAGTAAACAAAAGAAATGAACTAAACATTATGGTAGAAGATATTGACCCTCACATAATAGGTATAACCGAATCATGGGCAACCACCGATATATCAGATGCCGAATTGGGACTGACAGGATATGTAATGTTTAAGAAAGATAGAATAGGAAGAAGGGGAGGTGGAGTTATTTTATATATTAAAGAATCTATCCAGGCTTATGAAATAAAATTAGACAGAGAAGCAGATTGCGAAGAAGCTGTTTGGTGTAACATAGTTACAGGAAACTCAACGTTAACGGTTGGATTAGTTTATCGAAGTCCAAACATAAGCATAGAAGAGAATGAAAAAATACAAAACGCTATAAGGGAAGTGAGCAAACGGGACTGTGTTATTATGTGGGATTTTAACCATGGGCATATAAAATGGAAATCTCTACAGAGTATGGGTAGTGAGGACCACAAGTTTTTAGTTTTAGTACAAGATAGTTTCCTTTCATGTGCTAGAACCAACCAGGGGAGATAATGTGTTAGACTTAGTTTTGTCCTCACAGAATGAATTAGTTGACAATGTTAAATTATGTGAGCCTCTGGGAAGTAGTGATCACAGCCAGATACATTTTATCATCAAAGTAAAATCAGAAAGAAATAATAAAAAGCAGTTCAGGAGAAATTACCACAAAGGAAGATATAAGGAAATGAGGAAATATATAGCAAAGATAGACTGGAATAATACACTGAAGAATAAGACAGCAACAGAATGCTGGAATATCTTAAAGAATGAAATAGAGTGCATCGTAGATAAATTTGTTCCCTTCAAAAAACAAGGGAAACGGACCAGAAAGAAATACTTATCGAAAGAAGCCATTAGAAAAATTAAGTATAAACAAATGATGTGGAAGTCATATAGACGTACTGGAAATGACGAAGACTACAACATTTATAAAGAAGCACTAAACCAAGCTACAGCTGAAATTAGAAATTCAAAGAGAAGCTATGAACATAAATTAGCTTGTAATATAAAACATGACAGCAAGAGTTTTTATGCGTATGTTCGAAGCAAACAGAAAGTTCAGGATAAGGTCGGTCCTCTAGAAGATAGTGCTGGAAATATAATATCAGAAGGATTCTTAATGGCAGAAGACCTAAATGAGTATTTTAGTTCAGTGTTTACCAGAGAAGACACTAGTTCACTGCCAGTACCAGAGGCTAAGTTCAAGGGGGCAGAATCAGACTATTTAAGACAGTTAATTGTAACCCCAGAAATGGTAGCTAAGAAAATTAGGGCTATGAAGGAAAATAAATCACCTGGAGTGGATGGTATTCCACCCAAACTACTATTGGAAATTGTAGAACAAATTAGCATACCGCTTGCAACAGTTTTCAACTTGTCATTAGAAGAGGGAGTGGTTCCTTTAGAATGGAAAGAAGCAAACATTATACCATTATTTAAAAAAGGTACGAGAAACAAGTCAAATAATTATAGACCAGTTAGTTTAACATCGGTGATTTGTAAATTATTAGAAAGACTAATTAAAGTCGAGGTCATGCTTAACAAATGTTATGTTTTTTGGAAGATATCACTAAGTGGGTAGATGATGGATCACCAGTAAATATCATCTACTTAGATTTTCAAAAAGCTTTCGACAAAGTGTCACATCAGAGATTACTGCTTAAACTAAAAGCCCATGGCATAGGAAATGGTATAATTAACTGGATAGAAAAATGGCTGATTGACAGAAGACAGCGGGTAGTTGTTGATGGGGAGGCTTCAAACTGGAAATCAGTTTTGAGTGGGGTTCCACAGGGATCAGTACTGGGACCTATATTATTCTTAATATATATAAACGATTTGGACGATGATATAGCTAGCAAGGTGTTGAAATTTGCAGATGATACAAAAGTGTTTGGAAGGATTAAAAGTGATGGGGATAGACAGCATTTACAAGATGATCTTGACAGGTTGATCAAATGGTCTGAAAAGTGGCAAATGTTGTTCAATTTTGGGAAATGTAAATGCCTTCACACAGGACATGGGAACGAATATGTAGAATATACAATGGGGGGAACTGTACTAAGTACTACTGTAAAAGAAAAGACTTAGGGCTGACAATTAGTGCTGACATGAAGGTTTCAGAGCAGTGTGGAATTGCAGCTTCAAAGGGAAATCAAATCCTTGGATTGATTAGGCGAAATATAGCATATAAAGAAAAAGAACTAATAATACCACTGTACAAAACAATAGTTAGGCCTCATTTAGAATATTGTATACAAGCGTGGAGGCCATACCGCAAGAAGGACATAGATATGCTAGAAAGAGTACAGAGGAGAGCGACTAAAATGATACCAAAACTGAGGGATCTTAGTTATGAAAAACGCCTAAAAGAATGTGGTTTAACAACACTAGAGACCAGGAGATTGAGAGGAGATCAGATAGAAGTGTTTAAAATATTGAATGGTTATGAAAATATTGATAGAAATATGTTTTTTTCAGTTAAGAAAGATAGAAAGACTAGAGGACATGAAGTTACATTAGTAAAGGAGCAGTGTAGATTAGACGTGAGAAAGTTCTCATTTTCACAAAGGACTGTGAATGAATGGAACAGATTATCTGATGATTGTGTGGGTGCTAGTAGTGTGAATATGTTTAAAAATAAAATCGACACATACCTCAGAAGGGCTGGATATATGTAGATAAAAGGGTTGGACTCTCGATAAGCCAAAGGGCTTCCTTGTCCACCTGCCATCTAGAGTTAATTCTCTGGATGGCAATCTTGTTAAATCTAATTTGAGGGAGCAGTCTGTAACTGACAGTCATTTTGTTGGAGGTCCCAATCTGAGGGATCAGCCTGTAACTGGCAGCCATTTTGTTTTGGTTGCTAGGAGACGGAAACAGAGATTGAGGATGAGGTGGACATCTTGATGAGTAGTGACATTGTCGCCGCCCAGATGCCAACGAAGAACATCACATTTACACGCGCCCAGTCTGGCTGGCTCTTCAAAGCCGACAAAACGGTACAAAGTTATGCATTCATCATCTTGCATTTCTAACACAGTAGCATCCCGAAGTGTAATCTATGGCTTCTCTAGTATCTGTACCATGGCACAGGTTATAGTTTATAGCATTATACAAAGAAAAGGTTTACAATTCTCCCTCCTGTCACTGAGTTCTACAATGACTGTTGATGCTGGAAGTAACTCTTGTGCACACTGAACTTGCCATCTTTCTCCAAACATTTCAATGTCCAGGTCTAACGAAGGAATACGTTTATAATAATAATGACTTTGCACCTCCCTTGGAACAAAAAACCAAGGGCCATTGTTATCATCATTAATTTTAAATTTGTTCACACTGACTACTTAGTTTCTGCTATGGCCAATGACGACATTGTAAGCAGCCCATAATAATTTGCTGGTAAATCGAACATTACAGTGGCGCCCTCTGGAGAATGTAACACCATTCATTTATTCTACTGAAAAAAGTAAATGACTCTAAATAAATACCTTTTTGTGTTTTTAAGTACACCATGTCTGTGTGCATATACCTAATGTTTCCAGTCTCTTTCTGCATCAGTTATGCACCTTTGAAGCATCAGACCCTTATGACATTTCTGCGTATCTTGTTTCAGGATAAAGTTGGCAAATTCACAGCAGACTACTACGTAGTACATGGGCTAACATTAGAGTCAAGAAAACGGTGAGTAGTCGTGGCAGTTTGTAACTGCGCCAGTGGCACACTTTTATGTGAAACATAAATTTAGTATTTTTAAAATGTAATTTTTTTTTTTTTTTAAATCAACAAGTAATGGTAAGTTCTTGTGTGGCACAATATGCTGTCTTCAGGACTGCTCATATCGCTTTACATTTCACCATTTGCCATATCTACTCAATCAAACACTATCTCGACTTCTCTGGTAAGCATTCAGCAAGAGAAGTGAATTTTTTATTTTTTATTTATACGTGAAACATGAATTGGTGACTTTTTATTTGTTCAAGAAACATGAATTTTTTATTTGTACAAGAAACAAATTATTTGTGAAAGATGAATTGTTTTATTCTTTGACACACACAATTGTGAATGAAAATGTGTATGAATGAGACAAATACCTTCTTACCATAAATTAACTAGATGATATCTTACAGAGATTTGATTGAATCTGTAGTGTATGTGTTTCTCTTCTTATGTGCGAGAGGGTTGAAGATAGACACATTGCTCTACTTTGCAGGAGGGAACATCTATCAGACGAAGATCTTAGGAAAAACAAGGCTATCATGGAGAATTTCACAAAGGGTTACTTGTCAGAAAACACAGAGGTGGGTTCAGATTTGGAATAAATACTTGCTTCTATAAGTCTCTGATAGTGCAGTAATATAATCTAGTTATCATTTGTGAAATGTACGTGTTATTTATCATACGGTCATTATCACATCAGTTAGCATGATTACAATGTTGTGATATATTTTATGGTGCTACGTAAAATAAGATAAATGCCATTAAAATGTAAGTAAACATTTCTTCAGATAATTGTCTAAGTGATATGAATGCCACAATCTGTGTTTGACCTGTGGAAATAACGTTGTTTTATATACAGTGTAATATACATGTGGCCCACATATGTAACAAAATACAGTCAGACATTGCTTTATGGTCACCTCATTAATTCAGCCACCTCACAATTAAGGTCACCCTAGGACAGTCCCAAATTATTTCCATATTATTAAAGTATAGGAAATTAGTCCCACCAATAAGTTCACCTCTCTATTCAGGTCACTTTTGGGTGACCTTAATAGTGAGGTCCCACTGCAGTCACATGGCAGTGATATAGGATACTGTGTCACAGCCCGAACGACGTTCATCGCTACCGCCACCGGATCGGGGTGATGCATCATGGGAAGACTACATCGCTGCCTCTACTGCCAGTGCACCACACTTGGGCCGGCCAGTGCAGAACAAGGAAAACACAAAGACGTTTAAGGCCATGATAGCAACAGTGAGTAGGGTTAATCTTACAAATCGCAGTAGACTCAAATGTTTACCCATTTCCTCATAATAATAACTTGAAGAAATTTCATCAGCAAGAATGTTCCATCGTAAACATTTTCGGCCTCACATCCCTTTGTTGTGTCCTTCCTGCCTAGTCTGGTGAACATTGTGTTGTAGAGCACACGTTTAAAGAGTGCTTTCCACTTTCATGTGATTACATAGCATTTATAAATGTTATGACTCTTATTTCCTGTTTATTGTATTTATAGTTTTATGTCAAATCACTAAATGTGATGAATTGTTTCAGAGCAACATGTTTGCAGATTCAAGTGGATATAGCTAGTACTGTTCTAAGATTCAAGTGGATATAGCTAGTACTGTTCTAAGATTCAAGTGGATATAGCTAGTACTGTTCTAAGAAAATGTTTTACCTTAAATAGTTTAGTGAAACAATTTGTGTGACCATTTCAGTATTTTTACATTTCAAATACACACCATGCAGATTTCAATCTTGTTCATTTCCCATAAAAGATTTGTGCAATGCGATTTGGGTTGCAATTTGATGTCAACAGTGAAAAAACTCAATCATAGTTTAAAATATTTTCTGGGGCAGGCAATGAAATGACAGATGCCAGTTTAATCATGGCAGAAAAACATTGTTTCAGTTATTCAAACAAATACTGATCAATATTTTATTGGTTTCAGAGCGAAGACTTCCCAATGACAGTTGAGGCGTATGTATTATATGTATTATGTGTATTATGTGTATTATGTGTATTATGTGTATTATATGTATTACATGTATTACATGTATGACATGTATTATATGTATTATATTATTGTATGTTAATTAGATATGATGCCTAATATTATTGGATCAATAAGTGTTTTATATATTTCAATTGTATATTTTATTTAAGTCAATTTAAATGATCATCACAAATACTATTTAGTCAGTTGTGTTGGAAATAAATTGCTAATGAGTACCTGAGATAGATATCCATAAATTAATAACACTAACTTTGGATCAGTGTAAGTTTATCTCCTCCAAGGCACTAGGGTTTACTTGCTTCTTTCTACATTTATTTGTTTACTTGGATGATTGGCCAATGACCTATCAATTGGCGATGTATTTAAAAAACCACAAAGGTAGTTATCTACTTATTTACCTTTTTCAGTAGAGAAATGTGTGACGAGACATTCTACAGAAGGGGTCTGTGTGGTGCTGTGTTTGATTTAGCAGGAAGCAATCACTACTGAGAAAGTATTATCGGCTGCAGTGCAGCAATTGGCAAAAGCAGACATGTATGTTTAGCAGGAATACGTTTAAGATTGAAATAATGGAATGGTGATAAGAATGCCTTTGGTTTGCTGCTCCACGGGTGGGTGGAAGCAAGTTGTGATGACTGGTGAATGGTGTGTTACAGCCTCATGGACATGTTGGAAGTGATAGGGCCATTCAAACAGTTCTCCAAGCTGCGCACATTCATGCAGAGCAAATTGCCACCAGGGTTCCCCGTCAAGATAGGCAAGGCTCTCTCTCATTCTCTCCCTCCCCTTCCTCTCTCCCTCCCCTCCCACTCTCCTTCCCCCTCTCCCTCCAACTCTCCCTCCCCCATTCTCCCTCCGCCACTCCCTTCCCCTCTCCCACCCACCCACTCTCCCTCCCCCACTCTCTCTTCCTATCTCAACCTCTTCCTTCCCCTCTCCCTCCCACTCTCCTTCCCACTCTCCCTCTCACTCTCCCTCCCCCACTCTCTCCCTATCTCACCCTATTCCTCCCCTTCCCCTCTCCCTCCTCATCTCCCTCCCCTTCTCCTCCCTTCCCCTCTCCCCCCACTCTCCCTTCCCTCTCCCCACTCCTCTCCCTCCCCACTCTCTCTTTCTCCCTCTCTCACCCTCCCCTTTCCCTCTCCCTCCCTCTCTCCCTTCCCCTTTCCCTTCCCCTCTCCCTCCCTCTCTCATAATAATCTCAATAATAGATGTTATGTTATCACAAAAACATATAAAACTGTTGAATTATTAATTTATATTTTCTTTTATGCTTTAACTTCATCAAATGACTACCGCTAGATGGCGACACTAGTAATTCTGAAGCATTCTAATGGCAGTGCTGCAAAGAATAACTACCATATCGCCATCTAGTAATAATCATTTTATTATGTCACGTGAAAACAGTCCAAGCATAATAATAAAAAAGGTATAATTTACTATGAAAAACTTTGAAATATTAACTGATGTTGAACGTGTTTTCAGAAATCCCCGTTTTCCCGACGGTGACGGCAAAGTTGACATTCCATGAGTTCATCTGGAAGGATGACCTTGAGGAGTCGTTGTTCGAGACGCCGCCTGACTACGTCGAAGACCCGACTCGCTTCCCGAACTTATGACATTTCTTCGAACCAACCCTCGTTCATGTTCTTTCCACTGCCCGATGTCTCGAGGAGTCGTCCGTAGGGCTGGATGTCCCACTGAGCAATCTTGGTGCGTCCAGTGCAGAAATGACGCTCATATTCTGATTGTTGAGAAGGCTGTTCTACTGCGTACAAGCGGTTATGTTAAATATCACCGGGGGATGGTGTGTGATAATTGTACAGAGGATATCAGGTGATTTTAGATGTGTTATTTATAGCAGAACGGACATCCACAATACAGAATCTGTCTGCGTGTGTATGGTTCAGGCAGTCAAATGATCAACTTTGAAGTGCATGAATTTCTGCCATTCAGACATGCTGTATTTTCTCAGTTGGAATCTAGTTTTTACTTAAAATTCGTGAAAAATCCGTACGTTTTTCATTGGTTAACCTATCTATATAATTTGTATTCCAATTAAGTATCGCCATCTACCCGATTACTAAATATGCATACAGTAAAAAAATCTGATGCGTTTAATCGGAAGTCTGTTTAACATCAAAAGTACTGCTCTCTCACCATTATTAGTGTCGTCGTTCAAAGTTTTACTTCTGTACAGAATACAAGAAAATACAAACTTTATCAAAATTTTTACTTTTGAAATTAATAGATATTATAGTATACATCCATATTCCTCAAAATATCCGTATTGTGTTTTGAAAATCTGTATGACATACAGATTCGGCCATGCTATGTGTCTCTTCTGTACAATAGCATTTATTAATATATACATTGTTATCTAATGGGAAGTGTGTGGTGTCACTTATCTAATGGGAAGTGTGTGGTGTCACTTATCTGATGGGAAGTGTGTGGTGTCACTTATCTAATGGGAAGTGTGTGGTGTCACTTATCTAATGGGAAGTGTGTAGTGTCACTTAAGAGTGAAATACAGACAGAAAGCAAAACAATTTAAAACCACTGGTTGACGAACAGACCAAATACAAATTTCGTGAACATCAAATGTCCATTTACGTATACGTGTGTGTATTAACTTTAGAACAATAATGACAATTTTAAGTACTGATTATTGTATTTGGATGTTAGTATTTCTTTTAAAACAAAACATTTAACAAAGTCAAAATATTAAGTGCCATGTTTATTTACAATGTTTTTGTTTGATGATGTGTACAGTTGTGCATGATCTATTGTTACTAGACAGATGCCTTTACGGCAATATAAGCTCAGTAGTGGAACAGTTGTATAGTTCATTGAGGTTTATGAATTTTGTTAAATTATATTAATTTGGTGATAGTAAAACTATATCCAGTAATGGTTGATGTAATTTTAGTCCATTTGGGAATTACATCACACCCTATGTGCTTGTATTCTCACGGGGTTGTAAATCAAATATTTGATTTATTGTACACTGTATTTCTTGCTTCATTGTATTCCCATGCAACAAGTACATTTTAATTTCATCACACACCATAATCACTTGTGGTTTTGAATATTTGATCAATGTTGCGACCAGCATAGCTTGACATGCATCCTTCGTTTTTAATTGTTAAAATAAGTTACAATACGTGACCCTGCACCACAAAATTACTCTCATTGCAACTGCTCATTTAAAAAATGGCTAAAATGAAGCTGAGGTGTTCTGGTTTATTTTTAAAATTTTACATCTGTTAAAATGATATCAACTATCTATTCTGTAAATATATTTTACAGAGACCTGTCTTCAAGTACTCAAAATATGGTTTTGAAGTTGAGTACCTTCAGTTGAACATGTGAATACTCACGTCCTCAGGCATGACTTCTTATAACAACTTCTGTAATTATTAAGTTGCTTTATAACTGTCTATGACTCATTGAAAGTGGTGCAACATCAGTTATGTTGAAAACATCGTTTCTCCTCTTTCACATGATACCATGAGACTCATTTTGCTTCCAATTCCATGCTTACGTTCGGCAGTTTGTGCCATTGTGATTTAGTTAAGTTGTTTTTCGAACTGCACGAACAGTGATCTTCTTTTGCAAGTAAGAAATCTCACTTTTGTTTATTTATTGCCCCCAGTTGCTGTTCAGTGTGTGTTCTGTGTCTGGGGAAGGTCTGTGTGTTTCCTGACATTCATATTATGTATTGTACAGGCACACTAATTAAAGTAATATGCTATATATTTTATATTTGACCAGTGTAGTATCCTTTTGTTAAACCGAGGCCGTTTGTTCCTGATGTTTTAATATAATGTTCTTGAAACTAGATTAAATATGTCAAAGGTATCCTGCCCGCCAGATCTTTTAATAAACTAGATTAAACATGTCGAAGGTATCCTGCCCGCCAGATCTTTTATTAAACTAGATTAAACTTGTCGAAGGTATCCTGCCCGCCAGATCTTTTAATAAACTAAATTAAACATGTCGAAGGTATCCTGCCCGCCAGATCTTTTAATAAACTAGATTAAACTTGTCGAAGGTATCCTGCCCGCCAGATCTTTTAATAAACTACATTAAACATGTCGAAGGTATCCTGCCCGCCAGATCTTTTAATAAACTAGATTAAACATGTCGAAGGTATCCTGCCCGCCAGATCTTTTAATAAACTATATTAAACTTGTCGAAGGTATCCTGCCCGCCAGATCTTTTAATAAACTATATTAAACTTGTCGAAGGTATCCTGCCCGCCAGATCTTTTAATAAACTAGATTAAACTTGTCGAAGGTATCCTGCCCGCCAGCTCTTTTAATAAACTACATTAAACTTGTCGAAGGTATCCTGCCCTCCAGATCTTTTAATAAACTAAATTAAACATGTCGAAGGTATCCTGCCCTCCAGATCTTTTAGTAAACTAAATTAAACATTTCGAAGGTATCCTGCCCGCCAGATCTTTTAATAAAGTAGATTAAACTTGTCGAAGGTATCCTGCCCGCCAGATCTTTTAATAAACTAGATTAAACATGGCGAAGGTATCCTGCCCTCCAGATCTTTTAATAAACTAAATTAAACATGTCGAAGGTATCCTGCCCTCCAGATCTTTTAATAAACTAGATTAAACATGTCGAAGGTATCCTGCCCGCCAGATCTTTTAATAAACTAGATTAAACTTGTCGAAGGTATCCTGCCTGTCAGATCTTTTAATAAACTAGATTAAACATGTCAAAGGTATCCTGCCCGCCAGATTTTTAATAAACTAGATTAAACTTGTCGAAGGTATCCTGCCTGCCAGATCTTTTAATAAACTAGATTAAACTTGTCGAAGGTATCCTGCCCGCCAGATCTTTTAATAAACTACATTAAACATGTCGAAGGTATCCTGCCCGCCAGATCTTTTAATAAACTAGATTAAACATGTCGAAGGTATCCTGCCCGCCAGATCTTTTAATAAACTATATTAAACTTGTTGAAGGTATCCTGCCCGCCAGATCTTTTAATAAACTAGATTAAACTTGTCGAAGGTATCCTGCCCGCCAGATCTTTTAATAAACTAAATTAAACTTGTCGAAGGTATCCTGCCCTCCAGATCTTTTAATAAACTAAATTAAACATGTCGAAGGTATCCTGCCCGCCAGATCTTTTAATAAACTAGATTAAACTTGTCGAAGGTATCCTGCCCGCCAGATCTTTTAATAAACTAGATTAAACATGTCGAAAGTATCCTGCCCGCCAGATCTTTTAATAAACTAGATTAAACATGTCGAAGGTATCCTGCCCGCCATAAACTAGATTAAACATGTCGAAGGTATCCTGCCCGCCATAAACTAGATTAAACATGTCGAAGGTATCCTGCCCGCCATAAACTAGATTAAACATTTCGAAGGTATCCTGCCCGCCAGATCTTTTAATAAACTAAATTAAACACGTTGAAGGTATCCTGCCTGCCATAAACTAGATTAAACATGTCGAAGGTATCCTGCCCGCCATAAACTAAATTAAACATGTCGAAGGTATCCTGCCCGCCAGATCTTTTAATAAGCTCAGAAAAGTTTGCACTTTTAATGTTTTGGCTGCTAAATGTTCAAATTGTCAACAAAACATTCAGGTTATAGACATGGAATATTGTAGAAGACAAGTGGATTAACTGTAGGTCGCTTTTATGTTTCATTCCAAGATTAAAGTCTCAAGACAACCGATTCAGTGAACTACCTGCTAGTAATTACCAGCCCTGGGAGGTATGGGGGTGTGTGAATGTACCCCCCCCCTCTGTTGAGGTGGGAGTTCCTCACTGCTTGAGGGAAGTATTCCACTTGAAAAGTGGAATTGGATTTTTGTTTTGCGAGCCTCAAGGGGGTGCATTTGCAAGTCTGAGAGAAGCCCAACCAAAAAATAAAACTCGCTATTGGCCTGATTGTCACCCCAGGGTGATTATGGCTAACAGAACAGACAGCCTCGTTTTAAGAAGATAATCGAGTTGGCAGTTCGTAAAAAACGGCAACAGCATGCTACACTAAGGTCATCCATGCACAAGGTTAATTGTATAATGTGATCACTAGTTATGCTCTACCTCGTATGTATATTTAGCCATATCACAGGACTGTAATGCTACATATTATGTGCATTTTGTATTGCACTTATTGTAAGCTCTGTGCAACAGCCTCCATGGTACCACATGGAGCATCATTTCACGAACAGGTATAATGGTACTTGATTCCATATTTACAACTAGAATGTCATTTCTTAGAGGTAAGCTAAGTACAAAGAGTTTCTTGGCTTTGGAAGAAGTCCACAAATGTGGAACTCTTGTAAAACTTACCAGCCAGTGATTCAAATTGAAACAAAGTTACTTCCCAATGAAAGGGAAGCACCGCACCAGTGGTGTATTGGGGGACTGGGCCGTGGACCTCTTTTGTTTCTGAAATTTCTCAAATTATGTGAAATGCTTGTGTAGCAGAACTATTTTACACCAAGACCAAAGTGATCATAAAGGTGCCGTACACAGACTATATGGTCACAAAAAATTCTTGTGTACAGAGTATAAGGTCACAAGGAATTCCTATGTACAGAGTATACGGTCACAAATAATTCCTATGTACAGAGTATACGGTCACAAAGAATTCCTGTGTACAGAGTATATGGTCACAAAGAATTCCTGTGTACAGAGCATACAGTCACAAAGAATTCCTGTGTACAGAGTATATGGTCACAAAGAATTCCTATGTACAGAGTATATGGTCACAAAGAATGCCTATGTACACAAAGTATATGGTCACAAAGAATTCCTATATCCATTCATAAAACAGCAGGATTTGAAAAAAATATCCTGTATTAATTATACGCACAGAATGTGTTGAGCAAATGCTGGCACACAACCACTACATATCTGCATTGATATATCTCCTTTTGATATCTGCCGTAGTAAGTTTGTAAAACTCGGAAATTACTTATAACTGAAGCCAACAAATTAGTGGCACAGTGACTAGAGCATCGGACTCAATCAAGAAAAAACGGGTTCAAAACCTGTGCTGCGGTGTCCGGTATAGACAGTGGTGAATATTTGTGTACAAATAGTCTTCATGCATTAATTGTAGCATGGCTGAATGCTTCCCGGAGAAGTCAAAATGGTGTTCAATTGAATAGGTCTGCCAGGAAGTAAAGTATAAAGTGCTTTGAGCAGTCCTAAGGACTGGATACTGTGCTATATTAGAAATTACCTGTACTTGTTATTTACAACACTACTGTAACAGGGGCATGGATTATTGGTGTTGCAACTGGTTGAATTTTGGGAGGGTCAAATTTGATGGCTGTGAGTATATCGGGGTTCAGTATAGGGGACCCCAGACATTGATTACACTAGAACGATTTAGTGGTGTATCTGTGGCATGGGTTAGGGTATTGGCTGTGATGAAATCAAAGCATCTGGTGTTGCAAAATGACATTATTTATAGGTACTTGGGTAAGTGAAGGAGTTAATGAACATTTCTCAGTAATTGTTGAGTGTGTACGTCGCATGAATATCTTTTTAATCCATGCGCTACATTAAGCCTACAAATTTATATAATATTTATGTCGCACAAATATTCAGTGTTACTTGTACATACAGTGCATTGTAACTGTTTACGCTGCCAAAGCAACTGTTGTAATTGAGATTACACAGAATAATGATAATAACTGTTCAGCTCAGATTATTACGACATGATCCACACTGCTGTAATGATACTGGTATTGTGCCATAGTCTAATGCATCATACTGTAGTACCTATTAGAAAACAAATCATAAAATGTCTATTATAACTAAATTCTACATGAGCAATACCAACATATGTTGGTTTTGCTCACATATCAAGTTCACGTTGCTTCCAACTCCATGCTTACGTTCGACAGTTTGTACCATTGTGATTTAGTCAAGTTGGTTTTCGAACTGCACGAACAGTAATCTTCTTTTGCAAGTAAGAAATCTCACTTTTGTTTATGTATTGCCACCGGTTGCTGTTGTATCCTGGGGAAGGGCTGCGTGTTTTCCCCCGACATTCATATTTTGTATTGTACAGGCATATTAATTAGTTATATGCTCTATAATATACATTTGACCAGCGTTGTATCCGTTTGTTAAACCGAGGCCGTCTGTTCCTAATGTTTTAATATAATGTTCTTGAAACTAGATTAAATATGTCGAAGGTATCCCGCAGATCTTTTAATAAGGTCGGAAGAGTTTGCACTTTGAATGTTTCGGCTGCTAAATATATTATATTTCATGCTGTCAAAAGTAACCATTTTATTCACTGCATATTTAATTAATAGGTTACTTACAGCAGCCCAATAAATACACTCCTTCTGTGGCTACTAAGCACCATATGGTATCACATCAACTGTATTTGCCATGATAGGTTAATGGTGTACTGCAATGTGCTGCAGTTACTGCGCAAGACTTGTACTGCAAAGTTGTGCATACAAACGTATTATATGTATAATAAAGCGGATCACTGGTCACGAAGATAGCAACTGTCTTGTAAGTACAAATGACATAGATGTTGTTTATTTAGCTGATGCAACCGTGGCAAAATTTTTCGATCAACTGATATAAGAGGCATCATTGTAGTTACAAAATATAATATGAATGCATAATACCACATAATGCAGTTATGCAAATCTATCATATTTACAAAACTAAATACATGTGGCATAGAGAGACCCTATTGTGTAAGAGGATACAAAATGCTAACTAGAAGGAGACAGACGGTGGTGGTAGATGGGAAGATTTCACATTATAAATATTACTAAATCAATTATTTTATTTCCATCAAATTACAAACAGTAGCTAAAACAAATCCTCAATTTCAAATTCATCATATCACAGTTTTTTATTATACGTATTTGGTCAGTATCAAACAAACAGGAATGTTATACAGATGATATGAACACTTCTATTATGTTCATATAAGATGCATACGTACTAATTTACGTAGATTATTATACAATGCACCCAGCTATACAAAAGATAATTATGGCAACATACATCTACGTGTAACATAAGATAAAATTAGCTATCAGTAAATGTTGGTAGTCTGCGCTCTGTCAAGACATGACTTGCATGGACTCAATAAATTGTTTAAATTATAAATAACAATGTGTTATTATGCAGTGCATATAACGTATTCAAAGTTTTGAGCGTCCGGATTTTGGCTGCATTTCCTTGAGCTTCAATGCCAGGCCAATGTTGCCAGTCAACTTGAGTTTACCCTGCATGAAGGCCTGTAACATAAACAGTGTTGGTTGTAAAATGCAGTAATAAGGACATTAAGGAGTGATCTGATAAGTTCCAAAAACATGTCTTTTTACTTTACTTTACTACCCGTTATGCCCCCTGGCGTTTAGGGCAGCGACAAAGTTCCTCCACCTCTGTCTGTCTCCGGCCATTCGCTGTTTGGTGCCCCAGCTGTGGTTCATTTCCCTCAGCTCCACCTCCACTGTTCTCCTCCATGTTTTCTTTGGGCGCCCAAGTATTCACTTCCCTTCTGGCGTCCACCAGACAGCTGTTTTTGTGATGGCGTGTCTAATCTAGTTCAAACCGCCACAACCACCATCAATATGTCATGTAGGACTTAAGGTTTTGAGCCATGTAAAATGGCTTCCAAATCCTCAGCACGTAGCCAGCAAATACAACCAACGTGACATGGTTGCCAAGACATTACCCGCCTCACGGCCTAGTTCTCATATCCATATAAGCTGGACATTAAGCATCAATATGCATTCATATACATGTATATTCCACCCACTAAATTTCAAATACTTCTTTTAACACCTTCATTATGTTTTCCCTGCAACATGTGGTGACAACTAAACCGCCGCACACTCACACATAATGCTACACATTTTAAGAACTTGTGTGACCAATGCTAATTACTATCCACTGCCGCTGTCTGCCCCTGTGTGGTGTACACTGGCAAGTCCAAGTATTTAGAAATGGGCATCAGGCACTACTTGTTTATTATAATGTTATCATGATGGTAATTTCCATAGAGTCACCCGTCATACCGTCAAATTTATACATCACACCAATGTTGTTCTCTTAAAAATTGAGACTCGGTACCTGTGCCAGTCATTGTTTGGGACACTGAAGCCACTGCAGCACTGCCCTGGCTGACCTACAGTGCGGTCTGGTATTGGATGTTTCCTTTTCCTAGGTGAGCTGTCTGCCAAAACTATCGAGTCCCACCTGCCCGGGTTTAAATTTGGGGTTTTGTGCAGTAGACCATGGTAAAAAGCTGGGGATCCCTGTACGTTGATTCCATTGATGCAATAAACATTAATATGTGCATTGTCGTATAATTCATTCGTAATCTCATGCGAGATAATCAGCACAACTGTGTCGCATTCTTTTATTGCATAAATATCAACATTACCTCTTTTTTATTGGGGGAATACTACTTTTTCCACTCCATCCAGTTTTTTGGTAATTTTTTAAAAAGTGCAATAGTCATGGTCAAGTCTATATATTTGTTGCAACAAGCATAGAAGGCTATTCTAGAAAGGTTATTTCTTTAGTGTCAGGTAATTTCAGATTTTCTCCGATGATTCATCGCAAAGAAGAATGGCACATACAAATGACACCCATGACTAAAGTGCAGGATGTTTCCCTCTTTTCATGAGCATTTCCAGCTTTTTAATGAGCACTTTCCCAAGTCTACTTTACGATTACGCTGACACTCACCTGCTGTGGATTCAGTTGACCCAACATCAACTTCACAAGATCGTCATCGTTAGTGGTTATAGTTACATCACCTTTACCTGAAAATACCAGTCATTTTTATCACTAGAAGGGAAGTGTACAAGGGTGCCATGGTTAGAGGGAAATTGATATTGTGCATATCATTTATGCTTAATTTTTAAAATAAATTGTTTTTAAGAGGATAAGTGAGCTATTGAGTATGGTAATACTAGCAGATTAATTATATATAAAACACAGCATACAAATATTTGTCAGGGATGAGTTAAAATAAATTGGGAGGCGTAAATAAATTAAGACTAGCAATGCTATTTCTGGCCTGGATGGGATCTTGCTCAATCTCATCAAATACAAAGGACATTACATTACTGTATTTAAAAAATCCTGTGGTGAAAAATTTTGAAAAAAAATGAAACTATCGGTCTATGTGAAATGATTAAGTATGGAAGGTTTGACTGACCTGACAGATTGTATTTGACGGAGCCCGAGCCATTCTTCATGTCGACCACCCACACTGCCTCGGAACCGTCCCTCTGTACTTTGAAGCAGAACACACCATTCATCTTCTTCACGAGGTCAGCTCCGTTCTACAAAACATTCACATGAATCATTTTGATTAAGGACACAACATAAATCAATCTGGTTACAGTAACAATTAGGTAATTGGAAAAAAAGTAACAGGAAAAAAGTAACACTGGACAAAAAGTAATGGACAGAGAGTAAGTTTTGCTAGGAAAACAATAACAGGAAACTAATACATTAGCTATGAAATAAATTTGTCAAGAAATAAATGTGCAAATATAAAATAACTCTAGGAGTACAACACATTTTAATATGTATTGACTGCACTTCAACATGCAATAATTGTCAACCTCACCAAATGTGTATTCAACGGTGTATACATCTGACTCATTACATCCACCTCCATGTCCCTTGACATATTTTGTAAGGGTAAAAAACTTGCTTATTCAGTTAGGTCCCATGATAGAAGCATGCACGTAGCAGATTCTGCCAGAATTTCAACTGATAACTGCCATTCTACCTTCACACACTGACCAATTCACAATCATGTGTGAATGACAGAACGCAATAAGAAGAACCAAACTACATTATATATTAATTTCAACCATTACATTCAACAATTTATCCTTTCTAAATAGGAGATTGTAAAATGTTGTCACTGTTGTAGTGCTGGTTCTATAAGATACATATGTGTTACAGTATGGGTGTCTTCCGTGGCTAAAAAGACAATTACCTTGTCAAGCTCATGCTGAATCTGTTCAAATATGGCTGTTGCCTTGAACTGTTTTGTTGGTGCAGCACTCACTGGGGAAGTGGCTATGTGTTGGTGGCTGGCAAACAGAACACAATACACAACTAAGTATTACATCACACACAGAACAGTACTGGGGAGTGCTCAAGTAAGAGTACTATTTCAGTATAGTAAGTATAATGCTGATCACATCAAGGCCAGACACCCCAGGTGAAATGCTGTTTTTTGAAGAAAAAATACTCAAAATGTTTTTTCTGCCAGATTATGATATCTTTGTATACATACTATCAATAAAGTTCACTTCTATGACAATGACATACCTCTAACTGAGTTTTAGTCATTGATCAAACATGCCGATATCAAGTAAATCAAATCCATTATGCAATTTTTGACAGTCATTTTCTCAAAAACAGTTTTTCTCAAATTTCTGCATTTGGAAACAGGATATCTATGGGATTAATTACACTATACAAATGTTTGCAGTGTTGCATTCAGCAGACTGCTGTGTGAAATGATCAGACACTTTTTTTAAATCACCATTAGTTTGAAAGATATAAGCATATTTGTTGCCAAAAATCAAGGTTTTTTCATACTTTACAAAATATTCTTTAAAACATAAAAACAAATCATATCGTAAAATGCTCTGATCATTTCACAACAGAATGTTTACATAACTTTGATCTGCAAGAATTATAATTATGTGCTCAAAAAAAGAATGGCAGCATTTCCAAATTTGCCAATATGTTTACACAAAATGACGGCCATTTTGTTTGTTTCCATGGAAATGGGGGTCTGGTCAAAACAAGTTATGCCTAGGAATTCTGAAGATTCGGAAGCTGTCATTGACGTGATTTGTCCTGGTTAGTTCAGAATGCACATCTACTCCGGTATATGGGTGCATGGAGACTACAAAGTGGCATGCCAAAGAATGAATATGATTGTAGTTTGGGTTAACTTTTGTTTGATACTGGGAGGTGTACACATTGATTTAGATTTGTGAAGTGATGATTATGTTAACTCAGTTTGCCGTGCCACATTTGGAGTTGGATCAGGTTAGTTTGGAGAATGTTTTGGTCAGTATTTGAGGTGATATTGCGATTTATATAATGCCGTTGTTTGCAAAGACTGTTGCAGGATTGGCCCAAGTTGTAGGGTCGTTTTAGGGATTTTGAAGTTACAAAAGGAGATCGAGGCAAGAATAACGATGGCTTTATTTCACGAAAAACCGAAACGACTCATTTAAAGTGCCATGCACACACACACTCGTGACACCACTCTAAGAGGCATATATGGGAGATTGGATGTTCTCATTTGTTATTTGTGTAGAGTAGGGAGAGGACAGGTTCTAGAACTCCATGAATCCTGTGGTACGCTAGATTAACAATCTGCCCTCGGCAGTTGTCGAGCAGTTAGAGTGCTGGACTGTCGTTCTGAGGAACCGCGGTTTGAATCAGTACTGGTTTACTGCTGTGTGACCTGTGTCGAAACTTGGGCAATAAGAAAGAAGCTAGGATGGGAGACGTTGTTTGTGGAGCCCTAACTGTCAATTCATTGGTAGACCTAAGTAAATTTGGAAGTTGACCTCAAAAAGTGTGTCAGTCTTTTGCCCGTCTTAATTTGGGACGTAAAAGAGCCACTGTCAGTGTCACTGAGGACGACAAGCACCCTGTCCTGGCAGTGACCACCCTCAGTGCCAGCATAGAAAGGTCGGCTTGGCAATAATGTTCTGAAAAAGGCTGACTAGTTGAATGAGACCTCATAAGATCATAACATTGTAACCACCATATATATACAGACTAGTCAGTTAATAGAACGTTGCCGAGTGCTGGAAACAACTAGAAGTTAGAACAACTAGACTACTACTAGTCTAGTACTAGACTCGTCTAGAAGTAGAATAGAGCCTGTTTTAGTGTTTTGCTTTTGGGGCAATCTTTTACTTCGCAGGCACCATCATTCTTACGCAAATTGTGATATAAAATTATGCACACTATTCACTGAAATACCAGTGGCACTGAGGTCTTAGTGACTGGTCAACTGTGACAGCTACCGAGTATGAGCCGAGGCGGAGCACTGCACGACTCAGTATCTGTCTGCAGCCTGCAGGCGCAGGGAGCTAGCGTCATTGACAATTTTTGGTTAATGCAGCCCATTTGTTAAGTTGGTACTTGCTTAAAACGTATTTACTTTTATCTTAGATATAATATGAAGTGGAATCGATTGGTGATTACGTTGCGTGCATTCCTGCAGCGTCATTTTCAAAATATAAATAAAACTAAAATAAATGTGAACCTTCCATCAAAGCAAGGCTTCATGGGCGCAGCCATTTTGTTGAACGTCCGCAATGTCCCGTATGTGTACTATTTTCGAAGGACGCACCACTTTCCTATTTATGCATCCGCATGATTTATTATTCTATATTTTATTTTATTTGTTAAGATACTAATACTAATATATATTAGTGGTATTTTGTTAAATATTATTGTCATATCCCTAGCATTAATACCGTCTCGCATTTAATATACATAATTATTTTGGAACTAATTTTTCAAAGAAAGCAGTGCAATGGTGGCAAATAGTCTGAAGTAAATTCGGCGGGTTCAAGGTAATAATATTCCTGTAATATTGGTCAAATTATCATTGCCGTGAAAGCACAAAGGTTTGCGAATATTGTGGTAGGATACGTTGCTATTTCAGGCGTTTACTTGTGCTAAATATTGAAGCACGAATTACGTAAACTGAGCCAAATAACCGTTTACCGTACCTCGTACGGTTTGTTTTCCTTACCGAGTTCAAGTAGTTTCGTCTGCGATTTGACCGTATTGAACTGTCATCGTAACTGGTTCAATATTTCAAATACTTGTTTTAACACACATCTAGAAACTAATGTTTGTAAAATAATCAGATATGCGGTGTCGTTGTTATAGATGAAGCTGCTTTCCTCCCGAATGATTCGTGTATTTGGGTTATCCCGGTTATTGGCCCAATTTACGCGGTTTGCTCGATTTGGAGATCGTATCGTATTCCCTTCTCCAGGCGTACTTTTTTGGAGTCTTTTGCATGAGGACGATCGTGTGTTCATGGGACACATCGTCGATCGTTCATATTACGCAAATCAACTCACTTACATGACTCATGTTATGAATGTATGATGAAGAGCTAATCTAACTAGGTTTTGAAGACATACGTTCAATAGAGTTGTCGTCTAAGGACTAAACTTAAGTTGTATTGTATTTGTATAAAAGAACAAAGTGATATTTGTTGTTGTGTTCACTAATAAGAAGGTGTCATTATATTGATCCTGCAGTAGCTATATATTCTACCCCTTGCTGTTGCACCAGCACTGCGCACCCGGCTCACGCAACAAACACCACACCATCCACAAAATTGTCAGTAATGATGGTAGAGGTTTACTGGGAGAAGAAGAAGATTTATTACAATTGCAGGTTCTGAGTTCTGCTTGTGTGTTAGAATAATTGAACCGGGCATTGTTAACACAGTGAATATCATTACCAGGAAAGCATCAGATGTATTATTTATTAATGTGAATTATTTACATGATTACCTCATGGTGAATATTTACTATCATTACTGCATGTCATTTATTTCTGGTTCAGTTATTTGAGCATTTTTTTGGCGAAAAAAACCCTGAGTAAAGCATTCTGCAATAAATAAATTTTATTGATATTCTGAAATCACTAAGTTTTTTATTAATAAATTGAGTGCAAACTAATTTAGGAAATGTTGTTTCTTAATTAAAGAATGACAGAAAGACGTTTTGCAGAAAAATCACTTAAACAATGATGACTAGCTTTTTTTTTAAATAAAAACTACTTTCACAAATAGTGTTGCTGATCTGCACAAAAGTTATGCTAGAATTGTAGGGACATTGATTTTGGACGATCGCAGAAAATTGGTGGAATTCCCATATTCTGGGTTCAAATGAAAACGATTAATTTTTTAAAGAAATGTCTGATTATGGAAAACATGGAATTGATATTTTGAAACATAATTTAACTCCACAAATATAAATTATATTGCAATATTTAAACAAACTGATGCATCTAGACAGCTCAGAACTGATTTAAATGTGATGCATGGTTGGTGGAGGTCATATACAGACCACAGTAGTCCCTGTCTTTAAGTTTAACCAACACGTCTGCAGTGTTCTGCTTAGGTCGAATTTGCAGGGCATTACGCTTTGACCTTCTTCAGTGATGCCCTGGCACCCAGAAAAGGAAAAAAGAACGCCCTGCCTTTTTACATGACGTCCTGCTATATTTGCATCGTAATCCTACTTGTGGCTACAGACAGTTACACAATGAATATTAATTTGAGAGTGTCTGCAAGCGTCCCGATCTCGAAACACATCCCTATCCCGATTGCGCCATGTGCGCGGTTAAAATTTTCAACAATCCAATAGAGTGCATCCCGTGATTGGGAATGGGATACAAAGTCGAAATCGGGTTGCTTGCAGATATCACGCCACATGCTCAGTTCGATTGTTCAGGCGCCCATATCTCGACACCTATCTCGATAGCCGTTAAATTCTTAATCATGTGTGCCAAAAAATATTAAAATACGTTGATTCGAGGAAGCGCCGACCTTCGAAAGTGGACAGATCAAAGTGACAGACTTTCGTGCAGTGCCTTGACTATATTTACCATTTACGCTAAATAAAAATGTTCACAATATTAATACACGGATACATGACAACATCCATACAAATAGAGCAAAACATGACTTTGCCAAAAGATCCATTCGGTTTGATATTCCATTACTAATAAATAATACTGCACCTCACATAAGGAAAAAAAATTTAACACAGCCTTCAAGGATTTATTAGTTATGCCAAAATATGTTTTCTACAAAATTACAGAATATAGTGCTCTTTGCCAAATTGTTATATATGTGGACATTCTGAATAACTAACAAATAATTATATCTTGTTTTAATCTTATTACTTCTGTTAATTTACGTACACAATGTACTGTTATTAATATGTCTGATGTAGTTGTAACCATCTGCCAGTTATAAAAGTAAAATAACTTTTTATATTTTTGTTTTTGAGATTTTGACATCTATTATTTGGTAATTTAATTCTAGTGCTTGTGTAACCGATACTGCATCTGATAGTATGCACTTGTGTTGTTATCATTTTATCGAAAGTGTTTAAGTAAGCCAAATATACTATGTTGAAAATTAATTAAGGGGGTGGCTGCTACAAGAGCGACCAATAATGGTCTTAGTGGCAGTCTCCCCGACCCTTGTTTTTGTTTATCTACAGCTACCTGATAGTTCATGATTAAGATGTTGCTAATTGATAATTATCATACATTGATTGTTTTTACTTTTATGCTATATATTCTACTTTATAATACATGTATTTTGTACTTATTATCTCAACACATATTCAGTTTTTCATAATTGAGCTGCAGGTAGTTATGGGTTTTTGATAATGATACCGATTTTGTTTGTACATATGGGTCAAATAAACACTTCCGATTCCGATATACATATCGTCAAGCAGTCCCTATTTTGTTCATATCTTCAGAAGTTACAGTCTGATCGTCGGGAGACTTCTACCGTTAAATTTGCTGTTAAATTCTTTCTCGTGATGTGTGCAAAATTATTAAAATATGGTTTAATCTGAGTAGGCGCCAACCTTCGCAAGTCAGTAGACCCTGTTCGCGACGGACTTTTGCGTAACGCTTCAACTATACATATATCACCAAGTAGTCCTTATTTTGTTCATATCTTCAAAACTGAGTCTGATCACCTGGAGACTTCTACAGTTAGATATGTCATTTAATTCTTAATCGTGAAGCGTGCAAAATTTAAAAAATACGTTTTGATTTTAGCGGCCGCCAAACTTTGCAAGTCGATAGACCAGAGCCTGTTCGCGACAGACTGTCGCAAAGCGCCAGCAGGACCGTAGCTGGCATGTGTGATTAGAAAAATGTTTTATTGATACACTCAATATGCAAAAAATGACCCGCCAGAACACGAAGGTGTTCATGCTCATGCAAGGCATCCCGTTTCTAGGTCACAATGTGACGTGCGTGTGTAGTGGACTAGCCTTGGGTGCTGAGGTTGCTGGGGCCAGCGTCTTGTTTTGGCTAAATCGTTTAGCTACCTGTAATAATTATTATTCACAGGGGTACCATTAAACAGTGGCTTCAAACTAGTGATAGTTACTTTTTCGGTTTGTTGACTGATTGTTAACATTGAGATTGTGTGTGGGTGTTTTTTTTCTGTAAATAAAACAAAATTAGCTATGCATTATTTTAATGTATGACATCACACTTTTTCAGTTATACCTTTTACTATATTTGTAGTACAATGTATCTAAATTTCTTTTCAGCCTAGCCCAACAATATTTTGCATACATTTTGCTTATATAATAGTCTCTGGGAATATTAAATATGATGTGAATTTGTACTTAAAATGTTATGTCATGCTGAATATTGTGTTTTGCTAAAACTTAAATAAAGTTAAGGCATGCAAATTTAACTAAATTAAACATGTTGTATTGTCTATATATTATAATGTTCCATTTGTCCACATTTCTTTTTATCTAAATGTAATTTTTCAAAATTACTATGTTTGTACATTTCAAAATTTCAAAATCGAACAACAGTACATCTCAATTATGTTAAACCTAGCCCAAAGGAATTTGGCACAAATATTACCTGTATAATATTCTTTGTGCATGTTGAATATTATGCAGATTGACACAAATTAAAAAGTTATGTAAAGCTGAATATTATGTTTTGTTGTACAATGCCTGAGCCTATATTATAGTATAGAAATATATGTATACACTGGGCACATAATATATTATACATTTTATGTAAGTAGTATGATATTAAACTACAAGCTGTACACTGCTACTACGACTCATGTATTTAATTTAGTTGCATGTCGCAAGTGCTCTTTTAACCACTGCTCACCGCGCTCTATGTGCCCTTTTACTAAAATGGCACCCTGCCCTTTTGAAAACCTGGGCAGAACACTGCAGATCATCTGTATCCAATCAATGGTCCCACATAGCTCAAGTGTCCCATCAACTGATGGAAATTATGCAGCCTAGTATTGGAGTATGGTAGAAATATGGAAATATATCATGGCATGCTTTATTGATAACTAAATCTATACAGGTAATTGTGATAATGATGATATCAATGATTTACTAAAACATTAATACTTTGGGTCTTGTATCGTCCACCTGACTGCTGTGTGACTGCGTAGGTCGTGTCAAAATTCACGCAAACATTGCACACAAAAACAACTTGGCTACAACATTTTGTAAATGCGCAATCTCAAAGGATTTAGGTTTTTAATAGCTAAGATACTTTGTAATAATTTGTAAGTTTCTTATGACGTGTTAGCCAGCTAATTTTGATTGAAAGTAACGACCTGGAAATGAGTGGTGGAACATGTATCGATTGATACGTGCAACACAAAAGTTGATTAAACTTTAAAAATGACATGGTACAATCAATAATTGTTTTATTAAATCTTTCAACCAATCTTGAAGCATTTTTTTCAAGAATCTGTTTTGTATCACTTGATGATGCAGTATCTTATGCATGGAAAAGGTGAATTGGTCACCGGCCTATGAAATATGTTTCATAGGCAGGTGACAAATTCATCTATGAAACATATACTGCATAGGCACAGTGACAAATTATTTTTTTACGCACCAGATACATATTTTATACACAACAGAGTATAACTTTATGATGCTTCCTTGCCAGTTCATTACAGTTTGGGATTGGTGTTGAACTGCATTTAAAACTATTGATCTGAATCATGTGTTTAAGGGCCTATTGGTAAATCATAATTGCAATTTATTTACAAGCTAATGAAGTTGAGCCAAACCCAGGAAAGGAGGTGTGAACCCAGCAGGGAATGGGATTGGTGTTAACGCAGAATAAACAACACCTTTCTCCACATTCACTGTCCCTAATTGTTTATTGGCATCATCAAAGGAATTCTAATTAGTTTATTAAAAAATGACAAGTACATCTAGAAAACCAAACAGTCCTGTCCCCAACCATGTTATTGTTATGCTGGTGTTCCCTCATCCGAGGGACGTTAACGTGGTACAACAATCTGTACATTGAGAAACTGTCCCTAGATAGCTGGTGTCCACTGGTCAAAGGGTCTATTGAAGGATGAGGGTCCTAAAACCTACTAAGTCGCTCACTAGCCAATTAAATGAAAAGAATCCTCGTAAATTTAATTTGGGCAATATTAAAACTGAAACAGTCATACAACGTTCTTTTAAATTACTGGTATGAAATCACCCTGTAACAGGGTGCTATTAGTGTAGCAGACATCATGATGAAAAAATGGTGTTTGGCTGCCTGCAGTAAACAGCTCACCTTAGAATTCTGAGGAGTATGAATCACTCTCCTTGCATAGATGATATGTATCATCTCGCACGCTCTTGAAGGGAATACTGAGATGAAAAAAATTATAAGTAAAATTGGCAATCCATCTCGGACAATGTTAATTGTACCTGGTTTCCAGAGGTGGGATCAATAGTCAATTGATACAATTTTTGTTGCCTTATACGTAGCCAATATGTTTGAGTGCTGGAAAATTCTGTAATTTTAGTGTCTTTAATGTGGATTCTTGTGTAAATGCATACTAATCAATTGATCTGTTACAATTGGGAAGTTACCTGTGAGAATATGTGTCAGTGAATTCTAATGTAAAGGTTAAACTTGGTTTCTTTCAGTAATTTATGACCGGAGGTCATCATTAGAAGAGAAGCTCAAGAAACCAAGCAACATGGTGTGCCGATAAATACTGGTCAGTGTACTCAATTACTAATTCAATTTTTCCATGAACTTCATATGAAGTGTTGACAGAAAAGAATTTAAATTGTTGGAAAATGTAATTTTGATCCATATTTCCATTTAAAGTTATATTAAAAACATGTTTCATCAGTGGTTACTGGTTAGGGTAATAATATAAAAATTAATAATGTGAGTTATGTACATATTAATTACTAGTTGGTTATAAATGTGAATAAAATATACTGCCTGACAGATATCAAGTGTTTAGATCTGTCAAAATGAAAATATGAAAACGATGTTGATTGCCATAAAGGTTGAGAACTTTCTCAACGTAGTATATTTACTATGCCAATAAGGGGTCGTACATAATTGTCAACATTTACCTATCTGCATTATAGCAAACTAATTCTCAGTCCCCAGTGCCCTACCATTCCCCAAAATTAGTATGTTAAAATATGGATAATTTTCTTGATTGAAAGACACGTAACACATTTTATTGATAAAACATAATTTATCCCAGTTCCGCATTATATTCAGCAAACAAGTTAACTATCAAGTAAAAACATTCATCCACAGAACTATTACATCACAACAATATTTCACTAATTAATCCACTTATAAAAGAAAAATAGTCTGACACGTAATAATTTGCCTTTATGTTTGCTGCTACTGGACCAAATATATTTGTGAAAACCGTTTAGTTACTGATGACATTTCTAATTGAATGATCTAAACATGTTACTATTACTTTGTAATTTAAAATAAGTTATGTATTTGTAGAGCTGCTCACCATGAATGGTGAAATACCTAGTGTTCCAATTACGACATTGGCAGGGATATCAAGTCTGACAGACTGTAAGTATACATTGTCATCCCTGCTTGTACTGATAGTGGTTCAAACTATTTTAATTTACATTACTTATCCTCTTTGAAGCTAAACGACCAGAAGACAGATGTTGTGGTGTTCGGCACCAAGCACAAGTTGCCACTGATGAAGGACATCCGCATAACCATTGGTGATGCAACTCTGAACGCATCATCTAATGTTCGTAACCTTGGCGTCATACTTGACTCTCGGCATGGCGAACCATGTCAGGGTCATCTGCCAAACAGCCTACATGCACCTCCACAACATTAGCCGTATCAGGCGTTACCTTACTATAGATGCGACAAAATCATTAGTCCACGCCTTCGTCATGTCCAGATTGGATTACGGGAATGCGCTGCTTGCTGGACTACCACTTGAACATTTGAATAAACCCAATGCATTCAAAACATGGCAGCAAGAATAATCACTTTCACACCTCGTCAAGATCACATAACCCCAATCCTGAAAGAACTGCACTGGCTACCTGTCAAACGTCGAATTGAATTGAAGATTCTTATGCATGTGTATCGTTGTCTGAACGGCACCGCACCACTGTACGTGGAGAACATGCTGAAGAGACTGCTCTGCAGGGCGCACACGTTCGTCCCAACAATATTTGCAAAAAGTGCCGCGAATGAAGCTTGTTAGTCTTGGTGATCATTCCTTCGAAGTGATTAGACCTCGATTATGGAATCCACTGCCGATTCACATAAAATGTAGTGGAACCCTATCACTGTTCAAATGGACTCTGAAGATGCACACGTTCAAAGTGGAATACTGTTGACATTTTACTTTTCACATTTTTACTGCTAAACTCATTTAATTTATCTACCCATGATTGCATATATGTAAATATTACATTTATTGTTATTCTATATATACATAAAGTATCATATATATTTTAATAATGTTTAAATAAAAGCTGTATTTTTTATTTTTTAGTGAATTAAATTAAATTGTTCTGTTTTTTTTATTATATCAAATTTTTATTTTATATCTATTGTGCCCATACCTTTGCTAAATTTAATGTTTTATACTATTAGATTATTGTACAGCGCTTTGAGCATTTTATTGGAAATTGCACTTTATAAAATAAATATTGTTATCTTTGTGCCATGTTTAAAAAACTGCGCCTACAAATATACATTAAAATTGAACATACTGAAGTGTCATTGAAGCCCTTTAATTGATAGTTTATCATCGTCATGGGTTGCCATCTTCTTGCAAAAGTCGGCTCCCATGAATTGCTTCTCTCTGCATTGTACCATTCTTACTATGTGTTCATATTTCATGTTGCCCATTCATGCATTGATAATGTCTATATATTTTGGTCTTCCTGCACCTCTTTCTATTGACTATTCCTTCTAACATTCCTTTCGGGTTCCTTCTTTTCTGATAATGTCATACTTCAAAGCTAGAGTCAGTTTAGTAGTCTTTGAATACTGGATGATGTTAACCTCCTGATCATTGTGTTGCATTGCAGTGCTACCAGAACTGCCACTGCCGACTCCCTTGGCACACACAGTGAACAACACCAGTCTCCTGTACCACCCGAAGATAGCAGACGACGCAAAGAAAATACTGACAAACAGCGATGAGGAACTTGTGTCCCAACTGGTCAATGCTCTCCGACAGAACAACACTGATCACATGTAAATGTGCCTATAATGCATTCTCTAATCATCCTGAATCATCTTATGTGCATAATATTAATAATGTTAATACATTACAGTTTTCTTATTGCACTACTGAACAGCACATTGTGTCGTGCAAATTTTGTAAATAAAGTAAATAAAATACAAGTGTTAATACATTTTTAATAGTGTGGCATTCAGGATATATATATATGCAATTAATCCTTGGAGTACAGGTATTTTTCACATTAAAACATAAAACTACTTGAAAATTCGATTAAAAAGTTGTTTCACATATTTTACCAGTCTGATTCAATCTTATGAAAAATATCCAAATGCAGCTACACACCTGCCTAAAATAAACGTATATATACAACATAAACGTTTCAGAATATATACACATTCGTACAGTCAAACCGTAGCTTCACGATCACGTCAGTAATATAAATTTGTAAAATTGTAAAAAGTTGCAATTCTGGTAATCACAGGACAGTCGCAACTTATTTCCGTAAGAGGTAAATATAAGAAATAAGTCCTGCTATTCAGGTCACTTTGGCCTAGTCCTGATGCTGACTTTAATAGTGAGGTTCCACTGTATTTGCAAATAAAGGTAATATGATTAACTTGGCATTGTTACAAGTAATTAAAATATTAAATGATAAGTAATAGATTCTATTTTATGGTTCCAATTGGACTTATCTCGGCCAGCAAAGATTGGTTTTTGTTAGACCCTTGACTAATTTGCTGCTATGTGACGTATGAGTGGTATTGTGTGTTTGTTGTTGCAGTGAGTTGACCGACACTCTTGCTTGTGATGGCATCGAAGGCGATGTTCCCGCATTATTGCAAGCCATTATTGGCCAGGATCCAGACGTATTCAAGGGGGGCCCTATGTACAACAGTTCAGACCCAGGCAAGTCTTCTACATATATCACTCTTCAGCGTTTGAAAAAATGCTTGTCCGTTTTTGCCGGGACAAATGGTAATCGCTATGGACAAGCAGAATCACCCTTTGTGGTTATTAAGTGAAAATTTGTAGTAAATAGTGATGCATACATAATACAGACCTTTTTATTTGAGGAAATTCAAATGCAGACACAGTTCATCAGTGATTGCGCACGTTACACTTTCAATGTACTTTTGGGTGCATTGTAGCATTTCATTATTTTGACAGCTAGGAATCTATGATTGAGGCTGTTTCTGAATTCTGAGCTCTATGTTGAAATTCTTTCAGTTTGTCCGACATTCAGTATTAATATTAACCCACACAGACTTATTATTATGTTAATTATTTACAATCACAGAAACCCAGTCAGGCTGATACTGTTATTTTTGTTAGTATAAAATGCAGTGTTGTGACATTACGTGTACTCTCAGATCTAATCATTGACCTATTACTTTATTGTTTTGTATGTTTCTAAACTGTTCTACCCTTCCCCAGGAGTCGGTGGACGACCGAAGGGAGGTGTGCCCTACTACCCACCCCAGTCGCAGCAGCCCAGTCCTTACCAGGCAGGCCAGATGTCACCATGCCCCCCGGGCAGCCCTGCTAGGTGAGTTAAAACACTCTGGGGCAACTTACATGTCAGTTCCCCAGGAATTTAAATTGGGCTATGTAAAAATGTATCAACATTAGCTCATTTCATCATCTTCCCCATTCACAATATGCTGGGAAATGCTGGAATCCCCTGTGCATCGTTGGAGTGTTTCTGTAGTAATGATTACAGTTGTTAGAATCACAGCGCATTTCCTGATCTATTATATGTTGTATTGCTTAGATAGTTGCAGTGACATCTAATTGTAACTGAGTTGGCATATGTTTGTGGTTATGCTAAACTTTTCCATGTAGAAATTTTTTGCATCTCGGGTGCCAAACTTTCAGGGTTATATTTATTACTCCTGGAAGGAATGCTTAAAGTTTTTGGAAATTCCCGGAGTATTAAAGGTTCTTATATATTGGACATTTGAAGATTGTTTGCAATGCTGTTCATGTTTTCTATGATTGTTCAAACTTACATAAATCATCCTCCGATCTGTTGGAGATGCTTTACTTTACGTAACTTTGAGCATTCGGGGAAAACATGCATAACATTGTGATCAATGGTTCCAAATTTTGTTTTCTGCATCAGGTGTCCGAATTCTTGTAACCATCCACAGTGTCTGTGCATGTAGTGCCATCAGGAGGATGGATCTTTGTGCTGTGTTTGTAATACTTGATGTGTGTAGTTAATACTTCCCAAAATCTGGAATCAACTCCCTGTCACTTTAAAATCAACTAAAACTATAGCTACCTTTCATAACAAAAACCAAGACTTATTTACTTTATATTGCATTCTCACCCTAACCTTTGGTAGTTCCTTGCTCTAATGAACTCTTGCTCGTCCCTGTCCATTATTCTGCCTAGTGATTCTTGTGTTGCGCCACTGAGCTCAGATTCCTGGAGATATAGGTGCTATATAAGTTTATTATTACTGTTATTATATACACTGACTCACTGTACTCCTTGCCTTGTTGTACCAGCAGGTTCCCCGCCCAAATAGGAGCAAACAGTCCGTACAACTGTCAGCCAACCACATTCCAGCCAGCCGGCACTCGTAGCTTGCAGTCGTATCTGCCGAACTTCACGCACCAGCCAGGCACGAATAACTCAGGTGGGTCGGTCGTAAGCATCACAGCATGACAGTAATAATTTGGTTTCACTATTTGGAAATATTTTTTTTATAAGTTTGCACTTGATGGATCCAGTACATCACATTTTGCCTGTTACAATACAATTTTGCATATGTCTGCAATCTGCTATCTCTCATTCTCCTGAAATGTCTCTCCACAGTCCTATCTCAGTTGCAGTCTTCCTATTACAGTTTGAACCTGTGGAAATGTGTTTACAAGCACTCACCTGGTTATTTCCAGTAATAGTGGCAATACTTTTATAAGGTGTCCTTGGAAAGTCAGCAGGTGTCATTATTGTCATCGGCTTCTTCCGCAGTATCAAAAATATGTAGTTCTTGTATGCTGAAAACAAGTTGCAAGGCGTCTAGAGATGAAACTGACCTGCCCACATATTGCCAGATAGACACCAGGATGTTGTTGTTCAGTCAATTTCACTGTATCTGTCTCTCAGTTAATGTCCCTACATTAGCCTGGTTGTTGCAGCAGCACCAACCATGAATGGGGGCAGTCCGGGCATGCACACACCGGAGAAGAGAGGCAGCAGACACAACCAGTCTTCTACAAGTAAGTACTGCTGGATTATAGAATCCCACTGCTTGTCCAACTTACTGGCACTCGATGGATAGTCCATCTAGGATCAGATAAACGTTTGAGCCCCCAACAGAGTCTGCCACATCACAGATTCCTCATAGAAATCTCTGAGCATAATTTATATTTTATAGAGTATTTTCTACACTGATGTGTTTTATCAAATACATTTCCACCAAATACATGTTCATGACCTAGCCTGCTCCGTTGTCCGGAATCCTCCTCCCGTGCCATGCAGGTCTCTATTGTGTTGGAAGCGAATGAACGTGCCAAGTGTAAAAGAGCAATTGTGGTTAGCTCTATCTGCCTTTGTAATACTGCCAAGAAATGATGTTTACAATTTGAACATTTTACAGGTGCAACATTAAAATGTGAACATCTTCAGGCTTCCTAAAGGCAATTTGGCAGGTGGCATACCTTCCACATATTTATTCTAGCAATGCTAATGCTATATTTAAAAAAAAGGAACAGACATCCTCGGTGTAAGGTTTGAGCAGTGGTTATCGTGTCAGTTGATTTCTTTACTTTTTTTTCATAGAACAGGTGTTGGTATGAACATATGTAATACAAAAGAAAACATGGCATTAATGCCATATGTCACCAGTCCGTTCTTTAAAAACTACTACTTTGTGTGTCTCAGTGGAATTCCCCTTCAAATTCTTGGAAACTAACAATGTTTCCGTAGAAACGATGACGTCAGTTTCACTCCAGCACATATACACAAGTGCAAATTCGCTTGTCGCGAACGCATATCATATAGTCTGGTTATTCTGATACGAGTATCTTGTTTTATGAAGATTACGTAATTGCATCACAATGTTAAATAACCAATGTTAGTGGTAGTGTTATTGTTTTGCGACCGACCACCACCATTCCACACTCGAGGTTCGCGGAATGTGCTCATGCTAGCACCACGGCGACCCATAAATGAAATGTTACATTTGTGACCTAGTTTAATGAAATCTGTCAACAATCCCACGGTTTCAACAAAATTGCCTAACTAATAGGCGTGACTATGCCCCAGGATTACAATGTTAAGATCAGAATTTGCCGACGACATGATTAAAGGCCGATGCGGGATAACTGATCGTAACAAACTTTACAAATTTAATGATTGTTGAGTTGCATAAATTTATTTGTGCTTACAAACATGCAAATTTCTCTTTCAGGGTATTTATCAAAATTTGACATAATTGTCTTTAAAAGCATGGAAATGTCACTAAACAAAAAATATGTTAGTCTATCTTTAAAACTGTTATTAGAATTGATTAATTCAAAACAAGCATGCCTTTGCCACCAGAGCCACCTTAACAGGCCATTATCAGATAAAGAGGATTTATGTGAACTTCATGTGCTGATGCTTACTAAAGGCAACTTGAGGCCTTCAACATATCTTTTCTAGTGTTAAGGACGTTATATTAAAATTTATATAACATTATTTCATTATATTATTAATATTATAATATAAAAAAGAGGAAAAGACACCCTCGGTTAAAAATTCCATCATCAAACTCAGATTGATGTGAATTTCACATGTTGTTGGCCGTGATTGCAGTTAGCGCACCTTCCTCGGCTGTAGGTGCTTCCACAGAGCAGACCTCGGGGCGACGTGGTCAGGCCAGCACCAGTGAGGACACGGCTGTGAGAGACAGGAGCAGTGCATCGTCTTCAAAAGAACCAGTCGTTAGGTTGGATCACATGCATTACGAGGTACGTCAACAAACCTGGTTTTTTTAGTGTGCTGTGGCTACAGCATCGGTCTCAATCGAGAGAACCCAGGTACGAATCCTGTGCTGCCGTGTCAAATCTTGGGCAAGTTCGTTCACTCTACGTTTTTCCAGTTGTCAGTTGTATGAATGAGTACCTGGCTATAGACAGTGGTCGATATTTGTGTATGGATAGTCGTCGCGCATTAATTGCAGTATGGCCAAATGTTTCCCAAAGAAGTCGAGATCGTGTTCGATTGAGCAGGTCTGCCAAAGAGTCAAATGTGAAGCACTTTGAGCAATCTAAATAACTGGATACTGCGCTATATAAGAAATTACCATTTATCTTTAGCAAAACCAGGTGATTCGTAAGAGAGAGAACTGCACATTTCGGGTTTTATATGCATGACGAATGTTGGCGGGAATGCACTGATGTTTTCACGTGGTTCGTTTTAATTTCTGCAGGGAATTGTCACGAGGAGAGGCAGATGTAGAAAGAGTGGGTGTCATTTGGAAACTGATCTGGATAATTGTGAGGTTCCCAGTGATACCGTTCAGCCACAGGATACCAGTACTGATGGACCAGGTCATTTAAAAAGGCAGAATAGAAGTCGGAAATCTAAATCGCGAGGCAGTGGCACGGGTGACAGGGATGAAGCAAAAAATATGCACAGAACTAGGTCAAAGAACAGGCAGAGTGAACTTAGTCCGAGAGGTAATGAGGTCATTGGCAGGTCAGGAGGTTGTAATTCGTCTGTAAATGTAAGCACCAAATGTGACCACTCTGACTTGGGTACGCCAGTTACTGGCCCAAGAAGAACGCGATGCTGCCGCAGGCTAGACATTGAGGCAGAATCGACGAAGTGTACCCCATGTAAAGCCGACACAAACGATAACATAAATGAGAAAATTATTGACACAGTCGCAAAGAGCATCAAATTAAGAACCAGGCATCGTTCTGTTATTCGAAACACAGGAGTTGAAGTTGAGACGAAGAGAGAATCGCTGCCAACAGTCCCTACCATTGATCAACAAGCAGAGGGCTCGACTTCCAGTCCGAGAAAGAGACGCAGCAAGTTTTGTGCAAGGAAAGACAGACTGACAAGAGATAGCATCACAGAACCTTCTAGAGGAATGCATTGCGAAGGGAAAACATCTGGGGGAGGCGAGATGGGACATGAACCCATGCAGACGAAGGAGAAAGTTTGTCAGGATGTATGTCCTGGTGATGGTGTCACGGAGAGTGCGATAGTTGGGCAGGAGGGAGCCACTGAGAGTCTGGCAGCAGGGGACTCGGGCATGAAGAAGAAGTGTTCAGACGAGGGTGAAGTACAAGAGAACTGTGTACAAACTGAGGAGGATAAAACCACAACAGTTGAGGTATCGGCCTAGATAACAGTTGATTCCATGTTACCGATTTGTTGGTTGTCGACTTAGTTCATGTGTTTCTTGTTCTGCATTGTGTTTGAGTTGTGTTGAGAGTTTTGCATTGATGGTGTGGAGAGTTGGAAGGATGCGTACTCAGTGGTAAATATACACATTAGATAGAGCTTCACTGTGGGTGCAGTTATTGATACGCAGAGTCATCTGCCTGAAACATTCACAGCGAACACTTGCCTTTGCCAGGTGTAGTGGAAAGATAACCATGCAACACATCAGTTAAAAAAAACTGCTAATAATGGCATTTATTTGTAAATCGTTGATTTACCCATGTGTATAACCATGCTTACTAGTATATATATATATATATATATGCACGTGTGGTATATATTCGGTTGTTGCATGATTTGATTTTTACTGCAGTTCGTTTGTTCTAATTACATTTCTGGCTGGTGCATAATTCCTGTGTGAACTTTGGAGGAAGCAGTTGTATATATACTTCATGCAAGGTTGACTGGGAAAATACATTTAGAAATAATCCTTTATTGTTTTTTGGTTTTCAGAAACTTAAGGACATGTCGCCAACGATCTCATGTAAGTACATATGAAATGGCTAAAACCCTTTGCGACATGACATCCTGATAATTAGTGGCTTAACTGTTTCAAGTCTGCAGCCTTGTCATCGCATGACTACTATAGACAGCATTCCCTGGTAGTTATTCAAAATATTACCTATTTCACTTCAGTTGCTTTTTTCACCAAGTAATAAGTTTTTGAATAGGAACACCTGGTATATTCTTGAACTAGAATGATCAACGGATAAGATCGTGCAATTTTGTTGTAATCTGGTTACCACAGAAGGATAATTAAAAATTTACCGATGGTCCATTGTCACCAGCATCGTCGACATCATCGTTAGAAAACCCATCGAAAATATTGTCAATTTCAGTAGTCGAATCGTCACAATTTGGTGAAAACACACATTATCACCTTCCGATACATCGCCTTTCGTGCCAAAACCGCCCAATACCTCGTGCACACAAGCCATCCAAAAATGCCCACGAAACTTGCTTCTGTTAGGCCTTTTTCGTTTACCGCAATCAGATCCTTCTTTTACACTAGCAAGCCAAGTCAAATTGGTGAACTGGATTCTAGAAAGGTCAAGAATCCACATGCTTTCACCATCTTGATAAAGCAGTTTGCGTTTGTGAATTAAGAGAGTATATTTGAAAGGAAGTTGAGTTGCGTTCGTCAAAATGAACTCCGACATCTCGCGGCATTGGGCGAATTTGATTGAGATCGTTTTCCGTTAATTTTGAGTCAGAAATCGATATATACAGCATCAGTATGTTGGCAACGATCACAGAGTTCTATTATCGTCCAATGTATGATGTCAGTGCGACTTTTAGACACGGAGATATCCAGCAGATGACTTGTTGTCGGCATCTTCATTTCGCAGTATACAAGTACACTGTATATGCAGCCATCTTCTTGGCACCGTCCACACCCTGTCTAATTTATTTATTTTTGCTGTAGTTTGCTACTTTGATGACATTGATAACGCTAAGGGAACATATATTTGTGAAAGAGGTTGCTGTCTTTCGACATTTCGGGTGTTTGTTTTATATTGGAACAGAACATTTCATTCAGTAATATGATCTGTAGACGGTATCCATTTTGTAAGTATGATATTTTACGTTTTCACGCATGTTGATGTCGTTTACAAAATAAAGCATAATTTTAAAACTTCCCATCAGAACTGGATAAATGTTTTACTATGGCAGAACTAACATGCATGGCTACATTTGTTTCACTGGAACACTTATGGAAGGTTCTGTTAATTTTTTGTACAGCATGATGAAATTGACATTTTATTTTGTCATCGTAATTATTGAACTTCGCTTCAAGATCTGAAACTTAATTGAATGCAACACAGCAATTTTAACAACATATTTTAGTCAAACATTCATTTCCATAGACGATGTAATTCATTTCATGTATTTTCATGCACTGGCTGGCGAGATATCCATATTTTAATACAAACAACGCACAATGCAATTCACAATTGGCTGCCATCTTCAAATTGTCTGCCCACAGCAGGGTGTAAAATATGAAGGCTATCTACACAGCAAAGAATTAAAATGTTTGGAATTTCAAGATTGTGTCAAACCTATTTTAGACAGTATTCTTTCATAAACTTCTTGATGACTGTCTTTAAAAAGTCCATCCTGTCTTCGTAATAGCGCAAAATGAGTAGGAAAGTTGGTGTTACGACAAGAGATATGACCAGTATTTTGTAAGACTTGTTTTCTGTGTGACATCTAGATTAGCAAAAATGACGTGTCTGTGTACGTGTTGAGCCGATAAATAAACTGTGATATTCTTCTTTTAGTGATGCGGATCGATGACAGAAAAGAAAGAAGAAAACACAAGAAGGACACGCACTACAATGTCGTGACGACGGACGGGGAGAAGAACAAACTGACCCTTCGCATTGCCAAGTTGAAGAATCCAGAAGAGAAGAAGGATCGTGGTAAGTGGTGGTGAAGTCTCGGTCAGTGTTGGATGCACAGAAATACACAGCAAGTTGTGTTTCTCTGTTTCAGCCAACTGCAGTGTGCTGTTGTTAACTCGGTCTGCTTCACGTCCTGAAAGCGAAATGTAATTGGGGTGACCAGTTGTTTGCTTTATATCCACCACACTGGAGTTGGCAAGGCTGCCTGCCAATGCATTTTAAAATTACAGATGAAGATTAAGGCCACTGTAAGTGATGCCTTGTTACGGAAGTACATATATCTGACAACGAAAGATGACGCTTTATAGAATAAATACATGTATAAATTACCACAAGATGTCGCCACTTGATACAGTTGTTTATCAACACATTAACGCTGAGTGAGCAGGCACAGTTCCGAGTGAGCAGGCACGTCTCTCAGTGAGGAACAGGCATGGCTCTGAGTGAGCAGGCACGGCTCTGAGTGAGCAGGCACGGCTCTGAATGTGCTGGCCGATCAACTTCGTACCATATTGGACATGACAGCTCACAACAGCGTAAAGGAACACAGTGTGGCCGAACCATCGATATACTTAAAACGCTGCCTCTCTTTTATGTTATTGAAACAATAGTGCATTATACTGGTTGACATTATTATTATATTATGTATTATTTTTTTAAATGCCAGCAAATCTGTTTGTCACCAATCCGTAGGGTATAGCACAAGAACCCACTATGCACGATCTACTTCACCAATGGGTAGTTTCATTATTGGGAGAGTTCCACTGTATACGTACAGTTGTATAATGACTTCTTGTGACTCTGATTTTATGGGTGGTTTAATTATTGGGAGGGTTCCACTATATACAGTCCGTACAGTTATATAATGACTTCTTGTGATTCTGATTTTATGGGTGGTTTAATTATTGGGAGGGTTCCACTATATACAATCCGACTTCTAGTGACCCTTTGATTTTATGGGTGGTTTCATTATTGGGAGAGTTCCACTGTATACAGTCCATACAATTGTATTGTGTCTGCCCTCCAGGAGCCAAACGGAAGAAGCAGGAAGAAGAGGAAGAAGATGACATTGAGATATCATCGGTGATTCCGCCTGACAACTCGGGAGAGTTCAGCATGTCTCTGAGTGAGAGAGTGAAGCGGCGGAGGAGACCGGTTTCTTATGCAGAGAACGACGACAGTGACTCGGGTGTAATCTCCGTCGCGAACGGCAGGGACAGTGACTTTCAGGCGCCGGTGTCGCGCAGGTTTACGCCAAGACACGCAGCGATCGAAGAGGAAGAGAACAGTCGAACAACAGAAGACATTGCTGCATCTGAAGGTGAGTCTTTAGTTCACTGTGGGTGGGGGGGTACATCTGCTCTTTGGTAGGCATTACCTTTGCATCTTCTTCCCCTTGATCCCTGTGGGGGGGGCACATTATCCAGCCTGTTCCACCCTCTCCTTGATGCTTTTCTACCTATCGTGATCTTCTACAAGTTCCTCCAACTCTTGGCTGTTCATCTCACTTGTCTACTACCCACACTGTCTTTTCATCCTCCTCTCTTTGTCAGTCTGTCTTTGTCAATTTTGTTTCACTCATTCTCTCTTCACTCATCCTCTGTTCATATCCTGCCCATATCAGTCAGATAATACATTCAGAAGTTCTTGTTATAAAAAAATTATTATTTACTGCAAAGATGATAAATGTTATCATGAAAGTAGCATATTGCCTTTTGTGAATGGTGGCGTCTTTAAAGCACCTTCAGAATTATTTTAGTTACGTTGATTGCAAAGATTGATAAGTCTTACCACAAAAATAACATATTGGCTGTTGTGAATGGTAGCGTCATTAAAGCATCTTGTAAGCTATGACAAAATCATGATGTCTGCAACAGTGAAAAGTTTATATAAATTTGTTATTATTATGTTTTGTCGTTCTTCCTTATATAGTTAACATCATTTTTGTATTTTTATTTTATGTGAAAATTGTTGAGTGTAGTGAAAGATTTATGATAAAAATATTTTACGAACTTTAGGATATAATAGTTCTAGATCACTTTAATTAAGATTTTCCACAAAAAAATGCAACAGTTCAAAGCATTGTGTTAATAGTCTCGTTTATGTTGTGAAATAATGACAACTAGTCAAAAATTAATTTGTGAAATATTTGTAGATGGTGATTAGTCTTGGCCTCTTCTAGCTTCGTCATGTTATCCGAATGTTCACAAATCCTCTTCCAGAAGTAGTTAGGCGGTAGATCATGAAACCATAAAATGCGTCATTTCTTCTGGTGTTGTTTTGAGTATATTTGTTGTTAAGACTGCTTTTAATACATTGGGTGTCTGTTTTCCCAGCGCGGCGGAAACGGAGGAGAGAGAAGAAACACAAGCGGATGGAAACCGATATATCGGTAGATGAACTGATGGACACAGCAACGTTTAAGAAGTTCAGTTCAGCCATTGACAGCATGTTGGAGGCAGTGGAGGACATCGACCTCACAGAGTTAAATGCAGGTAAGGTTCAATCCTTCGTCAGGGGCTGAGACATTTAAAAAAATGCACAATTAATGCAATGTTTCGTGCCGAAGTTGTAGAGTATGTCTTATTGAATAAAATATATTGAAATTTGTTCTGCTAGACTCCCCGTTTCCTTGGCAACAATCAAAGATGGCCGCCGGAGAGGGAAAATACATCACCCTTGTTTTGCGCACCTTTTGGCAACAAGTCATATATTAGCGATTTCTCACAAGCCAGTTATAAGTTTGATTTCATTATGTATGCAGATGACAACACTATTTAGTACTTTAAACTCTTAGTGTCAGCCCTGAAAATAAATACAAATAATCCTCAATAAATGAAGAACTCCAAGTAAAGTTATTGAATGGCTAAAAATTAATAAATTATCGCTGAATAAAAACAAAGCAAAATATGTGATTTTCCATATGCCAAATAAACGCATCGTGACTGTTACACTTAAAATAGATTATATAAATATTGAAAAGTAAAAAAATTTTGCCTCTTAGGGTTGACTTTAGACTCAAACTTAATTTGGAAAAAGCACACTGAAAAAGTATCAAGTAAATGTTCCAAAATAATTGGCATATTGAATAGATTAAAATACGTACTACCACTGCAAATAAAAGTTCTGTTATATAACTTGTTACTATTATCTCACATTAATTATTGCATTGTGGCATGGGGTTATCAGGGAAACAGAATTAAAAAAATCCAAAAGAAAGCAATGCGAATAATAACACTATGCAATTATAACTCATATAATGAACCACTTTTTAAAATACTTAACCTTAAATTTTACTTCAGATATATTCAAAAAAATCTACCGGATTATTTATTTAATTTGGTAAATTGTCCCAAAAGATAACACACAAGTACGACACTCGGAAAACACAATATATATTTATGCAAGCACCAACACAAGTCATGAATAGTGATGAAAGAAGGCCAAATGATGTTTATTAGAGATTAAGTTAAAGAGAGAGAAATGTGGGCTCTACATCCCAAGGCCAGGCCTGTGACTGAGCCCATACTAGTCTCCTGGGGATGGGAGGGCCAAAATTTGTTGATGCGACCACTCCGTCTGCTTTCACAAAACGAAGTGACCAAGAGCTCTTTGCAATCTGTGCGGTAGTGGTGCGCGGTGATTGGTCCCTTGCGCCAAGAGCGCCAAAGACAAAGGGGTAATTAGCATAATAATTAGCATCAGACATTAGGCCAATCATCACTTGTCCTGCGTTGTTGCCAGCACAAAAATGCATATGCAGCACGGATATTCTCATTTATGCAAGAAACAACACGGAGACCAATGTAGATATGAAAAGGCCAAATGTATGACGTTTATTAGGGGGGTCCAGTGTGTAAGCCCTTTTTGGCACACTGTGACGGTTTAAGTGAACGAAATGTGGACTCTACAACCCAATGCCAGGCCTGTGACTGAGCCCATGCTAGTCTCCTGAACATCAGGCTGCTAGAGAGCCCACATTTCCACATATAACGCAGCAGCAGCGATATTCCTAGAACAAATGGGAAAAACATGTACAACTGATTTAACTAACAAGTGCCTTTGCAAATTGCCACACTGAATACCAGACTACCTGCTGCTGACTATACTAATGGTAAAACTATAACCCCATAGGTGGGGGCAATACGCCGCACTTCACTCTGATAGATACAATATGTTGATCCTAAATCGAAAGTGGAAAGAAGCATGCGGTCCCTTGCAATAAAACCCCGTGAACACATCCGGTGCAAACCCTATGCTCACATTCATCTATAAAATTGGGGAAAGCATCGGGCCATACAACCGCTTTCCACTAACGATGTACAAGTAAACTACACATTACATTTGGACGGAGAGTTGGGAGGAGGGTGGGTCGAAATTGGCAAAACGTCTGGTCCTGTATGCTTTCGCAAGATGGAGTGCGGATTAGACCAAAAACGGCACAGGGTCACGGCCCTGTGCGCGCTGATTGGGTGGATAAATTAGCCAATCAGCAGCCTCCGTGCCGTTATCTTGCACAAAGTCCAGTATGCAAATCGGCTGTGCCTGATGTGCATACCATCATTTATGCAAGAAACAACACGGAGACATGAATAGTGATGAAAGTAGGCCAAATGAATGACGTTTATTAGAGATTAAGTTAAAGAGAAAGAAATGTGGGCTCTACATCCCAAGGCCAGGCCTGTGACTGAGCCCATACTAGTCTCCTGTACCTCAGGTTGACAGAGCCCACATTTTGGCATATACAACATTAGCAGTATTGTTATAGATATATACAACAGCATTACTACTGTAATCACAGTAGACCTTAGGCACTGTACAGTACATATATACTTTCAGAACTAAGCATGAGTTTGCAACGAAATGTTTGAAATACAACTTGCCACACACTGTAAATAACACTCCCGATTTAATTAAAGAAAAGATATACACTCACAGTATGTGAGGTTTTTCAGTATATATGAAAAAGTATTTCTTACAAAAACACGATTATATGTGCACACTATCAAAGTGTTATACATGTCAGCAAAACATAATAAATTAGGTAATGAAAATGTATAATCGATTACAATGACGCTAGCTTAAGAGTGTATACATGTGTACACGTACATGCAAAACATAAAAACAATACACTCGCATGCACGCATGCACACACACGAGATGGACTTTATTGTTTATTAAAAGGACATGTTATTATTAATGTAAATGGGGTGGCTCCAACGATAGCGACATTTTGTCTTAATAGGAGTCACCTGAACCCGTCTGGTATATACTATGTTTCAAATATATTAATTTTTGTTCAAAAAATTACTGCATTATATACGGATGATGTATCATGCAGATATGTATATGTATATTTGTATATGTTTTATTGTATTTATACTATTAGGGATGAAAAAATTGTACTATTTATATACAGCTGTACATGGGGTCAATAAACTTCTTTGTTCGTTATGTGAAACCGGCCCCTGTTAATTTAATGATTAAAATTTATTTGCATTGTGTAATAAAAATGCTGTGTCCCCCCAAAAAACCTTTTAATTGGGTCCCTGCTCTTCAGAAAGGTTCCATGATGAAGCTAACCTGACATGAATAGGTGATATTTTCAGTCAATTCATTATGTTGAAATGGTTCTTGAACTTGCAGACGACGATGATGCAGACACTGGTAGCTCAGACGTTCTCATCTCAAGGGGGCTGTTGTCTGACCTAACCAGTGAATCAGCCAAGCTCAAGTCAATGGGAGTTACCAACCAGGTATGTTATGCAATGTTGAAACACGCATAGCAAATTGTATTGGGAAGCTTGTGTTTATGACATCTTATAGGATCTAGTCGATGTTGATATTACGATTATCTGTACGCCTTTGAGGTTTGATCAGTGAAAATTGCCAGAAGATATTTGCCTTTTGAAAATTGCTGATGAAATATGCAGTTTAGTAATTTACATTCCTGATTTATCATAATGGAAATTAATTGAGATTTTATTAATTAAGCAACTCATGTCATATTCTGAATATATTGGGTTTTATCCACTTATAGTTGTGATCATCCTATTATTGTGTGTTTTGAAATGTGTCGCTTGTTCTCCCATTTAATGACACTGGCTATTTGTATTTGATAACAAACACTATTGCAATGTTTTTCTTGTAATTTTTGTGAAGCCTGTAAGATATATTTAGCAATTTGGGAAGTTATGGTATGACACACAGCATCACAGATGCATGGTTGATCATGTTTGTGGGTTTGGAATGATTGCTGGTTGTAAGTGTACAAGGTGTGGACATGTTCTTTGCCTGTCGGTCTGTCTCTATCTGTCTGTCTGTCTGTCGTTGTGTTGGTGAATCTCTAATGTTGAGGTTGTTTTGCAGGTTCCCTACGAGAAATTAGTGAAGGTCTTCACATTATTGCAATACAACATCAAAGATGGCTATAGGCTCTCTCCACTGCTGGTGTCGGTTAGTTTACTATACGGTTGATTCCATTTTGTTAATAGCCTGATGTTGAATGATAATTATTGTATGATAAAATGTGTCATTGCCCATAAGGTAGTTTTGATATATGCCATTGCCCCTACTTTAATAATAAAATCCAGCAATGCTGCTACTCTGATCTTAAAATGCAGCACAATCCCAAAATTCAGTGTTATCCCAACTATAATCTTGAATCCAACATTGCCTCTACTATTATTTTAAAATGAAGCTTTGCTAATAGTTAATACAGCATCATATAATCGAGCATTACTGATATGGTAATCTTGAAGACCAGTGTAACTGTAAATACAGCATTCTCTCTACTTGCACATCAAGTACATTCATCTAATGCAGTGTGTATCCATAAACATGGAAGCTTGCATGGAAAACATTCACATCAGTCACTGTGACTGTGGCATTTGAGCCATTTGTTTAAGGGGAGACACGGCAGTCTGAAATACGTCAATAATTATTTTTATGAAATTTTTTTTTTCTTTCAGTTTTTGACAGATTGACATATCTACTTCACAATAAAGATCATTTCTTAACAGTTACTCACCGCTAAGTCATTATATTAGCACTAACTTAGATGGCCCATCTAATGTGAAATGACAATAAATATTTGAATCGATGAAACACGCCAAAAGTAATCCAAGTTTATGCCTTGACAACGACCACTTTTGTTCATGATACGCCATTTTGTTTGGTATCAAAAGAACGGCCGTCTTCTTGGCTATCTGTCAGTTATGTTGATAGTCATGCCCCTTTTCTCCAAAGTTGAGTTTTCCCGCGTTGAAACCGAGTCCCAAATTTCCGATGATCTCCTTATTTAGCACATAGTTATGCAAATGAGACACGGAACTGGCCGAATGCCTCGCATTCGTGATTTTATGACGCGTTTTTTCTCAAAATGAGGCACGTAACCAGCCGAAAGCAAGTTCAAGGATCATTCAACCGGTTTTATGACGCGTCTTCATTCAAAACGAGGCAAATCAATCCCACGATGCTTTGCGTTGTCTACTTTCCTGTTTACATTGTTGCTACGGAGAACAGTTTGACACTCGATAAGCAGACGATGTATTTTGTTAAAAAGAGAGTTTAAATGAGATGCCGCCGAAGAAATCAAAAGTTTTATGGAAGCGCCTGAGTGAGTGCAATGCTGTACGTCGTTGGTCGTCCGAGGAAGCCGACTTAGCAGCCGTAATCGACGGCGAAAGCGAATTGATTGAAGCAGACGACACTGCGACTGACACTGACAGCGCCGGGAAGATCGCATCAGCTGACGCCGGAGCGACTGCACAACTACCAGGAACGGCCCAGGCAACACCGTGTTGCACTACAGTCGTCTCGTTACGCAAAATTGTCACCATGAACGCCGTTAAATGTGACAACCCTGACGAACAGAGGGAACTGAGCAGTCGAGATTGGTGTATTGTCGATGTTGGCCAACTCAGTGAAGTGGTCGCTGATGTCTCCTGCCCTGCACTGAACACTTCTAATGCTATTGCATTATACTGTTGAAACATGTTGATCAGAAGTGACTTTTTATGCTCCACACTGCCATATGGTGTACATGGATGTTGTGTTGTATGTAGCAAATGTTTCAGAGTTAGTGATGATTGACTGACATGTCAAACATGTGATGATTGTATATGGACACACTGCTGTTGCATTTATAAAATGCCTCAGTGAAGTGGTGCTTAGGTTGATAATTATCATAAAACCTATTTCTACACATGCAAGTTTGAAGCAAGCAAGTCTATGGAGTGCTACATGCAATTATTATTCATGTTTCATGTAGGTCACAGGTCACAACCTGTGCAGAGTGGGAAACTGTCCGAATTCTTGCTTCAGCTATGTTTCCTGGCATTATAATGTGTGGGGTGGCAGTGGGGGGGTGGGGGGGGGGTGAAAATGTTATAATGATGTCACTTTTAATGGACTATTAATCCTATAAACATTTATGTATATTACATCTTCTTTATCTAACATGCATTTCAGAGTTGAAGAAAACAGGCTGACATGTCACGACTGTATGTGGACACATACAAGCTGCATTTGTAAAAGTGAAGTGATGCTTACTTAGGAAAATACCTCTCTGATCTCATAATCAGGTTTCTTTGCATGATAACCAATGCATATGGACTGTTACATGCTATCAGTATGCATGTTTTATGTTGGACACAAGTCACAATTTATGCAATGTGAATTATATGTGAAAACTGTCTGAATTGGTGCGTCGACCATGATTACTCGCATTATGAATTGGGGGGTAGGGGTAAACAATGACATAATTGTGTCACTGTTAATGAAATGTTTCACTTAGAAACACTCACGTATTGTATATACATGGTAAGCCTACCATACTGATGCTTATTTGCAACATCTAGTATGTGCAAGACATTAAAATTACTTTGTTCATACTTTGAGTGCCGTTTTCTCAGTTATCACTTTTTTGTAGGAAAAATGAATAGAACTCCAAAACTAACCAAGCAATTCATACCAACTTTTTACACAGTAATAATGACATAACTATCTACATTCCTGTGCATTGAAATTATGATCAGTCATTTGGATTATATCCCATAGGGGTTTGAATGTGAAAATGTTGAAGAAAACAATTTAAATAACAAAAATTGTTAAAAAAATCTGAATAACATATACAAATGGCTATGCACAGAAAGTTAGAATAGTTCATTATCTAAATAAAAACATTTGAATTGCATAAATTAGTATAGGGGTTTCAGTGTTCTATTCATTTAAACTTTTGCTGTTTTATGACTTATTTTTAGTCCTTTGGCCGAAGGGCCAAGGGACTATTGCCATCACTCTGTGTCCGCCGTTAGCTGCCGTATCTGAGAAACCGTTCGGCAACTTTTTCTCTAATTTTGCGTAGACATCTTGGGGCACTGCCACTATGCACGAGAAATCTGTATTTGATTGAATCATTGTAAGGGCTCCCTAGGGCCTCCAAGGACCCCAAAACTGGTAAAAATGTAACATTGGGCCTATTTTTTCAAAAACTGTTCAGCAACTTTTTTTCTAATTTTGCATAGATGTATCTTAGGGTGCTGCCACTATATACAAGAAATCGGTATTTGATTGAATCATTCTAAGGGCACCTAAGAGGCCCCCAAAGTGCAAAAGGTTTACATTATCTAGTGATGTGGTTTTGAGAAGGGCCCTTGAGATCACCCCCAACAGTAGATGTTGTGTAGTGTGCCAGAAAATCAAAAGCTGTGACTAATTTCTACAGCCTAGGCCATTGAGACCTTGACTAATCTTTAATTGGTCACAGCACCCAGGCAGAGTAGACACACTTGACCCCTGTTAGACTGAACAGTTGCCTAACACTTTTAAACTCTATCTTCAAAACTATTGATTTTCTATAATTGCAAGTTGTGTTTATTTTGATGTTCATTTAATTATTATAAAATGGTGTGACTGTGGTGTCTATTGGTTAAAGATGTATTGTCTGTAGAAACCTGTAGGTGACAAACATAGAAAATTAATATTCTGTCACCTGTAGGTGACAAACATAGAAAATTAATATTCTGGACAACTATAGAGTGAAATATCCTACACTTTATTGATATCAAATGCATTCTACTGTTCTGTTTACGCTTGCCATGCCTTGTGTAGACATGGTACTGTGTAAATCAATTGTATCAATATAGACTAATAATTACAGATTCACAATATAGTTGACACCTGAAACAACCAAATGTCAACCATTAGAAGAGTTGACATAGTTCCGCTATACACTATATATGTAAATTTAACCAGCTGCCATGTCAAGTCCGTTATAATTGTGACTAACAGTGTTCAAAATTATTCAGGTAAATAGCAAATAACAAAGGACACAAGTTTTCTCCTTGCCATACCTCTACACATGAGAAGAAGGCTGACACAGCCTGGCCCTCATTTATACATGATTTAGCATTTTTGTACATGTTGTATACAACTTTCAACACAATACCATTAATACCGCATGAAATTATCTTAGACCACAGGGAGGACCGGTCTACTAAATCAAATGCTTTCTTATAATCGATGAAGACACAATAAAGCCTTTTGAGTCGAGACAAATACAATTCAACCAATACCCCTATCTGAACACTGCCTGTTCTTCACCTATTACATTCGCTTTGTTTAGGTATGTGGTCTGTCTGGTGTTCTGAACAACCACTAAGGATTAATGAACACTTGTGCAGAATGTCACCCACTTGGCAGGTTTAATTGATCTATTCAGCAATGAGGACACTGCTTAGGCCTCACTCTGGACACTGTCACTCACAGTGTTGTGTATTGTCTTAGTTGGTGCATTGAGCTAATCTACTTAACTGTGAATCAGTGGTGGCTCTGGTTGTGTATTACACCCAGCTGTGGAGCTAAGATTCTCTGCCTGCTATTGTTTGATGGAAACTGTGACTAATCTGTAATTGGTCACTGGCAGTAGCTTGTGTCAACAGACAGCATTAAGCCACTAGACCCCTGTTAAACTGGACAGTTGCCTGTAGGTTTTAAACTGTCAAACAGTGAGTCTACCTTTTGCTCTCAGATAATCTGTTCTCTTAGTTTTACACATGAAGACATAATCTGGCATAACTTGATAAGTCTTTGTAGCAGCACATTTGTACTTCCAGTGTATCATTGCAACATAACATACATATTACATACTGTGTGCCACATTTGAATGTTGTGCATGTAATATTTCCATGCAATCCATTTGCATATATAATGTAAAACTTCAACAGCCGTTTTCTTCATTTTCACTTTTTGATCCCTACCATGTTCAATGCTCCATAACTTTGCCAATTTTTGTAGCAGTCATATTTTTTGAAACTAAAGCACCCTACCAAACCTTTACAAGGATGTAAGAAAACAATGTTACAATTTTTCCGACTTATCACTCATTTGGTCAGCCGGGGTCACATATAGACGTATTAGTCCAAAGGACTTCAGGGCCACTTGGCCCATTTTTTCGATTAAAACCCCCTAGCGCACTTAAATATTAGAGACAAAAAATAAAAATCATGAAATAACCTTAGTTTTAGTACAGTAATTTCATACAATACATAGTTGGTGAAATTGATCAGCTTTAAATTGTTATTATTTTTTCGTGTCCTGTGATCCCTTAATTAACACTGATCCATTTGATTTGTTTCACTACCAGTTGTGCCAATGATAGTCATTGATGAGGGCCTCTACACTTGGAACTATCAGTTAATCTAGTGGCCAGCTGCCCCCCTGTAACTTCCACCAGTCTTATCTTGTAATTACCCATCTTGTTCAGTCATCTGCCCGTCTTCAAGACGGGCAGATGGGTCTCTGGCTAAGCCCCTGATTCTACCATGTGTCTGAGACTTTTGACTTGCTCTGTGTCCTGTGACAGCACAATGACAGCAGTGACGATGAGCAGCTGTGGCAGGAGGTGGCAATGGAGCGGGTGTTGGCGGCGGTGGACGCGGGTCTCGCCGCTCTCAGCATCATGACAGCGCCGGACATGCCAAAGGAGGTCTTCCTTGAGGACGTCATAGAGAGAGTCGTCATGATGACGAAGCAACAGCTCCAAAACACCATCTTCCCAGAGTTTGATCCGGTCTACAAGGTGAATCCAAGAAACAAAGGTATGTTCTACGAATACTGCTGCTGTATTTCAACCACATGTCTTTGGCAGTCCTTTGATGAAATGTGCACACCTGTTTACGATATAATTCTTGTTTGCTATACCTCTGACCATGGGTTCCTGAGGATATAGGTGTTACAAAAGTTTATTTATTAGAGCATTGATTTGTTGAAATGTGGGCTCTAATCAACCTAGTGTTAGGTTATGGAGCCAACATTTCTTTATTTTTAACACTTAAAGTGTGTGCCAAACATGTCTTCTATTTAATCCCTTAATCTCACTGCACGATGCAGTATTGGCAAAGATCTCTGCCACTGTTCAACCGCAACATAATTAGTTCCAAAATATCTAGAGCTATTTTTGCAATAAATAGAGTGAAATATTTCTTACCATATAAGTCATTAAAATCATTATATTACACTTTAATTCACAGTCATAAAATATGGTATACAAGCATGGGGCAATGGAAACACAAAGAAAATATTTTTTTTACAAAAACGTGCTTTAAGAATAATTAATAAAAAAGGATATAGGAGTCATACTGATCCTTTATTTAAGTCTGACAAAATACTAAAAATGTCAGATGTATATAAACTACAGGTCTCACTATTTATGTATGACTAAACATGATTTATTACCCAAGTCATTTACCAATTTTTTGATCAAAAAGACTTTAGACAAAAGTATAAGAATAACCAGACAATGCAACCTTCTTGTTAAAGAGACACCTAGAACACATTTTTTGTCTAAGCTATCAAAACATAATTTCACAAGAATCTGGAACAATATAAATGAAAAAATAAGAAACACTAAACCCAGGTTAAAGTTTAGACGCGTGTTGTGTGACTTCTACTTAAACGCATATCTTCGTCAAGTGAATTGTATAAATCCTAGATGTTCAGAATGTAATGAAACTGATTAACTATTACCGTTCTTACACTACGTTGTTAACCAAGTACAAATGTTTGGATTGCCTTTCTATTCACTTACATATACTTCAATTGATCATACTTCTCAGTTCGTTGTCATATATCACCAACAACAGCACATACTATATGTTAAATAATACTCCGGTTTAATATCTAGTACGGAGGTGGGTTGGTGATTAATTTGAGTGAGTTGTGTAACATAATTTTGATGATTGTTATAATTGTAATCATAGAGTAATGATAATCAAATGGTGTCACTAGAAGACGGCTTTTAGCCAAGTGACATCCATGCAATGTAACACATTTCCATTTGTATGACATATATATGTTAACTGTATGTTACGTTGTAAATAAAGTTACTTACTTACCGCCGGCTTCCCCGCCATCGCAGCCGGCATCGGCGCTAAGTCATAAGCTGGCGTCTGCAGTGGCTATGCGCGGCTATGTTCGCGCGTGCATCCTACAGTTGCCGAGCCTGCCATTTCTTTTTTTGCCCAAACGCATAGTTTGCGGCAAATTTATAACGTTTGGCATCAACAAGATTCGTGCTGATTTCGTCAAAACTGTCGCTGGACGCCATCATTGTTTACACCCAGAAATAGCAACATGGTGAATTGTGGGAGAAACGCCACACGTCTCACGCCATTATCCGGGTCACCTTAGGTCACGAGCATGGCGGAACATCCCGATGCTGACGTGTCACAACGACGAACGCCAAATAAGGAGATAGTTGGTTGAATTGTGCTCCCATATATTAGGATTTCCCAAAAATACGGGTCAAAGGGTGGGAATGCCGTCTAGACAAGCAGTTAGAGGATGGATTGGTGGTTCTATTCGTACTAAACAAGATAGTGTACGTTGAAAGTACGGCAGCGTTACTAAGGTCTAAACATCGCATATTATCGAACACATTCCGCGTCTTGAGAACTAAAACAGGATTTATTAATTGATAGGGGCTCACTTTATTAACGAGAAAAGTGATTTAGAGATATGAAATTGTTATAAAAATGAACTTTATTGGTAGAACACATACAAAGCTATCGGAATATGGCAAAAACATTTTTTATTTTTTTTCTTCAAAATACGTCATTTCAGCTGTGTCTGGCCTTAATAAACAAGCTTAGTTTTCACCTCTGTGCCAGTGGGTAGTTTCAACGGGTTAATTTTTAGTCCTTTCGGCTGAAGGTCTAACAGACTTATGTCATCACTCTGCGTCCGCCGTGCCATATCTCAGAAACTGTTCAGCACCTTTTTCTCTAATTTTTCATAGATTTATCTTAGGGTACTGCCACTATGCACAGTAAATCTGTATTTGAAACTGGTAAATTTTCACATTTTACCTATTTTTTTAAAAACTCATCAGTAACTTTTTATCTGATTTTGCATATACATTTCATGTGGTAGTGTCACTATACACAGGAAATCTGTATTTGATTGAATCATTCTAAGGACACCTTAGGGCCCCCAAAATGCAAAATTGTCTTACTATTTCCCTACTGCTGTAAGCCTCCTGCACTGATCTATATTTATAACTGGATAGTGGACTTTGCCCTATCTCTGATCACTGGGGTGGCTGAGTGGAATTGCCTGGGTGTCAGAGATTATGCTGTAAGCCTGTGTATTGGACTAGCCTCAGTTCACTGCCTGCCATTGTCCCAGTGTCAAACAGAATGCCTCCATGTGGGCTGTAACTATAATGTGTAATGGGAATCCTACTGGACTGGCAGGACCTGAGAAACTTTAAAACAACAATAGACATAATTATCAATGCAATATAAATATATGATCTAGGATTAAAATAAAATAACTTATGTGTAAAATAATATATAAAATAACTTCGGTATTCTTCATGAACGTCAGAACGAGGGTAAAGTAGAAAACCAAGTTTGCCCAGTGACAAAATAATTATTGTGCGGTTCACGCATACAGTGTGATAAATGTAGCTGTACATTTCAGCTGCGTGATAATGAAAATTAGACTCAAATATATTCAGAACTTTTCATTTTATTGTATTTTTCGTAGAACGTTCAAATACAACCAATACGGCAGTAGGCCTCGTAGGCCTACCGTTTAGCGCTGTGGCGCACACCTGTCCGATAACATGACGTATCTATTATCAATTTCCTTACATATCAATAAAGTAAGTAATACCTACAGTTCCTAATTACACACATATATATGTCATCAGGTTATAGGACATGTTGTATTTGAATTCTGAATGCATTGTATCCTTCGCTGGCGGGTGTAAGACAGCGATGTCCGGCTCGCCAGCAACTTGCATAATATCCACTTCAAAACAGCCCCCAAAGTCTGTGTAACTGTCTGATCTAGTATAACTTGATCCACAAATACTGTCATGTATTTTGCTGATATATTGCCACGGACATTTGAAATAATTCAACTTGTATCGTTGATGCGAGACAAAAACATGGCGGACTTTCGTCGTGATGGAATGAAATCAGCATCAACAAGAAGACGTTTTAGAGCCATGCGCTGATTGGTTGACCGTTGACGTAAATTTATTTGGATAGACCAATCGTTGGGCTTTCCATCGGTACCTCCATTTCCCTGTTTAGACCATTTGAATGGGCATGTAAAATCCTGACGCAGAGCGTAGTAAAATCGGCCATATTTGGGCATCTACTATTACAACATTTTAAAGCTTGGTTGTGATTTGCTATTACTGAATCATGACGCGATACAACTCATTGATAAAAATGCCACAGGAAGAAGAATAATTCAGCTTTCCAATGATACCTCGCATTCCCCTGTCAGTTGCTAGTGACGGAAACGAAAATTTTTTGAAAAGAGTGATACTGAATCGGGCCCAAAAATCGGCCGGGACCAGTTTTGCACTGATCGCACGGGCCGAATTCAGCCCAGTGGCCACCTGTAGGTTTTTTTTAAACAACCTTTAACTGTCCTATATGCGAGATTGCAGCTCACTAACTGTCCTGCAAGGTTTCTACAACCACTGGAATTCGGCCTAAATAGCAGAGTATCGGGATAAAATTCTACAGTATTTTTAATAACACATTAACTAATATATATGATCTTCATGAAACGGTCTACTCGAATATTTTATTTCCAGGTGTATCTTCACTGGCATGCATATAGTCTCCACTAAACATGTCAACATTTTACTTCCATCATAACCCTTAATAATATGTAACTATGATTGACCAAAAAACATTTCATTAATAATTACAAACTCACAATTTAGTCCAAAGGACTTGGCCATTTTTCTGCATGGTTACATGTGTCGCTCTGTTTTATAATTTTATGGAAAAACTTGAAGGTATGTGTAAACAAAATTTCATTCATCATATGTCACTTTTCAAGCTCGTTTAGCCAGATATAATTAGGTCGGTGTATTTCAAATCAGCCACCATTAAACTGCCCGAAGCTGAGTTAATAAAGACATGCATTGAGTGATTGCATCACCTGACTGACTCATGGCCGTGTGCACAGGTGCTTATCAGGCGAATGTGAAGATGAAACGAGCGAGGGCCAGCAGTGCCAAGCACCGGTCCAGTCAGCTGCTCTACAATAAACTCACAGAGCTCGTCAGTCTTCTCTCAGAACTCACCGACATCCAGGAGCTCACAGACACCATCATACTGCAAGTAAGGACACAGCATGTCAACAGACAGTCAAACACATTGATGATCCCCATGTGAATGGCCCCGCATTGTTTGGTTGTTCTGTATTATGGGGTCTATGGCTTAATTTACATTCAGACATAAAAAAATCCTACTGTGCTTCTCAAGTAAACATACTCAGATAGGAAGGAATTAGATTGTTGTCATAGTGACAGTGAGAAATAAACTTCAAATACACTTCGTAGTTGTCTGCCAAACCTGACAACTGCCCGATGCCTCACGACGGCTAAACCCAGCAACGTGTATAGGTAGCATGCCATAATTATATTGAAATGGTACCTTATTGTACATAGGTTTTGAAAAACAATATATAGATATATCGAACATAATGGCCCAGTATTTCCTATATCTGATCAAATCTCTAAGAAATCTCTAAGGAAGCAAGGATCACAAATAACACTATGGTCTGAAATTATTTAAGATGGCTGTGATATTGCAGAAACGTTTCTTGCTGTGACCTGGTAATATTTCACTGATGCAAACGGGACTGATGAAAGTGGTTTACTGTTGTGTGTATGGAAGCGTGTTGATGTTGTTGTTGGTTTCAGCTGTCCACCCTGTCTGTGTCGCCGTTCTTTGTCGAGAACATTAGCGAGCTACAGTTGAGTGCATTGAAGCTCGTCACAAGTGTAAGTGCACATTTATTACCTTTCAATATTTTCTTAGCAGGACCAAAATGGTGTGTTTTGAAAGTAACTCGGGATATGGTGTTAAGAAAACTGCACAATGTTGTTAGATAGATATTTGCAGTTTGAATAATGGTTGTCTTTAATCTGTACTTATATTGGAGCTATATTACTACAGTGTTCAGTGATGTCAAATCTGTATTGTCACCCTCAGTCCCTCCCCTTTCTGTCATCTGTTGTTGTCAGAGAGTATACACTATGGAATGGTCTAACCTGTTATATTTCTGTGCAGCTGTTTTCGCGGTATGAGAAACACAGACAACTGATCCTGGAAGACATACTTTGTTCCTTGGCAAGGCTGCCGTCAAGCAAGAAGAATCTCAGGAGTTACAGGCAAGCTCATCTAAACACCTTGTTGTCCACAACAGGCAGATCTTTCATGCTGTTGTACTGGTCTTTAAAATCATTCGGGTTGTTCAAGTATTAAAATGATTTCAAGATGTGTGATGGTCAGTGTCTTTTCTGATTCTCCTTAATTCAATTCTTTAATCTTCTTTGCACTGAATACTAAATTAAGTTGGCACATTAGATAATCATATAAGTTGTGGAGATAAGTAAAATAAAAAATAAGTTAAATACGTACAATGCCTGGTCATTAAAATGTGGTATTTACTTGTAGGTTGAACAGTGACGAGCAGATTCAGATGGTGACGGCGCTCGCTCTTGAACTCATCCAATGTGTTGTCAAACTTCCCGCAATTGTGGAGGAGCAGGGTGGGAAGGACGGGGTCGCAGCAAAAAGGAAAGACCGGGTAGGCTGACAGAACATGGTTTTTGTTGCAATTCCAGATTCCACGTACTCCTGAAATCAGACAGAATCTCATAAGTAGTCGTATGGCCTGGCTGGGATGATTTGGGGGATGAAAATGCAGTTTACAAATTTATTTTATATTTTTAAAAGTAAATGGGTATTATGGTTATTTACTTAATATTGAAGAAACTGTGTTAGTGTAGATGTGTGAAACAGTAGTTTCACCTAGATATCCAGGCTGCAATATGCAGTTGACATGCCATATTTTGAACTGCAGTTTGCACTTGTGAAAGAAAACTTTCTTGATTTCTGCAGCTTTTGTCAGAATGTTGTTTTACTGTGTGTCTACTAAATGGCAATAACATTCTTTAGGGTAAAGGACAAACAAATCCAAAATGTGCAGAATACAGGAATCGAGCATTGTGCATTTCCTGGTGGTGAGATATAAAAAAATATTATTTGTTAAAATTGTGAACCTTTATTAATTTACAACACTTAGAATACACTACCGCAATGTCAACCAAGTGATTCCGTTTGTTGCAGATGGACAATGAGGTTGTGATTGTAACGTCGTACGAGATCGCAATGAGGACAGCCCACAACTTTCTATCAGTGTTCCTTAGGAAGTAAGTGTTACTGCATGAGGACACTGTAGTTCTTGCATCACTGACACTTCAGAAACCATGTGGCTATAGCAGAATGACGTGGAAGCAGTACAGAACGTTTGTGATGCTTTTTTTTGGAGTCATGTAGCATATTGCTGCATTCCACAATAATACGCATATTTGAACCAATACTAAACACTTATGTTTTTGGACTTTGTTACCTTTTGAGACCACCCATGATGAACCACACATGGGAAATAAGTGGAAAAGTAATACATAATGATGACTGTCATGAAGGCAGCCATTAGGGGGGATAGGTTGTGCTTGTTTTCTACTCCTAGTGTATTAGACGCAGCACATATTAATCATGACTTTATGCACATGAGATCTTTTCTTGTGGCCGTGTAAAGCTTGTGATTATGTGTTTGTATGTATAATCCTATTATTATGTTTTGTATGAATTAGGGTTTTAACGACTTGTTTCTTGCAGGTGTTCTACGAAGGGAGATGAGGACTATCGGCCAATGTTTGAGAACTTCGTCTATGATCTATTATCGACGGTCAACAAGCCCGAGTGGCCTGCTGCTGAACTCATTCTCAGTCTGTTGGGCAGACTTCTTGTACGTATCTCCAGCTTACTGCACTCTGCTTTGTGTAGTCTGGCTTGTTAAGCTAGTGACTGGCTGGCACCTTCATTGTACACACACTTGTTTTAGGGTGCTAGAAATAATGTGTGTGTGTATAACAGAAAGCCCCAAATATCAGCAGACCCAACAAAGAATGGTCGCATTTCAGTTGAGGAAGTTTTGGGCACCTTTGATGCTTTCTTAATGGTTTGGGTTTATTTGGAAGAATACGTTATAGAGAAATTGTCTTAACAATTGTGCTGTGATTTCCAGTACTTCTCATTCTCTTGTAAAGTGGCACTCCTGTAGCAGGTATGGCTTGTGCAGTTGGTCTTCAAATGGTGTACTATGTATGGTACATCAACGTATCCAACTAATGGGTGTGTTTTGTGGACATGACAATTGGTGGATCCAGTACGTCGCAGTTTGTCTATGTCACAATAAAAACTGTGCATAACCTCCATGTAGCTTTGCCTTTCCAACATTTCTGTCATAAAGAAAACATTTTGTGGGCAAGATGTCAACAAAATATACAACAGAAAGTCTACACTCCACCTCTTCTGCATCCATTTTTGATGGCTTGATGGACCTGTTGCTAGGCAACAGGTCATTTGATGGACAGGTGAGTGACACACTCGGTGGCTGTGTTTCCAGGTGCAACAATTCAGCAACAAGTCAGTTGACATGTCCCTGAGAGTTGCGTCACTCGACTATCTGGGCATTGTGGCCGCCCGTCTCAGGAAGGATGCAGTCTCCAGTCAACTCAACGAGGAGGTCATACATGAAATCAATGATCAGGTGGGTGTAAGATACTACTACACAGGCTAGATACTTTTTTTTTTTATTTTTATTATTGTGTATATGTATATATATACACACACATCTACATGTGTATATGTATATATATGTATGTATATTATACATGTAGCAACAAAAATTTACATGCACACACATACACACGCAAACTTATGGGCACACTCACCCACCAATTTTTTAATTGTTAATGAAAAATACATCCACATGTCACTGCCCTAAAATTGAACAATTTGTCTTCCCTTCCCTAATTTTACACAAACTGATACCGCAATTTGTACTACAGTGCCTTAGTTGACTTACTACTGCTATGTGACTGAACGGAATGATTACTGATATAATGTGCTTTCTGATATCTCTTGAGACAAATTTTAGTCTGCCATTTTTAGAAACTGTTTTGCTACATTGTGTTACAATGTGCCTTACAATTCAGATTAATGAAAGTGATGATGAGAGCCCTAAAGAGAAAGTCGAAGAAAGAAGTAAAACCCCACAGGTATGTTTGCAGTCGTGCCAGTACGATGAATTAGCATATAAAATACCTAATCCAATGTCGTGGCATTCTAAATCTGTTCGAATGTCATGGAGAATAAAACCAACTGATACGAGTACTGTTCACAATGGATAAGTTTATGTATCAGTACTGGTTAGTCCAGGCATATATACTACTTCTTGAAAACTGTCGTATCTAAACTGTTGGGCGGCGCTAAAGATGATACTGATTTGTTAACAGTATTTGTTTTATTTCCACAGCCGGAGGTGGGAAAAGGCAAGACAGAACATCTGCAGAAAGCTCTCCTCGAGTACCTAGTATATCATGCACAGAACGACCCAGCACTGGCGGTAAGGAGCAGGGAGACTGGTGTGTTCTTTACTCACACAATGTTCGAGGCAGTTTCAAAAGATCTGTACAACAAAAACCAGTTTGCACACTGATTTTAGCAAGCGTATAATAGCAATGGTTTTATACTACCTTGCATTTTCATTTCAGAAATAGTGCTGTAAGACATACTTTGTATATATACTTGATACACCCTGAGTAAGGACAATATGTGGCTTGAATTATGTATGGCATTTTGCCTTTGAAGACATCTGGGAGATTTTAATTTGGTTGTTTTGGCATATGTTATAGTGCCAGTGGAATTGTTTCTGAAGTAATTAATACAAAACACGAGAAACAAACAATGTCCATTTAACACAGCCAGCTAGGCACGGTCGAACTGTAAGATCAGATATTTTATTATGCCATTTTTCAAAGGAATTTGGCATACACTATTGTCATTTTAATGATTCAAGTGTCATCATACTATAATGACAATAAACATTTTACAGCACATAGAAGTGTAAACATTGGAGATATTGAAGTCACTGGTGATGTTTGTGTTCAGTTCGCCCGACAGTTCTACATAGCGCAGTGGTATCGCGACTGCAGTGTCGAGATGGAGAAGATGCAGAACAGAACGCCGCCAAAGGCGTCGAAAGCGTCGCAGAAGAAGAGGCGGCAACAAGATAAGGATGACAGTGATGAGGAAGACGGCGATGACAAGGAGGAGGAGGACGGTGTCGCCAGTGAGGTGGAGAAGGCGAAGGAGGTGCAGCAGATGGCGGAGGGCAGGAAGGCCTTTCTACTCACACAGATCAGCACAAGGATAGGCACTTTTGCCGCGTTCAAGTGAGTCTGGTTGGCTCGTTTAGTTTTATACGAATATATTTATTTCATGCAAACCCCATAAGCAAATGGTACATATAAATGGAATGACTTCTTTAGCGCCGATATCCTCGGAAAATCCGAGCTCCGTGATATAAAAATACATAGCTTTTAAAAGTAGATAAGTTAGTAATATAAGCAGATAACATTAAAATAACATAAGGTAATAAGTTTAAAGACTAAGCAAAATTAACCTTTTTTATTCCCAATCTGAATGAAATATACTCTAAAAATAGTGTTCTGATATTAGATAATTTTTTTGACCCTCTGCCTGTTCAATGCCTCTTTTAGTTGCGCTTTTCTGTACATTTTCTGCATTTTGTTGCGACACCTAGCAGCTTTGATGATGTCACCACAGGCAATGCCTCTGAGCATGCCCTATTCTTTAATATGGTAAACAGCAGTGTGGCTTGTTTCAGGATGTACATAAAGTTGCAACAACGGAATGTAATATTTTTTCATATCACCGTAAAGATAATAATCTTACCTAAAACTTTATCGCTGGATGTACCCATTAATTTTCTTTACTTTTCGAGTTATTGTCACTTGAACAGCGTATATGCCTTTAATTTAACTCGTTGTTTGTTCACTATGTGGCGCTGACTCTGCTGGTTGATTCAATAATTAATCATGTCGGACAGTAGAGACGAATCTAGTCATGCTGGTTCTCATGGCATCAACAAATTAGATGATTATGAAGAGGTTTATTATGGTCCGCAACCATATCTGCATGAACCAGACACTGATGTCGTGGGAAACGAAAGAAATAATGCCGGATCAACCTGGCATTGGCAATGACGAAGTGTTGCAGTGGTAGTTCTTTTCGTTTACTTAGTGATGACTGATGACAGTGATGTGAATTGTTCCTGGTGCGAAAAATGCTCATGTGTGATATGAACCATTTAGAATAACCAGTAAGAATCTAATTTGTGCTAACATATTGTTATAAATTTAAAAGTTGCTTGAGTGAAGTGCTTACAATAAAAAAAACTGCCTTACCACACAACGCGCTAGCGCCATTATCGGCTTTAGTTGTGTAATTATGACTGGAAACTTCATGCCATGTCAAAAACCGTTTCACTGAAATCTTGTGTTCTCAACCCTCTTAGCCTATTGCTCTGCCTGATGTCGCACTGATTCACATCACATTATGGGCAAAGAGCTATTTACACAGCACAGATAGGGCGCACAGTTTTAGACATGGGTGTCTTTTTACGAGATTTGGACTGTTTTCTAACAGTCTGTTGGCACAAATGTGACGATATATGTGTTAGATATTTAACACATAGATATCGTACTATGTGGAATGATGGAATACTAATCGAAATGAAAGTGGTTGGGTGGTAAAAACAAAAGTAGGTTACAAAATATGTTAAAAAGTAAATTGCACGCAGCAAGAAATCATTGAGAAATCACCAGCGCCGTGTAGCGATCAAAGCTGATCGCTACACAGTGCGGATAATATGCACTGTTCAAATGGCAATAACTCGAAAAGTTAAGAAAAAAATCATGGGTACATCCAGCGACAAAGTTTTAAATAAAATTATTATCTTTACGGTGATATAAAAAATGTCATTCCGTGGTTGCAATTTCATGTACAACCTGAAACAACAAGCCGCACCGCCATTTACCATGTTAAAGAATAGGACGTGCTTAGCGGCACTGCCTGCGGTGACATTGGCAACATCTGATGGTTTTCCTGCGACACACAAATGACCATGTTTGACTGGGCTTAGTGGTAGCAGTTCGCAATGAACAGACTTCATATTTGGCACATTACTTGACAAGAGCATTCGGTTTACGTATATGAAGTTTAAAAATAATTGAAAATTTCAATTTGGTTAGCCTTTAAAAAGTTATAAAAGTTATAAGAAATAATTAAATATGTAAAACATGATATAATGTCACTGTTTGACAATATACATTGAATCAGCCTAGCTAGTCATTAACGATATCTGTACAATTGTACATACATTTTATCATGTAATTGTCACTGTTATGTCTGTGGGTGCTGTAATTAGAACAACAAACGTTTATGGTAATGCTAATTTTTCCAGAAAATATTTGGTTGGAAATTTGCTGTTTAATTTCAACAAGGAGCAAGTGTGGGGGATCCATCAATTCCTGTTACAACAAGATTTTTGTGGCAATTTTTAATGATGACTAATAAATATATCTTCATTGTTTTGCAATCTTTTGATGGGGTTCTTTACTTATTCTGGACAGCATTTCCATAAACTTCCTGTTCTGAAGTCTACTCTTGTGCAAATTTGACAAGTTGAGTTTTTTAGTGTTTTAAATGGGTTCATATGTATTGCTAAGTATGTTTTTTATGTAATTTTTTCAGACCCTCAGAAAGCAAGTTGGACTATGACAATGCGTGTTTGGTGACACGGTATCTTGCAGCAAATCGACCATTCTCACAAAGCTTTGACATATATCTCACACAGGTATCTATTGCGTATTTGCCTTATTATTTGTTTGTTCTAGTAAAAAGAAGGGTGAAGATTCATTGAACTTAGCCAGTAGTAACATCTAAATTGTAGTTACTGTCGATACATTGTTTTTTTCAAGCAAACAGGTATAAAAATGCAGTGTGTTTGTCACATTTAATTGTGCAAACATGAGGAATATTATTTTTTAAACAATGTCCGGCTAATGTTGAACTATCTATCTATTACGCTGTGCACATGTTTTATTTGTATTTTGTAGATTCTTAAAGTTCTGTGTGAAACGGCCATTGCTGTTCGCACAAAGGCAATGAAGTGTCTGACCGCAGTAGTGGAGGCCGACCCAGGAATCCTTGCTAGGGTGAGAACACTTTCTTTTCACTTCCTCGTACTCTTTAATCTTGAATTACTGCAAAATGCAAACATTACAACAGCAGGTGTGTATTTGATTCATTCAGCTTTGAAAATCATAGAACGAATGCCAAAAAATATGTAATGCAATAGATGTTGGCTGCCATTTCTTCACGATTTGAAATTGCACATATTTACAAACTAATTTTGTTTATTACAATACAGTAAATGGTTCAACAACCATTTGACTTAATATGTTGGTCTGCCAAAGTTTCTGGGATTTTCTTTTCAGAGATAATTACAATTTCACTGATTTGAGCCCCTGAAATACAGGACATCCTGTCTTGATCGTACAGCAGCATATGCATGTCATTTTAATTATCCTTCGACAATTGGCCATTTCTGGTGTTGTTTTCTAGCATTGTTGAACTCGTGTGATGTTTCTGTTTCCAGGAGGATATGCAACAGGGCGTGCACGGCCGCTTCTTGGATCAGTCGACGTCTGTACGGGAGGCAGCCGTTGAACTCGTTGGCAAGTTCATTCTCATCCGTCCAGAACTTACAGCACAGTATTATGACATGCTCTCAAACAGAATTCTTGTGAGTACACTTCCTCTAGGATTTACCCTGTACATTTCACACTTGGAATGTGACCTCAGCAGTGCCAGATATGTTATGTTCGATGTAGTATGTTTCAGGTAGTTTTGGAATTCATACTTTTTGATTGTTAGTATTTTGTAGTGATTATATTGAGTATTGAAGCAAACATTTACAGTTGTATAAGTCCACGTGGTCAGTTGGATTGCTGGTTGTCTTCATGCATACCTTACTGACTATTGAGTCCATTTACATTGTTACCTCAGCTCTTTATATGACAGGCATTAATAACAATGATACTGCTGTTTCTTGTTATACATTTTATTTGATGTCTTTACAAATTGAAACAAAATAGGCAAATAATAGAAGCATCACATATTAAATTTAATAAACAAGGTCAACTATACAAAAATGGCTTTGTTGTACTGTCATGTTTAAGTAATTCTCGTGCTAACACTGGAAATTTCTATTCAGGACACTGGCATCAGTGTGCGAAAACGAGTAATCAAGATATTCCGAGATATCTGCATGGATCAACCTGAGTTTCCAAAGATCCCAGAGATGTGTGTGCGAATGATTCGCAGGGTCAACGACGAGGAAGGGATCAAGGTAATATTTCTCTCTCTGAAATCTGAGTTTCATTGCGACTACTTCTTTTGGAGAGATACACATGAATGTGTGATAGATATGACTGGTTGACTTAGTGTGAGATGAAGACAGTGCTTCAAATAGTAGTGTAGTTAGAATGAAAGAGGACGGGTTTTTCCAATTTTCTTGCTGCTGTTCGAAGCGTGATCGATTTTGATCAAGCAACGTTGTCTGCTGCACAGTAAATGCAGCATGGCTGAATGCTCCCAGAGAAGTCGAGTTCGTTTTGGAATGAACTGGGGAATGAACTCGGGCCAGGTGGTGAAGTGTAATTTACTTTGTTCCGTCCCGAGGACAGGATACCACTTCATATAAGAACATTACTTTACCTTTTTCCTTTCAAATATGCATCATCTTTTTTACTGTCTAATATGCAATCTGTTTTATTGTGTGACGTATAACATAGTTGTAGCCATATCTCCATTATCAATGTTGACACCATTTAAGGATGTCTCGGTATAACCTTGTGTACACTTGTCTGTTGTAGAAACTTGTCAACGATACGTTTCAGTCGATGTGGTTCACGCCACTGCGGGGTAACCACGAGGACCACCAACTGCAGCGCGTCATGAACATCACCGATGTCGTCACCATGTGCCGGGACTCTGGGCTCGACTGGTTCGAACAACTCCTCGAAAATGTAAGTTTATGTGCAAGATGAAGTTTAAAAATGCAAGGTTTCGCGTAACTTAAAAAATCGCAGTTATCGTAAAATCAAATTCACATATATCACAAGAGTGAGCAACGCATATCTGTGAAACATTATTTGTCTCTTGATGTCTCTTTGCCATTTGCCATCAGAAATGAGCTTCTTGGAATGAGATAATTTTAAAACTCTGTTAAATATGTCTGTGAAGCAATGCATTATGGTCATAAACATTTCCCGTGCAGTGCATGGGGAGGTTCATATATTTTATTAAATAAATGTCGTACTGGTACATGTACCACTGGTTCTGTATGTACCTCTGCTACACGTTCACCAGGTGCATGTACCATTGGTACGTGTACCACTCAGACATGGCCTTCATATGAATATAAACAAGATTGTCAAACCTGCTGTGCTTCAGTGGTTCAGGTTTAAGGCCAGACACAGCAGGTAGATATGATTATTTTTAAATTTGTGCAAACAGTTCAATTTTTTCTGCCCAATGCATGAAATGGGTCTTATTGAATAAAATATATATTGAACTTTTTTTAGCCAGACCCCCCGTTTCCATGGTAACAAACAAAATTGCCACCATTTTTGGCAAATTTGGAAACTGCCATTTTTTTTGGAACCCATATATAGTTATAATTCTTGCAAATCCATGTTCTCTATAGATTCTATTGTGCATTGATCAGAGCATTTTTTTAATGTGTTTTTATTTTTTAAATAATTTTTTTGTAAACTACAAAAAAAGTCTATGTTCAACAAATATGGCTATATCTTTCAAACTGTTCATGATTTAAAAAAAGTGTCTGATCATTGCACACAGTAGAATATGCTGAATGCAACAGTGAAAACATTATTTATACAGCATAATTATTCCAAGAGATATCCCGTTTCCAAATGCAGAAATTTGAAGAAAAATGTTTTTGAGAAAATGGTTGTCAAAGATTGCATAATGGATTTCATTACATGATAACGACATAATTGATTGACTATTGATAGTATGCATACAAAGGTATAATAATCTGGCATAAAACCATTTTCAGTATTTTTTTTCTCAAAAAACACCATTTCACCTAGGGTGTCTGACCTTAAACAAATGTGTTTCTATATTACATGCAGCTTTTCAAGAAAGAAGAGAATTCCAGCTCTGCTCCTGTAGAACAGGCATGTGTACAGATTGTGAACTGTCTCGTTGAGAACGTCCTGCGCATAGAGGAACACAGCGCCGAAGCAGGTAGGAAGCAGAAGTTAACATTGCCACACAAATGAAAGCTGTAAAACATTTAGATTTGATTCTGCATTTCAGAGTGGATTCTTATGCCTTTTACGAGGTTCTCTGCGACAGAAATTACATGGATAGGTTTTTTATTGGTGGGGGTACATGTGGTTGATTGGTAGGGTTGGGTGGTTGCCTTGGTAAACAGAGGTGGCCATTGTTGCGATCCATGGGCTTTTGCTACATACTCGGATCCCCTCACAATGTATATAGGCTGGCCTATTGGAACATGTATGGGTTAGGTGGTGTATTTACCAATAACATTGCACCCTTTCTGCTTTTGGGGTGTGGGCAAATTATACTAACAAAGCTGGCTCATAGTGTTTGGATGGGCACTGACAGAGATTTCCTGGAATTGCTCCTGTATGTTGAGCATGGACACCTCGTTTCCGGAATCAAGACTCGAATGTTGAGAACTTACCTTAGAATGTACTACTGCCACAGTTGCCTGGTGGAGAACACAGGAGGTGTAGCCATAGTTGATGGGTTCTCATCTGTGGTGTTGTTTGCAGGTGCGACGTGCAGTTCTCGACTCATCTCTTGCTTCAACACACTCTACCTCTTCTGCAAGGTGAAGCCAGAACTGTTGATACCACACGCCAACACCATACAGCCGTACCTCGACATCAAGTGCAGTGTAAGTCACCGTCTTAGCCAAGCAGTTTCCATGTATAACTATGCTGTGCCGATATCTGGACAACTTTGAATTGTCCAACATTAACAAAACTTGGTCAGGCCGGTGGTGGAGGCCAGTATTAACTTTCTAAATGTTGACTATGCACTTTGATGTGTTGGTTATACTTGAATGAACAGCAAATACAAATGTTAAGGCTGCCTATTTTTGTTTTCCGTTTTTTTGTCAGCATTCTTGAAATGGTGGAATTAGAGAAGTCAAAACTGAGAATAGATAGAGAACTGAGATAGTATCGCTTACAGTACAAAGAAGAAACACTGTCAGCACCATTAGAAACAAATTATTTTAAATGAAAGTTAAGTTGTCACAGTTGTTGTTGTTATGGAACTGGTATTACATAATCTTTACTTAATATGGAAACAGAAACTGTCAAGGCAAATTTGATGTTGTCAAGACATGTAATTCGATCAGTCAGATCATTGTCACCAGTGGAGTGCATTGGCCAAGTGGCTGGAGCATCGGACTCGATCAAGAGAACCCCGGTTCGAATCCTGCGCTGCAACGTTGAACTTTGGGCAAGTTCATTCACGCTACGTTGGTCCAGTTCACTCAGCAGAGGAGTCGAGATGTTACTCAATTGAACAGGTCTGCCAGGGAATAAAGTGTAAAATGCTTTGAGCAGTCCTAACGACTGGATAAGAACTTACCTTTTACTTTTTTGTTCGTATTGTTGTGTAGACGCCGGGAGACTACATGGTGCTCCACAACGTTGCGCGGATCCTCGAGCTCGCCGTGCCTCTCATGGACCACCCGGGCGAGAGCTTCCTCGCCCAGCTCGAGGAGGACATGATGAAACTGGTGCTCAAGCACGGCATGCTCGTAAGTCACACATTCATGCCTCATGTTGCTCCAGTCCTGGTCCCAACACCAGGCACATGGTTTTGAATTTCTGTTGTTGGCCATGGTAGTGATTTGTAATTCCCTGTTTATTTTTTATACCGTTTAAAGTTATTTGTGTAGCTGCTGAGAACACTGGCGGTATCTCTGTGTTGAGAATGGCCAACTTACTGTGGACACACCTTCTGGAAATATTACTAGTTACTGCCATTTTTTGTCGAGATCTGAACAATCTCATGTTTCCCTTGTTCCAATCTCAGACCTGCCTACCATTCCGGACTGTCCGGAATCATTCCAGAAAAAAACCCTCAAATTACGGTATTACGGCAAGAGATGAAAATATTGCGGATTCTTTCTTTATCACAATGACCGTCAATCACTCCCATGCTCCTCAAATTTAGCTTCCACTATATTCAACAGGTGGCAGCATATATATGCAGCTTGTGACGTGGTTTTTCATTCACTGCTTCTGGTCGTAATCTGACCAATAGGAAACAGCGTTACGATAAATTCACATTTCCGCTCTCAAACAAAAAGAAGTCACGTGGCACGAAATGATGGCGGAGATCGAAAGGGCACCACCACCAGCCAACAAGAAACGTGTGCTGCAAAAGTTTATAATAGCATACTGACGGCACTCTAACCAGACATGTCGCGGCACTTGTGTATAATCTGGACCCACTTCGATTTCACCATTGTATTTATAACTTGAGTTTTGCCTAACTTTTATACGTCCTAAGTGCGTTAGTTCTGTTATTCAACATCATCCCAGGCATATTTACTTTTAAGAATATTGCGTCAATATTTTCGTAATATAGCTATGCCTGGGATGATGTTGAATGAAGGAACTACACAAGTGCCCTAGTCGCAACAGTGTGCAGTGTAAATTTCGACATGCATTCAACTTGC